>QEPC01010148.1:2829339-2920685 GCA_003113815.1 Sphenodon punctatus
TGAGGAGGCGGGAAGGAATGGGATCAAGGGAGCAAGTGGAAGGGTTGGAGGAGGAGAGCAGAGAGGAGATTTCCTTAAGGGAGGCAGGGGAGAAGGAGGACATGAGAGAAGGAAGTTGATATACCTTCCATCCATTGAACCAGCTCCTTTTCAACTTGTGATCACAGAACACTTGTGTGGCAACATAGCAGTTGCACATGGGAAAACTGATGGTGTACCCCTTTTCCAGGGGTGGGAAACCTTTTTCCTCATGCAGGCCACTTTGAAAGTTAGTTCTGGGTTAGATAGGAATTGGGGTATGGGTGCTTAAAGGATGCGTAGCATGGGGGAAGGAAAGGGAGGGTCCAAATCATGGACAATGCTCAACAAGCCCACCTTGGGGAGTCTACATCATGAACCCTGGAAGCATAGGGAATATGCAGAGGGTCTGGAGAAGTTGCCTACCTGGGCCCTATCAACCACTGCCTCTACCCAGGGCTAGATCCAGTTTGATGGGGTGCTCAGACACACCAGTGGTCACTGTAGAGCTGGGAAGGGGAACTTTGAGCCCAGACGAACCCCAAAGAGGCCTTCATGCAAGGCAGCTTCATATGGGTCTTTTCCAAAGGTCTGGAGAGGAGAAAGGGATGGGTGGAAATGAATAAGGGTATGGGCTGCCAAGCCTAATTTATTATAAAAGAGGGGCCAGGGCTCAGCCTTGGCATGAAAGGAGGTGCTGGGTTAGGCCCTAGCAAGCCCCAGCACAAATTAAGCCCTGATCATGGATCTATCCCCTCTCGAGTGCATGCCCTCCTCTCCACTCCCTTCCCCTGCACTCACACTTTTAGTGCTTGAAGGTAGGGCTAGATCCATAGGCCAAACCCAGGAACTTGAAAGGAGAGAATAAAAGACAGCTATGGGCTGGATTTGGACCACAGGCCCCCTTAGGGAAAGCTACCATTTGCACGGATGTAGCTTACTCGTGGTTTCAAACCCTGGTAAAGTGTGCTGGTGAAATCTTGAGCTATGGTGGCTTACCCAAGGCTAGGTTTTTGTGCAGGTGCCATCTGGGCTAGCGACTGGCCACCCTTAGGCAGGTGACATATAACTAATGTGCCTGCAGCCCTGGGTGGCTGGTGAGCTGCACACCCTGCCATGATGGCTAATGATTGGGCAGCCATGGTTCCTGGGCATGGCAGCCCCCGCCCTTGGTGGGAATGGGGATGGGGCAAACACATATGTTGGCTCATTGTGGCCCTGGACCTGTCCTGGAATGTGCACCCGGGAGATGCTTTCCAAGCCAGCCGACTACTTGTCCTGGGGCCCTACCGGATCAACATCTGGCAGCCAGGGCATAGATGTGCGGCTGAGTCCTCGGCCCATTCAGGCCATAGGTGTGGTCAGTCTGTTTTAACCCATGGTTGCTGTATGGGAGATCTGGTGGCAACCCTAGCCAAGGGCTGGAATGAAACCAGTGGTGGCTCCAGATCGTGTCACCTGCTGGAGGGGACAGGGAGCTTGGAGGGAGGGGAGGTTCTTATTGCCAATTCTCCTGGGCAGAGCTTAGGCGCCTCCCTCCCCATAACCCTTGACTCGCCCGCTGCTAGCACTACTGCTGCAACTCTGCCGGCCACCTCTTAGCAGAGTGAAGGGGAGATTATCCCTTCACAGTTCCCTGCGCTTGCCCGGAGGCTTGATCGTGCCGGCTCTGCCTCTGCATGACCGAACCCCAAAGAAGCTGCAAACACGGCAGTTGAGCGGCTCCACCTCCTTCCTCCATTGGCTGCCCCGACTTGAGCTCGTTCTCGCACCTGAGCGCGCGCGAGTAAAGCCTGTGCGAACGCCTTTTCCGCGCGTACTCTGGGCAATAACAGCAGCAGCAGCAGCGATGATGCCAACGCCTGGGGCGCTTAGTGGGCGGGGCTCCCATGCTAATGAACCTCACCCTTCTCTGCACGTGTCCGGCCTGAGTTGAGCCTGTGGTAGTCTCCAATGGTAGAGCCAGCAGCTGACTCGCTCTAGCCCGCCCTTCAAGTGGGGGGGACCAATCGCGGAGCGCGGCACGAAAAGGGGGGGGGGGGGTTCGTATCATGAATAATGTATAAGAAAGCACTCGCTCGGGAGCGTCCTCCTGGTGTGCGCGCATGGGCGCGCGCGCGCACATACTCTTCTCGCTAGAAACCGTGTCGGTGACGGACCTGCAGCTGCGCTCGCTGCTTCTCCCGCTTCCTAGGCAGTGACAGCCGCCCGCCAAACAGGGGGAGTATGTCCAGCCGCGCCCCGCAGCAGGAGGCAGCAGCAGGGAGCGCGGGGGCCAAGCAACAGGAGCGGGGGGGCCTGGCGGGCGCCTTCCCACTGGTGCTGAAGAAGCTGATGGAGAATCCCCCGCGAGACACGCGCCTTGGTGAGGGTGGCGGGAGCGCGCGGCGCGGGAGCCCGCATATGGGGGGTGGGTGGGTTAATGTCCCCTCTGTCCTGGACTTTCTGCTTCCCCGGGGCAGGCTGCTGTATGAGCGGCGGGGGCTCTAGCTCCCGATACCCTGGTTTGGGGCGCAGGGCCGGCCGGTTTCGTGTTGTCAGGTGACTGCTCGGCGTTGTCTAAGGAGCGAGCGAGATCACAGCCTCCTTTCCCCAGCTCGTCCATTCCTACTGGGTCCAGCAACAACCCTCTGGCAGCACACGCCGCACAAACGCTGCCAGGGTATGAAAGGGACAGGATCTCTTCCCCCCCCCCCAGTACTATCTGCTGCATCCCACCCCAATCCTGTCACAAAACAAGGCTGGCAGCATTTAGGAGTAATATGAGATATAGGATCCTGTCGAGCGAGCTCAAAAGGAAATTCTTATCGTTCTCCCGTTGTTACTCTGTGCCCAGCCACGAATTTGAGGCGCCTCATAGCTCACCTTGAGCAGCTGAGCGTGCATCTTGATTTTCAGAAGTGCCAAGACTGTGGCAGCGTCTATCCAGCCCACTTGAAATGCTGGGTGTTCAACATGCTTGAAGATAAGGGTCTCAAGTCTAAGACCCACACAGAATGAGTGGACATTTTCAGAAAATGTGGGTGCTAGCATTTATTTCCCAGAGCTCTTTTAGCTACTTAGATGTGTTCTAAAAGGGGGGCAGTTAATTAAAAAATGCAGCGCAGTTGAACTTAATGACCTTGGAAGAATATTTGTTATCACCTTTATCATCTGAGAGATTCATTCCTAGGATATGAACAGCTGAAAGAACTGCATTGAAAAGACTTCTGGCTTTTGTTGGTGTCAGTAGCTAACAAGTTGCTTAACATCAATATCTGGCTGTGTATCTTGGTACCATTTTATGTCTGTAGGGTCTTAGCTAACCACATGTGTTGCAGGAATCTAAATTGATGGTTGATGGAGACTTACTCTTGTGTGTTTAAACGAGAGGGGGTGTGGGGTGTCCGCACACAGAAAGTGAGTGGAGAGCGCTTCACACGGATGACTCCCTGTATGGCTGCCTCATCCGCACACCAGCCACCAAGTCCCCACGCGGGGTACTCTGGATTTCTCATCAGTGCTCCATGTGGGAACTCAGTGGCTGGTGCATGGATCACAGGAGCACATCTCCCCATGGACCAACTTCAAACAAGTGTGTGGAGCCCTCTCGTTTAAAAACATCTCCCTTGTAGCAGCTGTGGAGGCAGCAACAATCCTGTTTTTATTTAGTTTCAGTTCAAATGGCGCTTTCATCTGACTACAGTTCCGTTCTTTATAAATGCATACTGCGTGAAAATGACTTTTCTTTTTTTTTTTTTTCATTTTCCTTGGTACCAAATTCAGTTTTTAAGAAGGGATTAATACTTGTTTTCCATATTATCAAAAATGCTGCTAGTGTAGTCACAAGCAGGATGGTCAGGTTAGTCCTTGTAAACATCCCAGATTAAACCCTGATATTATGAATACTTAATGACTTGTCAGGATATAGGATTTCAGTGCAACTTTCTCAGATAATTATTGTTTACCCAGAACCAAGTCTAGAAACAAATACTTCTAAAAGTCTTCTTGGTTTTTCCCTCTCTTTTTTGTTACTGACAAGAGCTGCTGAAACTAGTGACTCTTCTGAAGGTGCAGCGTAACTGAACAAGCATACCTTGCAATCTACAGTTACCTGTGCAGTTAAATATTTTCCTTCCCTCCCACCATTTCCTCTGAAAGATGTCACAATAGAAACGTAGATTTCTTAGATCAGCAGTTGAGGTCATGATGGCAGTGGAGCAGGATATATGGACGCTTGCTTTTTAGACGAAGAATGGGAATTTGTCAGAACCAAACAATGTTGACTAGATGAAGGATATGAAATTGTGATCCCTAACTGAAAGTATCTTTTTTTTTTTTTAAACGTACAATTTTTCTTTCTCGGTGTTTATAAGAATATATATAAAAAGCAAAGATTTCTCTGCATTTCCTGCTTCCATCAAGCTTACAACTGTACCTGTTTAGTTTTCTCCACTGAGGACCAAGTTCAGGGAGGCTTTTAAAAACTTAGAACAAGTCTGAAGTCTACCTAAAACAGTTTTTTGTTCTCTGCTAAACGGACTTCTCTCCCTCCGCACATTGCTTGTACAAGAACCTTCCTCTACCTCTTTCAGCCTCTCTCTCTTCTCTATACTCTCTTCTGTCCTCCTTCCCTCCTGCCTTCCTTGAGGAAATCTTCTCCCTGCTCTCTTCCTCCAACCCCTCCACTTGCCCCTTGGACCCCATTCCTTACCACCTCATGACCTTCATTGTTTCTACCATTGCCCCTCCCCTCCTGCACATCATCAACCTCTCCCTCTCTACCGGCTCCTTCCCCTCTGCTTTTAAACACGTCACTGTCTCCCCCATCCTCAAAAAACTCACTCTGGATCCCTCTGAACCCTGTAATTACCATTCTGTCTCGCGCCTCCCTTTTGCTTACAAACTCCTTGAACGGGTTATATACTCCCGTTGCCTTGACCTCCTCTCCGCAAACTCCTCCCTTGACCCCCTCCAGTCTGGCTTCTGACCCCTTCACTCCACTCCACTGAAACCGCTCTTGCTACGATCACGAACGATCTTCTTGTGGCTAAATCCAACCGCCTTTACTCTATTCTTGTCCTCCTTGATCTCTCTACTGCCTTCGACACGGTTGACCACTCACTCCTGCTTGAATCGCTTCACTCCCTTGAATTCCGGGACTCTGTCCTCGACTGGTTCTCCTCCTACCTTTCTGACCGCTCCTTAAATGTATCTCTTCCTAACTCCTCCCCCCCCCTCCTCCCTACTCCTCTCGGTCGGGGTTCCCCAAGGCTCTGTCCTTGGTCCTCTCCTCTTCTCGATCTACACCCTATCCCTAGGCAATCTCATTGCCTCCCATGGTTTCCAATACCACCTATACGCTGACGACACTCAACTCTTATCTCTCTACTCCATCCCTATTCCCCTCTGTTCAAGCTCGTCTCACCAACTGTCTCTCTGATATCTCCGCCTGGATGTCTCAACGCCAACTCAAACTGAACTCCTTATCTTCCCTCCCAATCCTTCCTCTCCCTCTTCCCTGTCCTCCCTGTCCCCCAAGCCCGTAGCTTGGGCTTCATCTTCAACTTGCACCTTTCCTTCAAACCCTACATTGACTCCGTTGCCAAATCCTGCCGTTTCTCCCTCCACAACATTGCTAAGATCTGCCCTTTTCTGTCTGTCTCCTCTGCCAAAACTCTCATTCATGCCCTAGTCATCTCACGCCTCAACTATTGTAACCACCTTCTTGCTGACCTTCCCTGCTCTCACCTTTCTTCCCTCATCTCTGTTCAAAACTCGTGCTGCCAGGATCATCCACCTAGCCCGTCGCTTTGAGCATGTGCAGCATCTCCTCTCTCCACTGGCTCCCTCTTCCTGAGTGTATTCTGTACAAGCTCCTTGTCTTCACTTACAAAGCCCTTCACAACCTTGCTCCCCCCTACCTCTCTACCCTGATCTCCCTTTGAACCCCTGTTTGAGCACTCCACTTCTTTTCTGTCCCCTCCCTCACACTCCTACACCTCCCCTGCTCCCCCAACCGCCTTCATCCCTTCTCCTTTGCTTCCCCGCATGGCTGGAACTTCCTCCCTGCCCTCGTCGTCTGCCTTGCCCTCACCCTCCACACCTTCAAGTCTCTCCTCAAAACCCACCTCTTCCGCTCTGCCCTTCCTAACTGCTAATCATCCCCACCCAGGATTATCCCCCACCTGTTATCTGTATACTCCCAATTTACTGTAACCAAGCCAAGAACGTGTACCTGAGTTCTTGCATCCTCATGAAATTCTTGCATCCTCATGAATGTCTTATCCCTTGTCTCTCCCTCTGTTCCCCCTTCCCTGTCTCCCCTCCACCTGTCTTTAGATTGTAGGCTCTCGGCAGGGACCCAAGTTGACTGCACTGAAAAATCTTAAGTTCTGCAACCAGTGAAACCAAATTCTGCAAATTCACCGCGAGCATTAATATTTGCATAATTAACTTGATTTGCATAACTATGCATGCTGAGAAGCAAATTTGCAATAGGTTTGACATAGAATCACAACTTTGCTAATCAAACACAACTCAAATCCTCTGGAATTTCAGCACCTCCCTCACGCAAACGTAGGGCCTTCAGATCCCATCCACCCACAGTTCATCTCCCAGGGGCTTATTTACCCTCGGGTCATGGTCAGGATTGGCTGATTCTGCGAGGATTGGCTGATTCTGCGGAACTCACTGCAAATTGCAGCAACGCAGTCAACTCGGGTCCCTGGCTCTCGGGCAGGGACTGTGTCTATCTTGTTTTTTGTAAAGTGCTAGGTACATCGCTGGCACTATATAAATGCTTATAGTAATAATACTTGGGAGTTTTGATAACTGAGTGCAGAAGTCTCAGAAATGTTTAGCTGCAATAATAATCAGGAAATGCTTCAGTTTTCTACCGTAGACAGACCTTCTGTCTCTTTTTTTTTTTTTTCTTTCTTTTTTTTCTTTTTCTAGATCTCATTGGAAAATTTCCATTATAACACTAGCACATGCACTTTCCCCACTCTCCAGAAAAAGCCAGAGAGAAACTATCTTGCAGATTGTCTTAAAGGTTAACGCTAGACTACAGTGGGCTGGGTAAACTTTGACGCAGAACTTTTCAGAGTGTTAGAGCAATAACCTATTGAATTCTTCGCTGTGGCACAGTTTATATGAAAACTTCACTGTTATGTTTTTCTTTACTCTTCTAAGCCACATCTTGTACAGTGACTGTGTTGTCTTTTCAGATAAAGAGAAGAAGGAGAAACTTGACGAAGATGAAGCAGCAGCTGCCAGCACTATGGCAGTCTCTGCCTCCCTTATGCCTCCCATCTGGGACAAAACTATCCCCTATGATGGGGAGTCATTCCACCTTGAGTACATGGATCTGGATGAGTTCCTCTTGGAGAATGGGATCCCTTCTAGCCCAACACGTCTCAACTTGAACCAGAACCCAATTCTGCCTGTGGCAGAATTGGAAGGAAAAGAGTCTGCCAGTGCATCTACTGCTTCTCCACCCTCATCGTCTTCCACTGTAGTTTTTCAACCATCTGAGACTACCACCAGCACAGGTAGGTAAAACAATTGGGTGGGGGGAGGATTCCTAACACTGTGAAAAGTAAAGATGTCTGTTGCAACTATTCAAACAGGGACCATGGTTTGGGGTTAGCCACAGTAGTTTCAGTGACGTAGTGTATTCAACCATGGCTTGTGACATTTCATCCACCCATTCGTTCCTGCCAATCTTGATAAAGATTTCTTTCCACACACCTAAAACAACTTGATGCATCTTTCCTTTCCTTGTAGTCATTTTCCCTTTAATGCATCAGTCTTTCATTTTAGCAGCAGCAGCAGCAGCTGCTGGTACTGGAACTAGATGAACCAAGTCAGGTAAACAAGAATCTGTGCAAATCTTTCCTTAAAACTCCAAAACAACTTTTCTTTTGTTTTTGTTTTTTAAAAAAGATTTTAATGAGTCTTTCAAATGTTCACATTACAATAGAAACCTTCTTATTCAGACCTCTAATCTGGATTCTTATTGTAGACAAGGAGCTGGAATTCTGTTTAGCTATTATTTTGCTCTTAGTAGAAATGCTACTAATGAGAGAGCCTGAAGACAACCCTTTTATTAATTTGCCTCATTTTTGTCCCCTTGTGCCTGCCACTCTGGCATGCATGCCAAGGGCTTGTGTTCTTCTACAAAGTGGCTTTCTTGAGTGTTCTTCTGTTGGCTAAAATGTTGCTTTTGTGAGGGATCACACACTGTCTTGTGGAACACCAGTTCAGTTCATCACTTACCAAATAACAAGATATTATGCATATGCTAGGACAGCGAGTACAAACACACATCTGAGTGTGTGGGTTACTTCTCTTCATCTGACTCGTATGTGGATAAAATCACTCTAATTCACCATGGCTTTGATGCTGCACTTGAAGCAATTGGAGAACCAGAGGTAATGGAAGCCCTGCCTTGTTCTGTTTTATGGGATCAGTTCCAGTGGGTGTTGCCTGTTGATGCGTAGGATGTCCTTGGGGCCGTTCAGGCCACCTGTTGTAAACTAGACCCATGCCTGTCCTGACTGGTTAAGGCCAGCCAGGAGATGCTGGGGTGGTTGTTGGCTGGTGTGGTCAACGTCTCTTTTAGTGAGGGCAGAGTGCTGCGCTGCTTCAAGGAGGTGGTGGTGCGGCCTCTGCTCAAGACACCATCCTTGGACATTGACTCCCTGGCCAGCTATCGGCCCGTCTCTAACTTTCCCTTTTTTGGGTAGGTTATTTGTGAGGCTTGGTATGTTAACAGTCAAAAGTTAGAGCAGGTTAGTTTTTTCAGATATTTGGGGGTAGTTTTCGTCTAATGGTGTATGGTCCTCGCATATAAGATTTGCAAAACAAGCTGCATCTTTATCTATTAAAAACCTGCTGAGGTTTTATAAGACAAAAGGGGGTGGGGGTGTTTCTCATTAAGCCTGCCCTTAAGGTATATATGGCCAAATCAGTTTCACAAATCTTTTATGGGGCCCAAATCTGGAGACGTGATCCTTCAGTAGCCAATCTTCTTGAACCCTTGCAAAGTAATGTCCTTAGAAATTTTCTGGGAGCTCCTCCAACATTCTCACCTGCTATCTTGAGACAGGGATGAGGTCTCTGGTCTCTAGGATTCAAGGTCTTCAACTAATTTTTGGTTAAAGATTCTTCGCTCTGACTCGCTATCTCTGTGAGGATGCTGCTTAGTTGAGAAGTTGGGTGACTTTTGGCAGAATAAAGACCCTTAGTGGAGCACCTCTTTTGCCTCTGTGGCTATAAGATTGAGAGCACAGGCAGTTAAATTAAGGGGGGACCTATATGGTTAATTCCAGATTCTATTTAATTATTGATACCTGTATGGCAATATGCTCATGGTACAGTTAAAAAAAATGTTTTAGATTATGTACTGTAAACTATTTGATAACTGTTTTATGTTTATAATTGGTGTTTTATTTGTCATGGTCTAAGGGTCAGAACAAGAAATCTAACTAACTAGGGTATGTTATTGAATGGGTGGTGGCCCAACAGCTTCAGGGGCATATGTGCCATGCTAGTCTTCTGGACCCCATGCAGTCTGGCTTTCGTCTGGGTTTTGGCACTGAGACTGCACTTTCGGCCTTGGTTGATGACTTCACCATGAGTTGGACCAGGGTTGATAGACCCTGTTAATCCTGTTAGATCTTTTGGCTGCGTTTGATGCTGTTGACCATGAGATGTTGGTGACCTGCTTGTGGGACTGAGCCGGGATGGGCGGGACTGTTCTAGAATGGTTCTATTCCTTCCTGGCCGGAACTCAGTGTGGGATGCTGGCTGATTGTTCATCTTCTTCCTAGGACCTCACGTGTGGAGTCCCGCAAGGTTCTCTCCTGTCCCCTCTCCTGTTCAAGGTGTACATGCAGCCCTTAGGCAAGGTCATCAGAGGGTTTGGTGTGTGGTGTCATCAGTATGCTGATGACACCCAACTCTACCTTTCCTTTTCAACTGACTCAGGCCCAGCAGTCTCGGTGCTTGCCCGGTGTTTGACGGCTGGGGGGGGACTGGATGAGGGTGAGCCGTCTGAAGCTGAATCCCAACAAGATACAAGTAATGTTCATGGGAGGGATATGGTGGTGCCCGTAATTGATGGGGTCTGCCCTCTGGTCCCTCAGGTTTGTAGTCTGGGGGTGCTCCTTGACTCATGGCTCCACCTGGATGTCCAGGTGGCAGCTGTGGCGAAGGGAGCATTTTGCCAATTACATCTAGTGTGATGGCTTTGGCTGTATGTCATGGATGCCAATCTAGCCACCATCATCCATGCTTTCATCACCTCAAGACTGGACTATTGCAATATGCTCTATGTGGGGCTATCTTTGACACTCTGGAGACTGCAGCTGGTGCAGAACGTGGCAGCCCATCTCCTTACAGCCCATCTCCTTACATCTCCTGGCAGCCCATCACCATGAGCACATTACACCAGTGCTGCATTCCTTGCACTGGCTGCCTGTAGTCTTCTTGGCTGGATTCAAGGTGTTGGTTTTGACCTATAAAGCCCTATATGGCCTGGACCCTGCTTATCTGCAGGATTGCTCCCCCTGGTCCTGAATCGGCCCCTGCGATTGGCCGGGGGCGCCTTCCTCTGAGTCCCCTGGGTGTATCAGGTGGTGATGATGAAGGGGGCATTCTCGGTGGTTGCACCGTGGCTGTGGAACTCCCTCCCAATGGAGATCTGCCTGGTCCCAGACCTTCCCTCTTTCCGAAGACAGTGTAAGACCTGGCTGTTCTGCCAGGCTTTTGATGAGGGTGATGGGTGGGTGGGTTGGGAGAGAGAAGGGGGGTTTCTTATCTCCGCCTTGGGGTATGTTTGATTATGGGTTTTATATTGTTGTTTGTATATTGTATTGTTATAATTGTATATGTTTTAATATGTTGTGAGTTGCCCTGTTGTAGCAGCAAGGGGTGGCCAAGAAATAAAAATAAATAAATTAAACAAATAACCTAGTATTGTGATGTCTCCTGCCTCTGCCAGAATCTGAAAATGAGAGTTCGACTCCCAGCCCCATTGATCCAGACTGCGTTGAAGTTGATGTGCACTTCAACCCTGACCCTGCTGACTTAGTGCTTTCCAGTGTGCCTGGTGGTGAGCTCTTTAACCCTAGAAAGCACAAGTTTGCTGACGAGGACCTGAAACCACAGCCCATGATTAAAAAGGCCAAGAAAGTCTTTGTTCCAGAAGAGCAAAAGGTAACCAGCTTCTTGTACTGCAATGTCACAGGTCTCTGCTCAGTCTTATCTGTCTGTATGTTAAAATATATTTCTGGGCCACTAGCCTGGCCTGAATGAGTCTGGTTCCTTCGGCATTGGTGACTGTACAACGATTGCAGTTGGAAAGAAATTAGAAATGGGAAAGTTAAGTTGCATCAAATTCATTCCTCTCTGCTTCATCCCTCTCTACCTCTCAAGAACACAAGATTTCTTCCCCCAATTTACGCATTCAGTTTAGTCCTAAATGACTTGAACAACAGAACCTATTGCTTCCCACTTGAGACTATTCCACAGTCAGATTTAACTGTTAGGAAGTTGTTCTAGAAGTCCATTTTAAGTATGTAGTTCATTTTTGTCTCATCAGTTCTTCTATTCCCTGGGACTGCCAGAGAATTTTGAAGGCAAAATTTTGCGTTATGATGTTGCTGAAGCTTCAGTTCATAGCCAGCCCAAGAAAGTCCTATAGCAAGTCACAGGAGAATCCAGATAGTGGTTAGGGCAGCTCTTTGATGCAGGATATTGGTTGTAAAGTCCTGACTGTCAAATGGGCCCCACATATCTAAAAAGGCTGCCTTTTCCGTGTCCTGCTGTGGCCCTTGAGGTCTGCTAAGAGCACCCTCTGCCCATCAAGGGCACATGAGAGATGTTCTTGGTGGCTGATCCACAGTTATGGAACTCCCTCGCCCTGGAGGGTCATCTGAGTCCAAGCCTTCTCATCTTCCAGAGACTATGCAAAAGACCTTTTACTTGGCCAAATATTTGGCAAGCAGGGATAAGGTTTGAGAAGGCTTAGAGGTCATGGCTTTGGGGATTTTGTGTGTTCCACCCTGGACCCTTGGGATATAAGGCAGGATAATACATTTAAATAATTTTGCCTGTAGGATGAAAAGTATTGGACAAGGCGGAAGAAGAACAATGTGGCAGCCAAGCGCTCTCGTGATGCTCGACGACTGAAGGAGAACCAGATCACAGTCCGAGCTGCCTTTCTGGAGAAAGAGAATACAGCCCTGAGGACAGAGGTGGCAGAACTGCGGAAGGAAGTTGGAAAATGCAAGAATATTGTCTCGAAATATGAGACCAGATATGGACCCTTGTAAGCATGCCCCTTCTCTTGCTTGTTTAGACTGTTATGCTTCTCTTTTTTGTAGAGACTGTTTTAGATACAGAACAGCAACATTTCCAGACACAGTATTTTTGGCAAAGATCCACTTCTGTTGGCCTAACCTGGTTTCCTGATCCTTGTGTGTTCAGAATTTAAGAGATGTCTGTTTTTTACAACTTAGTTTTAACATAGCTTGAGCACTTGGTGGTGCTAATGCAAGAGAACAAATTGACTATTTGCTTCCTTTTCTAATCTCCATTTGAAATTAAAGGAAAGCCCTGTGAAGTGCAAAAGTTTTCTTGCCCCATTTCTCATTCTTTATTAGAGTGCAGAATGGTGTTGCTGGGCAACATCCTAAAGGCATCCCTGTCCTTTCCCTACCCACCAACTACTCCTAGGCATCCGGCTGTATCTAAGCAGCACCTTAGTGCAGGATTCTTTGCACTCTGTGCTTCCATCTAAGAGAAATAGGGAACTTCTTAGACATGGAGTTTGTGATTCTATCTTCTGCAGAAGTAGAGATAGTATCCAGATTAATGAACATGCATTCAAGTTGTCAACAATGCAGGGAATGCATCATTTTAAAAAAAGCATAGTTAAACAACTTGGTGGGTTCTTATTTGGAATGCTCTCTAGAAACTTAAGCTGTGATGTGGTGAGAAACCCCATGCTACTTTTATTATTGAAAATGAGTGAAGATTTTATTTTAGGAAGCGTTGTATTCTCTGTCTTTTCTTCCTCAATTACGGTTAGAGGACTTTTCTTAACCGATGATTAAAATCACAGGTCTGTCTGATTTGGTGAGTGCCAGCACACTGCATCAGTAGAGGGTGAATTTTTTTAAAGACCAAACAATTCACTATGGGTGAAAACAGACATAGCGCTAACACCACTTTTAACACCGCTTTAACATTTCTAATGCAAATTGCAGGGCTGTATTGGTACCCTGTGCAGCCCTGCAACATGCATAAGAAATGTTAAAGTGGAGTTAGTGTTGTGGATGTTTTCTCCCTATAAAGACTTTAAGCATCTATTTAAGAGGGGTGGGGAATTCTGATCTGGACCCTTCTAAGCAATCCTTTGACACAGACTTGGTTCCTCTTTCCTGAACAAACTAAAAATGGCCACACCTACTCAGAACTTATACAACTTACACTGCTTCCCAGGAGATCATGTGGCTATCTTCTCTCCATAGCAACTAGGTTTCTCTCAAGCTCATGTGCACCCTTATCATGGAAGGAACATGCAAAACTTGCTCTTTTGGTGCTGATAATGGATTATTTCCCAACACTGCTCCAACAATAGATGGTGATAAAACTACCCACATTTATGTGTAATGCCTGGGATCTCCCAAATAAAAGAATCCGTAAGAACTCTAGTAAGATACATACAGAAATATAGTGACTTGCATACATTGGATTTATGACCATGCATATGTTAGAAATGATATTTGTATCAGGAAGCAGGAGTGGTGTGGGAGTGATTAGACTAGAATCAGGTGGGAGTGTTGGAATCTTAAATTTAAAAATTACAAGCTTTAATGTGGAGACTCAATCAGTTTTGTAAGGTCATCTCTAGAAATGGATTAGCACTTAGCCAAGCTGTATGATGGCTTATTAATGGAAAAGGAAGCAGTCTAACCCAGTGTGATTAAAATAAATTGACTAGAACTTGTTCTTCTTCTTTATAGTCTCCTTTTCTGAGCTTAGCTGGTTATTCACACAGTGCCTATCTAATATCTCCTGATCCATCTATAAAATTTCCTAAAAACTGCTAGCAGGGAATGGTATGTGTTGTTGATGCGATGAAATGTATTATAAATAAATTCACACTTTCTGCTTTGCTTTGTTTAAAGTGACTTATCCGATTCCGAATGATGCAGCTTAAAGACTTGTAAAAAACAAAGAAACTAAAAGCACACACGAAACCATCTATTTTCAGAGCAAACAGTGAAATATGTGAGAGATTCTACACAGACATCTGATGATGACCGTGCCTGCAAGTATCCCCCTCTCCCCCACCCGAACTACCTGCGGGCTGGGCATGATGAAAAGTGCAAGGTCTCCTTAATGCTATATAATATTGACTCTATTTCTTTTTTTCTTGTACTGCTTTTTTGTCTCTGTAACCACAAATTGCAGTACAATTACTGAGAATTTGTCAAGTACATTTGGAACTCATGACTTTGAATTCATCCTGTTTATAACTTGTATAAATGGTGACTTGGGGGAGGGTGATTGAGTGGAAGAGAGGGGCAAATTTTAACTAAAAATGACTTAAACAATATCTTGAGCGAACCTTTTATCTAGGAATTTTTAAATGTTTACTTGTCTTTTCTACTGCTATAGAATGGGTGTTAATGTTGTGATTGGATTCTTTTAAAGTATAGCATGTTATCCAGTCCTAAAGAATCGGGGCGAGCAGTAACTGGAAAATAGCAATCCAAGGAAGCATAAGGTTTAATACAAGAAAGTGCAACAGAGATCTGTTCATATGAACTTAGTTGACACACCTCACAGGGTGTGGTGTGCAAAGACAGTATAACAAAACCCTACCAGGTACCTGAAATAATGCACACGTAGCTTTTCCAAGCTAGCAGCCTGACTAGCACTTCTCTCCAGCTTACTTTCATCTCTCACAATAAGTTTCTCAAACTGGTCATGAAAATTTATTCCCTTCTTGTCAGTCCTTGCCTGCTCTTCATGATGATTGTGGTTACATGGGTCTTTTTAAATGCCTGTTGACACAGAAGCTATTCTAAAGTGCAACTATACAATAAGGCAAGAAACTATTCTAAAGTGCAACTATACAATAAGCCCTGTAATTAAATATCTTTGACCTCTCTCCCTTTGCAGTTCAGTCAGCTCCTTAGCTCCTCCCCCATCCTCAGATCTGCTCTGGGTAGCCATCTCTTCCTTCCCTTTTCAAGATCATTTTTGTATCATATGCTAAAATTAATGACTTTTTTCCCCCTTGGTTCCCACACCAAAATAGGGAAACCTCCTGGCTGCCTCAGCTGTGCAACTTTGAATTGTTGAGCTCCACTTTTTCCACCAGGCCCAGCAAGTAACAGTTGCTAGCAGCTGTTACGCTATGTGTCCTTGTCCACCCCCAACTGTGCTTTGTAAATATTAGAGTCCCTAATATAGTACAGTGTGCAACTAAGTGGGTCAAGGACCACAAACATTAGATAAGACATTGAGTCACAATGCAGCATCTTAAAAAATCAAGACCTTAAGGCTGCAGGATGGCAGTGGAGCATAGACAACATTCAGGAGTAATGATCCTGTGGATAGAAAAGGGAGAAACTGGGCAAAAAGAAATTCCTTTGGTTCTAAATGCAGCAAAAGAATCATTGTATAACTGAGCAAGGGCCAAAAATTAAATGCATAACGTGAGGGGAAAGTCATGACTTATTTCCAGCAAAATATTGTAGGATGTCATTCCTATCCAGAGTAATGTAAATAGTATAGAAATAGAGCAAGAGGGTGTTGTCTGTGTCACAAATCTTCTTTGTTAGGCTTATCAATAGCAGGAAACCTAATGAGAGAGTGCTTTTGAAAGCCTTCAGGGAGGGTAAGATGCCTTAATGTGAGGATGGGTTAAGATGAGACTTTCAGAACATGATTTAATACCAAACAAATATTTTACTTTCACCTTCCGTAGAGGAACTTCTCCCTCTTAGAATTTTTTAGGTTGAAGGGAGCAGTAGATTACCTTTTGCAAACTTGTTCCTTTTTAAAGTAAAGTTGTAACCAGTTGAGTCTTCAAGGTGCAATGCTGACAAAGATGAATGAGCTTTATCCATCAGATGCCCCATTTGGCTCATTCCTGTTAATGGACCACATTTTGAGTTTAGGAACATGTGTTTTACTTAGACACCATTAATATGCACATTGTCTCAGGACTCTTAAGATTACTGTAGAGTAATCCATGAATTATTGCAGGTTTCATGTTGATTGATATTTCAACACCCATTTCTTAAAACGTTGTCGTAAATTATCGCTTGTAAGAGGTGATAGACTGTTACAACTTAAAACCTAGACTGAAGTTGTCTTTTAATTTTTTTATGATCTTGCTACAAATATTAAGGAAGCTGAATTTATGTAAATATGTAAACAACTTTATCATTTATTATCATAATGTCTTCATTTCTTAGCTCTGTGTTACTGAGTTTGACAGAAGCCATATCTACTGTTCCAAGATCGGTTTTTGTTTTTAAAGTCGACTTGATTTTCATGTATGGCAGTCAAACAGTAAGTCAATAAAATGACAGTATGATCCTTCATCTGGATTCTACTATCACTCTTTAGTTCACATTTAACTAGGTGACAGGTACTCTTTTGTTTGTTTAAAAAAAAAACAAAAAAAAAAAACAAACACCATAAGGCTAAATGCTATAGTTATTATATGTATATGAGATTATTTTTAGCAGTACATCTATTTTTCAACCACAGTATTGGCAATAGCATCTGAACACCTACTTGCTAACCAACTTAAAGAGCATACTTCTAATGCATTAGTCACTTGGATTGTCCTTCATGCAACGTTGATGGACAAAGTTACACATGTGTTGTATCAATGGGTGTTTTTAAATGAGATGTGTCCACACTTGGCCCCCCACTATACACACATCCAACTGCTTGTGTGGCAGTGGCGTGGGGGGCGGTGCACTCCTGTGACCCATGTAGCAGCCACCCATGGGCACACACAGAGCACCACTGAAAAGTCTAGTGCCCCATGTGGGCCAGGGTGGCCGCCTTTGGACAGGGCAGCCATGCTAGGAGCTGCCCATGTGACACGATGCCCACGCAGTCATGTACGTGAATGCCCTGTAGCCACGCCACTTGGTGGACATGAACCCAATCCCTAGCATAGCTCATTTAAAAACACCCAATGTGTAGGAGAAATGTTTTGCTCTCACAAATATTTTCTAAAGTGAAGATTCATTTTCTAGCCTGAGAACCTTGTGAAGAATCTTGTAGGTTCTCTAAGATGACGGAACATTTATATTACTACTATTATAGAACATTTTCTCTTACAAGGCCAGAAGGTGTGCATGTGGTTTTGCTGCATACAACTAGTAGTGCTTTAGAAATAAGTAGTAGTAGGTTTCTGTTGTGTAGTTTATAGCACACTTTCCCCCCCAACTTTGTGTTCTGCCATCAAGTTAAGCACACTTCTCAGCTTTCCATTATTCTAGAATACATTGCAACAGCCTCTGACCTCTGAGAAGCTGTTACAGACCACATATATTTAAGACTGCCATCTTTCCTGTACAACCTTTTTATTTTGGTAACTTGCCATGATGATCAGACAAACATTCTCTTAATTGAATCCATCACTGGCACCTGATGGAAGCTTCCTGTCCATAGGTAAGAGTCCAATATGGTGACAGCTGTGCTTGTGTATGGTGCTTCATGCCAGTGTGCCTCATCCCTCTGCTCCAAAGAGGCCACTTATAAGGACAAAATGGAGTTCAGTCTTTGACATCCTCACAGAGATAGTAAGGGAGCACTTTGCAATATGGACTTGTCTACTGGAAAATAAATGGAAACCGGTAGTCTACACGGGCCAACTATCAAAGTAATAACTTTCAAAACATTTATGCTACTATTAGCATTGTTTATGGAGGTCTTTTTGTTTTACATCGGGAAGGAGGAGGAAGGGGAAGGAGTCGGTGCATTATTAGCAAATTTGCTTTCATACAGGTCTACTTTCATATGCAGTCTCCTCATCTAACATGGCTATCTTAACCTCTCCTCTAACTGCAGTCCACCTAAATAATCAATGAAAAATCCATTTTCACAAAGGCTCAAAACCTCATAGTGCGGCACTTGTGCCAGTGGAGCATTTTAAGGACTGGAACCTTGGGGTTCTGTCTTGCTTTAGCCCAAGTCTTTGATGAAGCTCTCCTCAACTTACATTGGAGTAAGCCTTTACTCTCTGCTGTGTGAATTTTAAATTTTCATTGAATACTGGAAGTTGGATCTTTGCTTTCTTCTACTGGTGGCAACCAGCCCATAGGCCATAGGTCTCTGTTAGTTGGTGAATATGTGGGCCTGTCCTAATTTGCTGCTGAAGACTGCAGCAGTCGCAATCAGTGGAGGGTTGGCCACTACTGCTTTGAGACCGAGAGCATGGCTGAGTGTGCCATGTGACCTACAGAATGTGGGGCTCTTGCTCCAGGTCTGGTGCCAAATTGTTCTCCCAACAGAGCCAGTAAGAACCTTGTAGTTCCAGGCCCCTAGAGATTTGATTAGGCATCCAGTGGACATCTGTGGTTTCAGATGTTCTTCATTTTAGTGTGTTGCTCTAACTATTCAAATAACATGGAAGCTAAAACTTTCCACAGTATTCTTATTCAGTTGTTGATTGGTAAAACTAAAATTCAAAATGTCATCTGAGTTTCTCTTTGGCTTTATGCTGCAGCTATTTCTCCATTTAATTTCTCCTCTTTTTTTAAAATTTATTTATTTTATTTTATTTCTTGCATTTGTACCCCGCCCCTCCCGACAACAGCTCGGGACGGCTTCCAACAGTCATAAAAACAAATAGAAAACACATATAAACAATTTAAAATACTCAGACAAATTAAATACTTTAAAACAGGGCCCCAGGATACAACTTAAACATTAAAACAATAGACAGGGTAGGGGAGATGAACAAAAACCCTAACCCACCCCCCTCCCCCCCCAAAGGCCTAGGCGAACAGCCAGGTTTTACACCGCTAGAATGACAACAGGCTTGGGGCCAGGCGAGCTTCCTCCGGAAGAGAGTTCCAAAGGTGCGGCCCGGCCACCGAGAATGCCCTCTCCATTGTGGCCCCCCGCTTTATGTGGGGAACCTCCAGAAAGGCACCCCTGGCAGACCACAGGAGCCGCTCTGGGGCACGGAGGGCGAGGCGATCCCTGAGGTGTGAAGGGCCTTATAAATCAACACTTAAACCTTGAACCTGGCTCGGCACGCTATTGGCAGCCAGTGCAGAGTCCGGAGCACAGGTGTAATATGCTCCCAACGACCTGTCCCCATAAAGAGACGAGCTGCTGCATTCTGCACTAGCTGCAGCCTCCGAACCAGGCACAAAGGAAGCCCCACGTAGAGTGCGTTGCAGTAGTCCAGCCTCGAGGTGACGAAGGCATGGATGAGGGAGGCCAGGTCCAGGCTGGAGACGAACGGACGCAGCCTGAGCACCAGATACAACTGGCGGAAGGCAGCCTTAGCGACTGCCTCCACCTGCCGTTCCAGGCGGAGGTCTGCGTCCAATATCACCCCCAGACTCCGGACCTGCTGAGCTATGGGAGGGCGAACTCCCCCAATCAGTGGAGCCACTACCTCCCTCGCTCTCCCCACCAACATCACCTCCATCTTATCGGGGTTGAGCTTCAATCTGCTCTGCCGCATCCAATCCGCCACGGTCTCCAAACACTGGGATAGCACCGAGATTGAAATTTATTTATTTTTTCGTACTGTTTTCCTTTAATTACTCAGCTGTCGTATTCAATTCTATAATGTAAAACAGAAATATTTGAAACTCTTATTACAGTAAAATCCAATTGTTGTAGATTGAAATATTCTAATTGTGGAAGTTGCTGTCAGCATTTGCTGCTGGACTGCTACCAAATCATGTATCAGATATATCTTGTAGTAGGTACAATGAAGAACCAGCTGTTGAAGGTTTTAGGAGTACTGGAAAACTACCACTTGTGGCAAATCTTTTGGGTCATCTGTATGAGTAACTGATTTCTGTAGAAGAGCTCTGTTTTTGCAGACCTAGGGCACAATCCAGCTCCATACAAGTCAGTGGGAGTTTAGCCATTGACTTCAATGGGAGTTGGATTGCGCCACTAGGCTTCAATCCTGTAGATTAGAACACCGTTGCTTCTCAGGATCTTAAACTCAGCTACTCAAAGCCCTGATTCCCACCACTGCTCCCACTGAGGGTTTTGATAGCTCAATTTTTTTTTTAAATTGAGCTGTTTGTTTGCCTTATGTTCTCATGATTTGGCTGATAAGCTCTAGAAAAGAGTTTTGTCTGCAAAATTGATTTGACCCATCAAATTAAGGTTCTACATTAACCTAAGACCTAAAGTTTTGGTGCTGAAACATCTATTTTAAATGTTTTTGTAAGTGCTTTTCTCCTGGAGAAACACCATCTTGACTAGATTTTTTTTTTTCTTGTGTTCTTTTAATTCTTCAGCTATGCATTTACCTTTGTAATGCTGATAATTCAAGAATTGTAACTAAAGGTTGAGAGGAGTAGGTAGTGGGTGTTTTTAAACAAGTAAGGTGATGGGGAGGGGGTCCTGGGGCCACCGAGTAGTACTGCTACAGAGCACCCAATCAGGTGGAGTGAGTAGGGAGAGCTTCAAACAGGCACCACACAGAGCACTTAGTATTTCCTGGCAGTGCTCTGCGAGTGGCTACGAGCAGGTGCTTTGAGGCTCATGGGAGCATGCATGTGAACTGCTCCACCTTCAGATGGGCAGTTGAATGCGTGGCTCCTGGGTGGCCATGCAGGGTAGCATCTTGTTTTAAAACACACAGATACCTGGGTGGTTCTATAAAAAGAAAACTCTGTTACCAGGTATCTGAAGTTACATTTGCACACAGATATGGCCTAGTCACTTATTTCCATACAAGGTGTATTCTGCTTAGATTAGTAGTGCATTTCTCTTTATTGTGCACCTTTTTTGGATGCAAACTCCTAAAGTTCAAGTTGTCACAACTGAGGAGAGTCTTGTGCAGAAAGGACAAAAGAGGCATATAAAAAGAGTGTAAACTTAGGAAGACAAGATATTCGCCTGGAATAGATTTGCCAAGACTTTGGGAAAGTTTGTATCCCAACTTGATGCATTGGGCTCAGAGCCAAAAGATTTTGTGATATGAAATAATACTGCTCATATTTCTTGTGAGGCAGAATTACACGGTGGATGTGAAAAGAACTTGAGGTTGGGGAAGGGGAGTAGATAACTTTCACTAGTATTCATGTATTCCCTGTATGTCTTTCAACTGAAGCACTTTATTCTGGCTTATAGGTCCTGGTAATATTGTTGTTTGATCATGTGATTGCCTGAATTCCTTGATAGAGCTGCTGTCTTGTGTGCAGTTCTGGGGCAGTTGGAGTTTGTTTACCCAACTGAGTAGGATAGTAGCTAGGTTGTACTCATACCCTAGAGCAGCAGCTTGATGTTTGATTGGAAAGGTTCAGGATAGAGAAAATATTATCTACACTTATATGAAATGGTCTAAAATATGGTGATTAACATAATTAGTGGAATTTTGTATAACTTAGAACATGTAAATACACTTTTAAACACTAATTTAAGTCCAAATGAAGTGATAAGTGCTTCAATTGTAATGTCTAAGAATTTGTTTAAAATCTTTAATGTAGCATGACTTGGGATTTTTACTAGAGAACTGCAGAAATCAAAACTAAGTTGATGTTGTGAAGTTCTAGTTTGTGATACTCCTATTTACAATTTTAAAAAGCAACCACCTACCCAAGCAGGGAAACAGAATTTGGAAAATCTGACTCTTTGAGTATGTTTTGTGTTTGTCACAGGGTTGACATTCATAATAGTACTAAGTCAGTAGTCCTATTTACTCAATAGCCAGTTTGCTCATTACTAACTGTCTGCAAGCTGTCCATCTAATCCATATAAGTGCAGTATGGTTTCTGAAGAAAAGCAAGTAGAGTAGTTTTTAAACTGCTCTGCGTTTGTGTTTAAACACATCCCTGTCTGTATCTTTTAGTCAGACTACCATGTGTAATCGACTCATCAGTGATACCATAAATAACCTATATGCACTCTGTCTGTAATCTAAGATTAAACATTCGTCCTGTTGTATACGTGTACATATACATTATTCTCTCTGTTTACAAGCTTTAGTAAATAGGATATTAGCAATGACTTGAGGCTTGACTAGATGACACTTAAGGGTCCTTCCAACCCTACAATTCTATGATTCACTGGATAAGAACAGTAGTAGTCCTGTACTGGGTCAGACCAGTGGTCCATCAAGTCCAGCATCCTGTCTCCAACAGTGGCCAATCTTTTTCTTGGGAGAAGTATCCAACAGGTCACAATGGGCAACCAATTCCCTGTTGTTCCAGCCCCGAACAGTAAGAGGTTACGTTCCCAAAACCTACTTGGTTAACAGCCATTAATAGATGTATCCACCAAGAACGTATCCAATTTCTTTCTAAAACTAGCTACACTAACTGCCAGAGGAAGTGCTCATGACCGGAAGTTCCACAAGTTAATTATGCACTAAGTGAAAAAATACTTTCCCTTATTTATTTTAAATCAGCTGCCAGTTAATTTCATGGAGTGTCTCCTTGTACTTCTAGTACTGTTAGAGAGGGTAAATAACTGCTCCCTATTATGTGTTCCACACCACTCATGATTTTATAAACTTGTATCATATCCCCTCTGTCGTCTCTTCTCCAAGCTGAAGAGCCCAAACCTAGCAAGCTTCTCTTCATATAGGAGCCATTCCATACCCTTGATCTTTTTTGTTGTCCTGCTCTGTACCTTCTCTAGCTCTATGATGTCTTTTTTGAGATGGTGCGACCAAAACTGTTCTCAGTACTCCAAGTGCAGTCATACCATAGATCTATGTAGAGGCATTACAATATTTTCAGTTTTATTCTCTATCTCTTTCCAAACTATTCCTAACATTCTGTTTGCTCTTTCGACCACCGCTGCATGGTGAGCTGGGGATTTCAGTGTATTGTTCATAATGACTTCCAAGATCCTTTTCCTGGGTTGTAACTCCTAATTTAAAACCCAGCACTGTATACGTGTAGTTTGGGTTATTTTCTCTTTGCACTTTTCCACATTAAATTTCATCTGCCATTTGGATGCCCAGTCACCCAGTCTCCTTCAGTTCTTCATTCTGGTTGGGTTTTAACTACCTTGAATAACTTGGTGTCATCTGCAAATTTGATCACTTCACTCTTTACTCCCTTCTCCCGATCATTAATGAATATATTAAACAACACCAGTCCCAGTACAGATCCCTGGGGCACTCCACTAGTTACTTCTCTCCACTGTGAAAACTGACCATTTAGTCTTACTCTTTGCTTCCTATGTTTTAACCAGTTGCCAGTCCACGATAGGACGCTGCCTCTTATCCCATGACTCTTGAACTTCCTCAAGAGTCTTCTATGACTGTGGACTTGATAAAATGCCTTCTAAAAGTCCAGTTAACTATATTGACCGGCTCACCCTTATCCACATACTTATTTACACCCTCAAAAAAATTCCAGTAGGTTAGTGATGCATGACTTCCCCTTCCTAAATACATGTTGACTCTTCCCCATTAAGCCATCTTTATCAATATGCCCAGTAGTTCTGTTCTTAGCAACAGTCTTCACCAGTTTGCCCAACTGTTACACACTTTCCTGTTGTATATGGAATTTCTATCAAGAGATTCCAGAGTGTATTTCATGTTGTGTAAAATTTTACACCTGCTTGACTTGATGCTCTCTAACATAGCGCCACTCACCCCCAGCTTGATTTACTCTGTCATTTCAATATATTTTGTACCCTGGTATTAGTGTCCCACTGGTTATCTTCACTCCACCAGGTCTCAGATTCCCATTATCTCTGTATCTTCATTTTGTGCCAAACACTCTCATTCTCCCATCTTACTTTAGACTTCTAGCATTTGTATATAGACACTTAAACATTTTATTTTTATTCCTTTTCTTTTGTTATTGCATATTTTGTTTAATTTGGATGTATTTAAGTTTGTCCTATACTAATCCCTGCCTGTTCCTTCTCAGTTTCTTTCCCGTCCTCTTTACCAGAATGCACTGTATAGCTACTAATGATGGCATCCCTGTGGGTTGCCTCTGTCGTGATGCTCCACACCAACTGTCACCTTTCCCCCAGATCTAAGGTCCTTTTTACACAGACACTATCACTGATAAAATGGGTGTTACATTTTATTATACATGGTACAGGGCAACAGTGCAGCCCTGCAACATGGGCCCTTTTCACATGAGATGCCTCCATCCAGTTTCTCTGGGTGGAGATGGGTGGAGGCGTCTGTGTAAACACCACTTGCGGTGGGTGTCGGTATGTGCATGCTCCTGTGCAACACCCATCTCCCCTCACAGAGCAATCGGCAGTGGAGTCCATTGCTCTGTGGGTGGGCGGTGGGTGGAGATGGGTGTTGTGTGTGTGAGCATGCAGGCACCTACACCCACTGCAAGTGATGTTTACACAGATGCCTCCACCCAGAGAAACTGGGTGGAGGCATCTTGTGTGAAAAGGGCCCATGTTGCAAGGCTGCAGTGTTGCCCTGTACCATGTATAATAAAATGTAACACCCATTTTATCGGTGTTAGTGTCTCTGTAAAAAGGGCCTTAGTTTAAAAACTCCTCTACCATCTTTTTGACTTCTAGCGTCAGCAGTCTGGTTTCATTTTGGTGAAGATGAAGGCCATCCTATCAGTATAGGCTCCCTCTTCCCCAAAGGTCCCCCAGTTCCTAACAAATTTAAATCCCTTCTCCCTGCACCTTCGTCTCATCCACATATTGAGACTTCTTTCACAGGTGGCGCTTTCTCAGCCAATTTGATTTTTCTTTTCATAATGCTGATTCTGTACTGGAGGGAATTAAATACATGGATAGGAATCATGGTCAGTGTGCTAGGAAATAATTTTTTTGTCCTTCAGTCTTTATCTAGCAGGGGGCATCGCACTGTGATAACACCTTCTTCTGGCATAGCTTGAACTTGGTGACTTATTGCATTGCAGTTGCCTCCACTTCACTGTATATGCTGCAGCAGCATTTCATTGAAATAACAATGGAAAATTACAGCTTGTCCTATATAGTGTGTAGAAGTACTTGTGCATTTTCACCTTATGTTCCCAAACTGTTAAGTAACAGTGAAGACGTGAAAAACGTTCAAGGGAGTTTGGTTTGTCAGGCTTTTTCAGAGAGACTGCACATATTGAACTAGAAAAAATAACTACAAGAATCTCACTTTATAAGTTTAAAACTCTCCTGTCTCTGCAACTAAATAATGTAAGCTGTTCTTTATTTGGGGCAGAAGATGACATCTCTGCTCATTCATTCTAAAAGAAAAATCTGACAGTTCAGTGCAGAATTTTATGCATTGCAAAACATACACCAGTTTTAATATGTAACTAAACTGTTGCTGATGTGTGCTGTTAAACAGTTGTTGTTTTTCACCTCTTGGGTGTATCAAGTTTGAGGTGGACAAAGTTATTCCTGTAAATATTTTGTAAAACACTTTAGGATCATTCTGGATGAAAAGCCTATATAGGAAAGTAGATTGTTACCATTTGCAATCATGTTTGTAAAAACAGCTGGAATAAACTTGTCTGTTGCCATAAATCTTTTTTTCAATTTACCCTCCACCCCTTCCCAATCTGTGTGTACACACACAGTTGTTCAGCAGCTGATTGGTGAAGACAAGTGTGCTTGAATGGCAATCCTGGTGAGGAAAGGGCACTTCTCTGCTGCACACCTGGTATTCTTTTATATTTCCATTTCTTACACTTTTTTAAAATGATCAAACCATGGATTTAAATTTCCAAGTCTTGGAAAACAGCTTCAATTTTATGGGTAGATTAAATCCTGTCTGCTCTTAACTGTTTTTAAATAAAATATTTTGTTTTTAAAATGTAAAGTTTTGACTGTATTGGATTCTGTTAGTAACTTTCCTTTTTAAAAAATAATAAAGTGTATATTCCACTACTGTAAAATCTAGTTATTACTGTCTGGAGAGACCATATACTAACATGCACATACACCTCTGCTATAACATTCACCCTGGGGATGAATCTTCATCTTACTGAAGCAAGCAGATTCTGGAGGTGCTGAACATACTTTAACTCCTGAATACATATGAAACAGAATATTTATTGATTGATTTTTATTCTAACATTTGTATCCTGCCCACTCCTGCCCACTGGTAGCTTGGGGTGGCGAACAACACATAATACAAAAATATAAAATATCAATTAAAAACCAATAAAACAGCCGAGAGAAAAAGAGAGAGAATATGGGCAATTAGCCACTAGGATTGGCATTGAGATCCCCTGAACATTTTGCAACACAAGCCAAAATGAATGGCTGACAATAGCAGTGGTTGAGCTGGAGGCATAAAACTCTTCCCATTCCCAAACCACACAAGCCATCTACTCCAACACCATTCTCCTTCCTAACTCCCCTCCAAAGATGCCTTGTAAATGCACTTAGCAAGATCTAAATTTGGCTTCCTGTTGATTTCTTAAATGGTATGACAAATGGAGAAGAATAACAGTACATGTTTCTTGTAGACTTTATATCCCCTTGTTTGAATACCTGCAGAGTTTCCCATCAATTTCATATACAGCTCGTGCAGTCTTGGGGAAAATTAAATCTGTTTTTAAAGTCATTCCCCTGAGTGGTGGTGATAGAGTAGAAAGGGATGTCATTTTAGGGAAAGGGGACTGAAAAATAATCACAATGTATTGATGGTTTGGGGAGGTCAAGAATGCTTCCAAGTTTGTTAGAATACATTCTTCTGCTCAACCAAAATCTTTTGGAAACAATGAGGTTGCAAGAACAATCTTATTCAGGATTAGTGTGGTTGAACATAGAGCTTTTCCTCTTTGGTTCCAAGACTAGGGTTACCACCTTTTTGTGGTTGACCCCGAGACTCCCATTTTGGCCTATGGGAGTGTCGAAGTCAAACCACGTAATGTGGCAGCCCTATCCAAGACTGTGGGTGAAAACAGACTCCACTTTAACATTTCTTATGCATGTAGCAGGGCTATAAGAAATGTTAAAGTGGAGTTAAGGTGCATGTCTATTTCACCCTGTGAGGACAAGTGCTGTGAAATCAGTCTCAAGTCTTGGTGAAGGAGTTTTTACAATACCCATAGCATCAAAAGGTTCTCTTGTTTGAGAGTGCTCCATGGAGACTGAACCACCATCTCATCCATGGAGTGTAAACTTTTTATAGTTACATTTGCAGGACTGAAGCTGTCATTGCTGCCGTTGTACATTCTCTCTGGGATAAAGGGGCTCTGAACTATCTACTAGCTATCACTAAAGCACAACCATAATAGACCAATCTGACTTCTCTGCTTTCACTAATGCCTTTTTAGTACCGAAACAAACTAATGTGTGGAAATGCCCAGGTCTGTGACCAGATTCCAATTAGGTAAAGGTTAAAGAGCTAATGAAACGGATCCATGTTTACTGAGTTTTTTACATCTCCACCAATGGAGAAAACCGTGGACATAGGTCCCTGTAATGAAATCCATACACTGCAGAAGAAATAGGTTAGATCAATCAGAGCCATCTAATACAAAAATATTTATAGCCACTTCTCATGCTCTCTGTGGCCAGCTGTATGGAAATTTGCAGTTTTGAGGGCAAATTGTGCAAAGAAACTTCCAGACTCACAACTGGAAATGGAATCTGATCCATCTGATACCTAGGGCTGTGTCTTGGCCATGATCTTGGTTGCTGATTTGCAATAGTTGTGCAGGTGTAGTGAGGACTGTATTGTGGCTCTTAATTTTAGAAAAGAGATTTGCAAGCCAGCAATGGTACTTGACATTACTTTGCAGGGAAGTGGCAGCGGCAGTGGCTACTGCTGACACTAATACTCTTTTTTCCTATCTAGGGCAAGTATTTTAGAGGGAAGTTGATGTTCCATAAGAAATTTTTATTAACCCCTCTCCTGAAGAGAGACCGACGTACTTTTTTCCCCATGCATACACCTTAAAGTGAAGTGATGGTCAGAAAAGTGGCCACGTAAGAGCAGAGAGGGCTGGAGCTGAGGGAAGCCATTAGATATAAAATATGGGCCTTTTCATCCCTAGGTGACGATATGTAGCCACTGAATTTAGCTTAGAAATTACAAAGTATGGAGATTTTCTGACTATTGGAGAAGGGAGAATGAACAACTGCTCATTTATTCTTCTCCTTATACGGTCTCATCCTTCAGGATGCTCCTTTTCCCCTGCAGCTAAGCTAAGCATGTGCACTTACAATTTCTTGGCTTCATGAATGTATCCCTGTCCTGCTTCTATGTACCCCTCCCCTTGTCCATTCAAGATTGTAAGCCCCTTGGTGCAGGGATCTGTCTCTAAACCTGAGTGTTCAGTGCCAGGCGCATCGCTAATGCTATATAAATAACAGCAACAATAAAAAGGCACCTCTGGGTGTTAGGAGAAAGGATAAGGAAGCAGTGATATGCAAAGAAAAGTGAGTGCAGCAGAGTTGGTTTAAAGTTGAAGGAAAGGGGAGGCTTCAAAGTTGGATTGGAATCGTCTCAAGAGAAGGGGAAAGAGCAACAGCCACCCAACCCTTGCCCTCTATCAAAAGGGGAGCAGCACAGAAAGAGCGGAGATTATGGAACTGTGTCAGCAGCAAGCAGGCACAACGGAGCAGAGTTAAAGGTAAAGCGACTGGCAGTAGTCCAGGTGTAGCAATAGGTGGTTTTATGTGCCTTTACCCTTTTGTACTTTCTCTTGCAAGTGCAAGGTCCAAAATGACTGAGATTTTTGGCTGCTGAACTTTGATTCCATATACGAAAGTGCAGAATTGGCAGCCCAGGCTATGCGTTGCTTTTCCAGTGTCTCACACTAAGTCAGGTTCAGATTAAGTGAATGATTTCAATCTGTTCTAAGTTATCCTCTGCCCTTCTCCATAGCTTCTGAGCCCCTTCAAATATGAAAATAAGCAAGGTGGACACCAACAGTCAAATATGTCTTTTCCCTCTGGGTATACCAACACATGGTGTTCTGGTTCTTTCTTTTAAAAAAGCAAAAATATTAAACTTAAAGCCCATGGGTGAATAAAAGTGGGCTTTACTTCTAAGCCTTACTGTGATCTGTGGTTATACTTCCTTTTTGAGTGTTAACTCCAGCCCAGAAAAAGTCTTGCCTCTCACACAACATGCACATGGGACACAAGCAGTGGGGTAGTCTTGGGTCCCATGGATAAGGTGATATTTTAAGTAAACTGTGGTCCTTCTACTTAAAAAATAAGGAATGTAGTTTTTATAGTTGGATTCACTGTTCTATAGGGTATGCATGGGATGGCCTGTGCAGGGGGTGATGTGCCTGTGGTAACCCACATCTCTGAGGAAGCATGCTGCTGCATTCTGTACTGGCTGTGGTTAGCTTAGGGGTGGATTCACCAACAGTGATGGGATGGATGCTCCTTGCCAGTTGGAGGTAGCTGAACATCTGCAATAAATTTCAAATCAAAGACATACATAGTAAGATTGTTAATCTAAGTAATACATTTTAAGGAAGACAGAAGAACTGACACATTGAGATATGCCCAACTGCCTGTATATGTTCAGGAAGAACCTGATTCTGAGCTCATTTCACGTGGATATAAACTGCTGGAATCAGTGGAGTTACTCTGGTGTGAAGCAGGTGTAAGATCAAAAGTAGGCCACTATCCTTAAACTGTAGCAAAGATTCTTGCTTGTAACTGTAACAGTCTGCTCAAATGTAAGCATCTATGTTCCTGGCATTACAACCTACTATTTTAACTAAAAATCCATGTTCATTGCCAATTGCATATGTTTGTAAGCCTGCCTGAGCCTGTGGGAAAAGGCATAGTATAAATAAAAATAAATAACCTGCTTGTGGATGCTCCCCACTGAATTTTCTAACCTAGTATTCTCTCATGCCCATTTTACGGATTGTGAACCTGCCTGTTGCTCTTCAGCAAGTATCTTGTCACTTCCCAGCTACTGAACATACCCATGGCCCTTCTGTGAACAGTTTTCTGTTCTCTCCAATGCCCAGGCCCCTCACAAACCTCTGCCATAAGCACCCTGACTGCTTCCATTGTCCAAACACGGCTCCAAATCAGGCAAGGATGTAAGGGTTAAACTATCAGAAAGAAATTCCACTCTGTGTTCCCACTGAGTGGGCACTAGATGGCTCTGTGGTAGCATAATGAATGGGGGTAGCCTTGTCTATTTAAAAAGGAAAGTTCCCCACCAAAGTTGGGATTGCACAAAGAGTCAAAAGTTATTGAGATTAAAGAAGAAGAAAAAAAAAAAAAGGGGGGGGGGAGAATCTCAACCCTGGCTTCATTTAGCTACATTAATCCAGACTTATTATGTTATGCTTTTTAGCCATTTTTTCAGGATGGGAGGGTACCATTCTCACAGTTTGTAACAATGGGTGAAGACAAGAGAGCACATTAGACCACACAGTTTATTAGGTGTTTGCCAGTTGTTTGCCCTCATCAGACACAGGGCAGCTGTGTCAGAGAATGTGGAGCCCACCTTGTGGCTAATCCTGGCTAATGTGTGCCTATGGGACTGCTTCCTGTCTAGAGAGAACCAATGTGCTGTAATAGATTAGGCACCTTGCTTCCCATTTGGTGAGAGTCAGTGTGGTGTAGTGGATAAAGTGCTGGACTTGGTCCTGGGAAGCCATGGTTCAAATCCTGACCTAGCCATGAACTCACTGGGTGGCCTTGGGCAAGTCACAACCCCTTAGCCCCCTCTGTAAAATGGGAATGTGTGTGTCTCTTTCCGTGTTCCCAATCTGTGACTGTAATGCTATAGAAATGATTAATTAGTAGTAAACCCAGCACCCTACGTGATATTTAAAGGCATAGGATGCTCCCTGTGGAGGTTTAATCTTTCATCATGCAACTTGAGGGTTGGCTGATTGGAGGGGTGTCCAAAAACACCCTCGTCCCACTCTTTCCCAGATGAGTTTTATCTAAATGAGTGGGCAGCTCTAAGGAATGTGAGAGAAGAGTAAGCCTTTGGTGTCATGCATGAACTGGATTGGGAATGTAGGCACTGCCAGACCAGACCCATCCTGCCTATCCCAGTGGGCAATACAAACCCTTTAACTGACAAGTGCAAACCCACTCCCGTATTTGGACATTAACGTTATAACCTGCCCTAGGGAAGTTGCCCTATCAATAAGAGTGGTTTACACCCTGAAACTTGTAAGTCGACATCCCTTCCCACAGATATAGCCTGGTTTCCTACGGAGAGCAGATTTATGCAATCTTGTCTTATATGATCTCACAGTTTGATTTCAAACCAATATAGTAGAAAGGCAGAGGGACCAAAGGTTAATAGGGACCAGTGCTGGATCCAGGGAAGCTAAGCCTTGTATAAGATGGTGGCGTGAGCCCCCTCCTAACATAGGAATGTTTGACAGCCACAGGCTGACTAACCCATTAGAAAAAGGAAAATGCTACCATCATTAATTTTCAGTTATGTTTGGTTAAACATAACTTTCTCTTCAGGTGTGGGGACTCCCTGTACTGCAGGCCTTATTGGCCATTTTGTTACACATATGTTGTTGTTTCTAGATTACTCATGGGCCCCATATATTGGCTGCTCTCCAGAGGCTGGGGCTCCCTGCATTTAAGTCCCTGTGGGCACATATTTTATGCCAGTGCTTTTTACAGATGTAATTTAAAGTTTATTCATAGACCTCAGATATTGGGGACACATATGCCTACACATGTACTGTGTGATCACAGTCTGTGCGTGCCTGGTCCTGGCCCTGGTCCAGGTAGGGACCCAAAATTTCATACCAATGAGTGTTAACATATATGCAGCTGTGGCTGTACAGCCAGGGATGGAATGGCTGCCCCTGCCACCCCCACCCCAGTCAGGTCAGGGGATAGACCAAACATTCCCCAGCCTGACCTGGGTGGGGAGGGGAGCGATGCATGGCTGGCTCCGCCCCTGAACTCCAACCAGTGCCCTGACTCCTGCCACGATGGGCAGCCGTGAGTGGCTGCCATGGCAACCCCCCCTGCTGAGTCAGGCAGGCACAAATACAGACGCAGCTGCTCAGTTTGCCCCACCTTGGCCTGTCTGGGCCGCTTGTGGGGCCAGACTGTTTCTGGCATGGCCGCCAACCCCACTGGGGTTTGAACCAGGAACAGATGTATGGGGTTTGGTGCTGGCCCAAGATGGACCAGAGTCGGTGAACCAGGCCAGCAGCATGTGTGTTAACACCCAGTCATTACAGCTGGAGGGGCGATATGGCCCTTTTGCCAGCTGAAAAATCCCATTGACTTGCACAGAGCATTGCCCTTGCTCCATGCCCCTCATTTAGGAAAGTAGGCTTCATCAGTTGAGCTGCAGAAATCTACCTGTTTCCATCTAAGAATCAGCAGGAAGTGGCAGCTGCCTTTCTCTGAACTGTGTTGCTCCTGCAACACTAATGGATACACAGATGCTTGCTTTTGGTGTGGGCAGTACTGTTTTAAACGCAGAAAGTCTTACTTTGGCTGCTTCAGCCTAAAGCATTAGCCAGGCAGGTAGAGATGAGGCTATGGCATCCCAGCTATGCCAGATTCACTGTGTCCTCTTGGGCAAGTCACTGGTCTGTTTTTTTGTAGCTTGGGAAATAGCTGGTCAGAGTGCAAGGGACAACTAAGCACCCCAGGTAGTGACTAGGGGAGAGATTTGGAAAATAGGTAAAGTACAGAGAAAGACTGCAGTGCAGACAGCAGGCAAATTAATTTTAGGCCTTTCCCTACTGTAAGCCACTTTAAAAAATGAGTACAAGCTCAGGGGGCTGGATAGACGTTGTACTGTGGTTGCATGAGAGGTGTGTTCAGGATTGGGGGCGGGGTTGGAAGGAGAGGCTCCAGTTCATGGCTCTGTGTCATGGATCCATCCTGTTCTTGAGCACATGCCCTCATTTCTTCTCCTTTCCCCTGAGCTCACTCTTTTAGTGCTTGGGGGATGGGGAGGCATTCGCCAAGTCCCGGAATCACCAAAATGATTGCCCGATTGTATAAGCGCCAAGAACCACATAGAAGTTGAGGGCAGGGCAGGGATGCTTACGGGCTATGCTGAGGAAGAGGGGGCTCCAGTTCATGGCTCTGTGTCATGGATCCATCCTGTTCTTGAGCACATGCCCTCATTTCTTCTCCTTTCCCCTGAGCTCACTCTTTTGGTGTTTGGGGGTTGGGACTGGATCCAGTACATACACAGGGGAAGGCTCATCCTGAAGTCATCCCAAAGCCAGCCTTAGAATTGGCAGGCCCCAAGGTGAACACAAAATGCAGTGCCTCCCATGGCCCTACTCTCTTTAACATTTGGCAGTCCAGTGCTTGCTTACAAACATAAAGTGCCATAGAATTGTTTCGCACCAGTACAATTGCAAGTGAAACCAGAGTTGAAAACAGATGTAGTGAGACACAAAACTGAACACCTGTAATAATATTCAGCAAGCTTTTTGTGAAGAGTAATTCAAGATGCATTTTGCAACAAGCGTAGAATACTAGAATGAAAACACTATAATAAAAACACTTCCACAGGGCCCTAAAGACCATTATGTTTGGAGCCATGCTGACAGGGAGCCCTACCACAGCAGCTCTGAACAGTCTGAGGTGTGAGGGCTGCAGAGGAGGACATTCTTCAGGGCTTCCAAAAGTGCAGGGTTCATGGCTCATATGGCCCCTGCCTAAGGCTGCCCCTGAATCATCCAGCACGGCTGTGATAAGCTGAGGAGGATGCTAGAGAGGTAGGTCCAGAAGAAGTGCATTTGAGCTGTCCCAGTCAGGGGCAGCACAGTACAGTACTTGCACAAAGGCTCAGCAGGTACATGCTCCTCCATTGCTCCTTTCTGAAGGTCTTAGCAGTTAGTCAGGGGATGGGTCTGCTGCCAAAACGATTTAAATTGCTTTTTCACTTCCCCTATCTATAGTGGGATTGGCAAATAAGATTAGTCTACTAGTGCTCAGTCAGCCCTGGTGCCAAAGGCCCTCTGCAACAGCCAGAAAAAAATTATTGGGGCTTTGCTCTGCCCCATGACCTATCCCTAGTGCCCATGCCTGTTGTACTAAGTGTTTTTTCCTCAAAGGTGGCAGTGCCACTGCTTGTCTAACCAGTGTGCTGGCACATGCAGTGCAGAATTAGGCCTGTAGCGTCTTGGGAGCAGCCTGTTTGGATCTGGTATCTCTGAACAGACACCAAGCACTGTGGAGCAGCTGTCTCTCACCCTTTGCTAGGCCATGGTGCAGGACTGGAATATCATGTTCCTACATGGGAGTGCAGATTCCCCCCATCCTTCTCGCCCTGGCCCTAGTATTTGCCATGTGTGTGTGTATGTGTGACCTTTCTAAAGTTACAGCAGGAGAGACAGGCACTGCCGGTGCTGCTGCGGGGAAGGGGGAGGAAGAGACAGCAGGAAAAGAGGGAGCAGAGTTAAGGGGGGCACGAGGACCACTGTTATCGCCTGAAAATCTCTCTCTCACACACACGCAGACTGCTTCCCCTGAGCCAATGTCCTAGCTACAAGCCTGGGGGGGCGGGAGACGAATGCAGGTGCGATGAGGGGAAGGCCAGAATTAATGAAAGAAGGGCGGGTTGGAGGTAACTACTGGCCGCTTTCCACCAGATCCCCAGCCCCAGAGCGCTGTGGTTCGGCTGGATCATCTCCCCCCCCCTGCAGTGTGCAAGCTGCTCTAGACACGTGCACTGACTCGTCCTTCCCCCGCCGGGCTGGGCCTGCAGTACCGGGTCTCGCCGCTAGGAGTGGCGAGCGACAGCTGCAAAGGCTGATGGGGGCCGCAGGGAGCTGGGTGTAAAAATAGCCCCTCTCCTCTCTGAGTCCCCCTCCCGCCACACTAGGGTTACGTAATGAGAGCGCGCGAGCGAGCGGCCCTCAAGCCTCTAAGGAACGAGATGACATTTAAGCGGCTCGCGTTTCCCTGCCTGCAGCCCCTCAGCCCGGCCGGGGAAGCTACCAGCAGCAGCTGGGCTGTGGTGCGGGGGCCGGGGAGGCGTGGAGTCCAGCGGGCAAGAAAGGGGAGGAGAGCCGTTTGGGGGAGGGGCTGCAGGCCGGTTAGGTAACCGGGAAGGGAGCTGGAGGATGGGATGCGTGTCTGGCAGCAGGCTGCTGGGGGACAGGACGGAGAAGATACGGGGCAGGGGTTGCTTGTCAGTCAAGGGGTAAAAGGCTCCGGTGTTTGGCTCGCTTGGAAGGAGAGGGAGGGACTTGTCTTTGTGAGGAGTCTGGACAGGGCTGGACCTAGGGGCAGGCAACATAGGTACCTGCCATGGGGTTGGTGGTGGCAGACTCCGGGGGCTTCTGTTCTCAGCCCATGCCGGGTCACAGCGTCTCCCCTCCCATTGCGGCCGTAACTGCACTGCCTCACCTATGCCACCCTGTTCTGCCCCCTGCAAACACGCTCTGTGGTGGGGCCTAGCATGAAGGAAGAGACTCTGCTTCTCTACTGGCTGACACCATTGTCTCCCTCTCTGCCTCAGACAGAAGCCTGCATAAGCAGCAGGGGGGAAGGGGGTAGCCCAAATTGCATAGGGCTAGGGGTGCTAAAATCCTAAATCCAGCCGAGTCTGGGGTAAGTTGAGTATCGATTTTGCAACTCAAATACACTTTCTTGGCATGCTTAGTGATACAGCTATTCAAAGGATGAGGGAAGGGCAGATTCCTAACAGATCTGTCATAGGAAGGGGTGGGGAGCAAGTGTTGTCTACCCAAGGTATCAGCAGTTGAAAGATGGTCAGTATGCTGAGGTAACTGGTAAATCAGCAGTCAAAGAAGATTGGGATGGGGGTAGGATCAGTAATTGGGAGGGTCATGGTACTGGGGGGATGTGGAATCAGTATATGTGAGGCTGGGCTTATTGGGAAGATTGAGGGGCACTGGGGTATGTGCATAGCATTGCTCATTCCCTTTTCCTTATTTCTGGGTTGGGATGCTGCTTTTGAGTGTCTTCCCCACCCTCCCATGCTTTCCTGGGATATTTGTGGATGCTCATGAACCAAGGAAATTCCAAAGCAAATACAAGGTGCAAAGAGCAGCAGGTTGTGGGGACAAAATTGGTAGAAGTGGGCAGGCTGAGGACAGTGGCAGGCAAACGAGGCTTAAAATGAGCCCCTCCATCAGCAAATTGCTTCTGTCAGATGAATTAGATCCTCTCCGTTGGCCCAGAACCACTTTCACTTTCACACACAGCCATATGTCTGTTCTCTGCAGGATCTTTGTTCCTTCCCCAGTCATCACCTGCTCCTGTTGTTTATGCTTGCAGCCAGACTCCCCTGGGCTGGCCATGACTCATTACTATGTTATTATTTAATATGTGCATGTTGGAAGTGTCCTGTACAGGCTTAGAGCTAGACACAGTCAGGCTCTAGAGTTTCTAATCCAAGGCAGACATGGAGCCTTTGCTAAGACCCTGACAACCCTTGTTAAAATCAGTGGAAACTGCACATGTCTGGTTAGTCGAGGATCTGGTTCTAAAACAGGACAGTATGTTTCCTGCCCAGCACAAAATGTGGGATCAGCTTCCAGTTGGTTCCACCACATCCTGCACACTACTTTTCACCTTGTTGCATTTACAAATTGTAAAAAGGGTCAAACCTTGGTTTTAGGGTGGGGGAGGCTTACCTGTCAAGGTGCTGCAGGAATTGGGTTTGGTGACACGTGCAAGTGTTTGTTTTTTCTTTGAATATATGTTCAGTTGGGGCAATCAAATTACCATAGGGTAATTAATCACAAGGGTGTTTACATGAACGTCTGCAATCCAGGACAACTTTATCCTTAGAATGCAGGAGAAACTGACTCCTCATTAAATGGGGTCATTTACTTCTGTTTCATCAGAGATGAGCATGCAAATTACCCTATGCTACCATACAAATTGCCAAGCATTGTGTTACCACTTGGGGAGTCACAGCAGCATAACTGTCTCCTCTAAACAAGCTATTTTATCCAGTGCCCTGGTCTGGTGTTAGGCTTTATGCGCCACACCAGGAGCCTAGGAAGACATGGAATCTGTTTTGCAAATGTTTCAGTAGCAAGCGTTACTAAGTGCTCTTTATAAGCAGGGACCCAAGTTGACTGCACCAAAAAATCTTAAATTCTGCAAGCAGTGAAGCCAAATTCTGCAAATTCACTGTGAGCATTATTTGCATAATTAACTTGATTTGCATAATTGTGCATGCTGGGAAGCAAATTTGCAATAGGTTTGACATAGAATCACAACTTTGCTAATCAAACACAACTCAAATCCTCTGGAATTTCAGCACCTACCTCATGCAAACATAGGGCCTTCAGACCCCATCCACCCACAATTCATCTCCCAGGGGCCTATTTACCCTCGGGTCATGGTCAGGATTGGCTGATTCTGCGAGGATTGGTTGATTCTGCAGAAATCACTGCAAGTTACAGCAACGCAGTCATCTCGAGTTCCTGTCTATAAGGAAACTCTTTCCTGTCACTGGACCATTTTGGGGATGCAGCATAGTACCTTTTTAACAACATACATCCATAAGGCAATTTACTGCGTGAAGAGGAGAAATATGTAATGTACACACTAGGCAGCAGTGGGGAAAATGTAGTGATCACATGTCCCTGATTATATTGTATTAAATTGAATGGGAATAGCAGTTTTAGGGTGGCTTATTGTAACTGCCTAAACTATAATATAGCCACAATGCTGGGGCTCTAAAATCTCTATTGTTGTGACAAGTGCCATGGTGGGTTTTTTTAAGTATCCCTGAAGCAGTCAGAAATTTTGACTTCTATCTCATCCAGAGACAGCACATTTTAGCCCCTTTGCTCACTGGAACATAAGTGCATGCCTAATAAAGTTAGTATTAAACCAAAGTTAGAACTTTACAAGAAGCTTCAGATGCCCTTGGGTTTTCTGAATGGCTTCAAACTAGACGTGTTCTCTTGTCTTACTGCAGAAGGTTATTCTGCCATTCCCACTACGGAGTTTCAGTCAAAGTGCAGATAAAAAGGTGGAGGCTGAGCTACAGCCAAGCTGTGTTCAGTACAATTTAGGAGGGTATGGGCAACAGTACCTGTGGCCATTTATCCAGTTCCTGAACCGTGAGGGAACTCTGTACATTATGGCAGTCCAAAGGCTATTCCAACTTATTCCTGGCTGCTCACAGCTCCTAATGACTTTGTTGATAGTACAGAACAGCAAGAGCACAGAGATGGCCTTCCTTTGCCCTGGCCAGTGGCCACATCTGCACCAGCCACTAGGGTATAAAGTCCTCACATTGGCTCTATGCCCACAAGAATTCCCTTGCACTGGAATGGGAACTAGGTGCAATCAGAATTGTGATAGAAAGTGATGCCCTTCTTCCCAACCCTCCTCATTCTGCCCCCACCCCTTTCCCCAAGCACAGGCAGGGACAGGTGCTATTCCTGCCCCCTGGATTTGTCCCCACATTTCTGAACATTAGCAGACTGTTGCTCTGCCTGGGGGGAGCAAGAATGGCTGGATTAGCAGCAGCAAGGTGAAGGAAGACACCCCAGAGTTCCCCTCTTTTCCCTCCATGCCTCTAGGCCTCCTCTCTCTTAACTTGCTGTTGCTGATCCTGCCACTGCTGCCATCCCACCCTTTTCTTCATCTCTCCACTGCTGGATGTTGACTTGTTCCTGACAGTGGTGGAAGATCATATGAGATCCCCAGGCATTCAGAAAGCAGTGCCTGGCAGTAGAGAAAGGGAGAGGGAGTGCAAGAACACACTGATTGGGTAGGAGACTGATTCCCAGGTATGTCTATGTGCAAGGGGCCTGCCCTCCCAGTTACATCCTTGAGTGGGGGCCAGAACATCAACACAATCCCCAACTCGGTTTCCAACAGCTGTTTCATGTAGGGTAAAATCATGACTCCACTTAAGCCAGGGTAAGTTTTACTATTGTCTTCAAGAGCAGGCTCTCTTGATAGCACTGCCAGTAAATGTTTTATGAAGTATTCCCTGCAGTTTTCCTTTAAAACTGACACCTAAGAGGAATTTATTTATTCATTACCATTTCAATTTATATGCCACCCTCCCCTGAGGCTCAGGGCAGCTTACAATCCATAAAGACACTTAAAATAAAAAACCCACAAAGCCCACCTAAAACCACGTATCCACTCAACCCCCCTCTCACACCTCTATCCCAAAACCACCCGCCAGTGAGCAATGTCCAGACCTGCTTAGTGTCACTCAGCCGGGGTGGGTCAGAAGCCTTTATTTTTAGGTTCAGTTTCTCATTGCTTAGCTAAGCACTTTTCATTGACACCAGCAATAAGCACTATTACACAATACCAGAATCAGACGACACACGCTCAAGGTCTGGAGTCAGAGGAGATCATCAACCCCATGACAGACTGGCAACAAGCCTCTCATGTTCTGCACTGGATGAGAAGAGATGAATAGCAGCCTACTCAAGTCCCTGCTCCAGGGGAGGGCAGATGACTACATCCCCTAGGAACCAGTCTGAGAAGCCATGAGGAATGCCTCAGAATAAATAGTGTCCCCTGGGAGAGGAGACTGCAGCATTCCTTAAGGGAATGGCTTCTCCACAGTTGGAGAAAGGAAACCCGACAGAAAAAAAGGATAGACGGTCTTTTTAAAGGGCCAGCTTTGAACTGAGACTACGCGTATGTGGACACTGGGCATGGACCGGGTAATAATGGAGGATTATGGCCAGAGGGTGTGGTGTGTCTGGCAGCTACATGAAATACGGAACCTTCCCAAGGAGGAGGGCTCCAGGAAACACCTTGGTTTGTTTGTGTGCAAGCCCTGGCCTACAGAAGCATCTGCCTCCAAGAGGTCTCCCTTGATTCACTGAAGGGAAGGGAATGTGAACTCATTTGTCCCTCCCAAGTATGATTACCTCACTTAGTTATACAAAGCAACTAAGGTATTGGGAATATTGTTAGTGCTAATTCCTCATTAAGTATTTCCAGAAAGAACCAAGTGTTTTCTGAGAAGTGGCAACAGTTACCTGCTGTGCTATGGGATCTTCCCCCTCCCCAGCCCTCTCAATATTGCTTTCCCCTTTGCTCAGCCATTTTGTCTGGGGCTGAGACCTGCCAGTTCACTAGTCCTCCTTTTGGGTAGCTCCTTTCTTATGTTTTGAATTTCTCTCCTAATATACTTCCATAAACATTTATCAATTTCTTTTGCCTTGTCGCTTCTCTCTCTTTTCCTCCACCAAATCCACAATCCTCCCATCCATGAACAGATGGTGCCCAAAATAAGTACTGGAGCTGTAGGAACATCCTATCCAGTCTACTCACAGTTCAGTCCACTTGCTTCTCCAGCTCTGAAAGTTTCTTCTGCATCTGGGCTCAGGGCCCCTTCTGGATGAGACCTTCAAGGAAAAGCCAGGAGCTTCAGGAAGTGGTGTTGGTTGCTCAGTAGTTGGTGATACACACCCAAGTCTCAGCACACCAGAATCCCAGCAGGATGATGGGAGACAGTCAGCTGGTTTTGGCTGACATGTCAGACAGAGACCTGGACCACTTCTCATAATGAAAGATCCCATTAAACCTTTGCAATAATATGTTGCAGTTCTCCATACAGAGCCCTTGTCTTCCAGGCAGAGTCCTTATGAATGTATTTCTGAAACAGAAGCTTCATCTAGTGAAGACTAATGAGATAGATTAAGCACTGTACTGGAGCCCCCTTCAGCTGCCGCTTCATAATGCCTTACTAGGCTCCACTCCTTGTCCTTGCAACAAGCTGCATGCCTCTGCTGCAGCAGAGGCAGACTTTCCTGGCACTCAGACTGCTTTTTCATATGCGTTAATAGGCACCTGTGGCCACCATGGGAAGTTGAGAACTCAAAAGATACGCAGCTTTTATCTTGTGAGAAGGGTGGAAAATGCAGATCTTTGCTCAAACATGCACATCCGCAGGGTAGGGAAAAGGTACTCTGCTGGACGTGCATGTTTGCAGGCAAAGATCTGCATTTCCACCCTTCTCACAAGATGGAAGCTGTGCATCTTTTGAGTCCCGGATTTCCCCGCATCACCAATAGGTGTGTATTAACCCATGTAAGAAAGCCGTCTCAGTAGAACCCTTTCTGTATCCTATAATTACCTGCCTCCAAACCTCTTGGACTTTGTATAAATGAGTGACTATAACCTTACTTCTCTAGCAAGTTATGCCTGTTTTGTAACCTGAACTTTGGTTGTCTCCATTATTACATGTGGGGTGCTGTAAGAAATTGAGAAGCTAAAGGAGGCCTCATTTGATCTGTGTTCCAAGCTTAAAGTAAACCAGTTCTGCATCCTAACTGGCTTCAAGTTGAATTTGTGTGAGAGCTGTGACATAATAGCGCTGTGAAGATTTCTGGGCCAAACTGCATATAATTATATTCTCCCTGCAATTTCTCTTGTTCATTCTTCAATTATTCTCTTTTGACACTGATTGCTGGCACAAAACGTCTTCTCCCCCTCTCTGATTACCACATTCCTGGGAGTCCACTGGACCCTAGAGTTGTTCTGTGTGGCCCTCCCCCCCCATAGCTGCCTTGCGTGCACCCATTGAGGACTCATCCATAGCAGAAGGGCCTGTGGTTCTCCCATCTGCAGTCTGCCTGTGTGCTGCCCCCTCCCCCACTATAGAGTTGTGGCTACACCCTGCCTCTATGGTGTTGAATGTGGCCTTCTCCATCAGATAGGAGATGGCCCTGGGGCATCATGTTGCCCTGGTTCAGGCTGGGTTATCCCGCATGGTGTGCTCTACCTTTCTGGGGATGATACTATGTGGAGCTGCCCCTGCCCAAACAAGGGAAACATCTGGCAGCTGCCCTTCACATAGGTGGGTAAATCCAGGGCAAAAGGGGGATGGATCCATGGGAGACACACATGCACACTTGACAAGACTGAAAAACAAAGCCACAAGTAGAGTCTGGCAAAGATGCAGAGACAGTGAAAACTCTTTAACCTTGCAAATGCTTAAATTTTGCTACCAAATTATCCGGGCTAAAATGTACGTGTAATTTTGAGCAATTTCTTGTGACATCAGAGACTGGGAATATGTGTGAGGAATAGCAAGTAGATTTCTTCATGGGAGACCAGGCAGATGACATCCTAATGATATCATACCTCACTCTCCTGATCAGAAAAATAAAATAAATAGAATAACCAGTCAGAAATATATGGAGTGGCTATTTTACTAGAAACCTGAGATACCATTGGAGAACAGACACAAAAATAACTGCAGAACACGAGAAAGAGGCGCATGCAGCAAAGGTGGCACAGTGTATGGGAGAAAATGTACAAGAAGGCGGAAACAACCGTTTCATGCAGGCATGCTCCAGCAGAATCATTCTTCTGAGAAAATGGTTCCCATTAATAATAATAATTAATAAAGACTTGAATCAGGAGAAAAAAAACATTATTACTGATACTGAGATGCAAAACTTGTAAAAGAAGGGAGGTGCTCCCTAGTAAAAATGCCACAACAAAGGTGGTTCCAGGCCGATTTCCTGAATGTGACAGTGCTGCTGGGAGGGAAAAGTAAGGTTGCCACCTATGCAAAATGTTAAGGAACACTTTATTAAAAATCCATGTTGCAGGGCCTGCATTGGCGCCTTAGGCCGCTGGTGGGGAAAAGTAGGGTTGCCATCTATGCAAATTTTAAATAAACACTTATAGAAAACACATGGTACCTTAGGCGCCAATGCAGGGCCTGCAACATGTATCTTTCATAAAGTGTTCCTTAAAAATTTGCATAGGTGGCATCCCTACTTTTCCTCACCAGCGGCCTAAGATGCCGATGCAGGCCCTGCAACAAGGATTTTTCATAAAGTGTTCCTTAAAATTTTGCATAGGAAGACGGAACCATGGAAAGATGAGTCCTGCAGTATATACACAACAGGCTGTCAGTGACTGATCCGTTAATGCTGGGAAAGACTGAAAAAGAGACAAACAAAAAAATTCTCAGCAGACATAAATATGGAGCTGAAGAGAGCTGGGATTTTTTGTTTTGTTTTTGTTTGTTTTTTTAATGCTGGCCATAATTAATTTCCACCTCCTGCTCTGCTGTCACATCCTATTAAACAGCTCTTCAGAAGAAATTCTGATCACAGACCAGCACAGAATTTCCCAGTAAGTCTGAAATACTGAACATAAATACAGCTACTTTTGTGCCAGTCACACAAACTGGATCCAGTACAGAATAGGTTGCAGGTCGGAAGAGAAATTCCCATCCCTTGCACTAGGAGGCAATGTAGTCCCCAGCTGTGGTAAGGCTACAGAGATACAATTGATAAATATTTTGATGCAGAACAGGAGTTTGCTCAGGAAACCTTTAAATATGTATCAGATATAGAACTAGAGAAGGTGTAAAAGGCGCCTCAGGGAAGGGCAAATGAAATAACATCAAAGAGTGGGATGAAGACAAGAAAAGGCCCCAGCTATAAGTAAAGGGGGAGGAGGAGGAAGGGAACAATCTGAAAGAAAAGAAAAAGCGAGCCCTCTCACATACACACACACCTGAAACATTGTGAGTCCCTTTGCAGTGTGAAATGTGCACTGGAAGACTAATCCTCACCTCCACAATGAATTGGTCTTCAGAATCCTGTTCATTATTATCTAAACAGGCAGAACAAGTCCTCCAACATTAAAGTCAATTGAAGTTTTGCCATTAACTTCATTGGGCTGAGGCTTGCACCCTCATGCTAAGGTGACAGGAGTGTAAATAGTTTTTATTGCAGATGATGGCAATCATGAGAACTAGTGAGAGTACAGACTTGGAGTTGTACTTCTAAGATTTCTTCAGATACAGCTTCATTCCCAAAGTGTTGTGATGGCCAAAGACCCATTGAAATTTTGAGGCTTCAGAGAAAGTTTATAAATGGGACTTTGTGGAGTGATCCATTCATCTGCTTGTACACTTCTGAAGCATCTGAAACTCAGAATATGGGGCTAGATTGACCATTGGCCTGACCCTGTATGGCAGCTCTCATGGTCTTATTAAATTAATAGGGCTTGTGTTAGTGGACTGGTATGATAATTGCAGCTTTATGCATTAATATTCTGTGCTTTTCAAGTGTGAGAATACAGACAGATGACTGGCCTCATTTTTAGAGGTACTCTGTGTTTGGAAACAAGTCTGTATGTGTAAATGTAGCTATGGATCATGCTATGATACATCCCACTTGATAATAGGATGGCACAGGAGACTTGGGGTGTGTAGAAATAAAGGGATGCCTGCAGACTGTTTGTGGGCTAAGGAGAATAATGGGTTTCACCAGCTGGAGAAGGAATGCACTATGTAAAATAACTGAAATTATGGCGTAAAAGGTAGGGAAGACTTGGGTACTTTGCCTATGCATTGGTATGGTTCCAGAGAGACCAAAGGTTACTCAGGAGGCATCAAAGAGAGTAGATAGTTGTGCTGGCCAGGGCAGAAAAGAGGAGCTTGCTGGCATGTCTCCAGAGCAGTGGAATGATGACATATTGACATGGCCTTTACTGACATGACAGAGATAAGCCTAATTGTCAAACTGCACAGAGCTCCTCATTTGAGTCCAGCCCTCTTTGATATCATAGATTTATTATGAAAGTAACAGCCACTGCAAAAGCTTGAAGTGCACAGAGAAGGGGCCTCTGTGATCTGCCATATACAGATAACCACAAGGTGACCCAGGCATTTTAAACATGGGATTTCTAACCTATCTGGTTCCAAACAATGAAGCTATACAGGAAAAATCAATGCAAGGTTATTAACACACAGGTCACTGCTTTCTAGATGATAAGATCTGGCAGCAGTTTCTTTGCCGTGATCCTCAGCTGACCTTGCAAGAGAAGTTTATCCATCTTTCCAAGAAAGCTTAGCTGCCTGTAGACAGGGATGATTGGGTATGGCAAGAGAACAAAGCAGATGTGACAGCATGGGGAGGGGGGGAGGGACGGAAGAGAGTCCTTGCCAGCCACTGGGTGTGTTTTCAGACAAGATGCTACCCTGCATGGCCACCCATGAGCCATGGATCTGGCCTCCTGTCTGAAGGTGGGGCCGCTGAATGCACGCTCTCGCAAACCATTGAGCACCCTCTCAGCCACTCATAGAGCACTCCTGGGAAATCTGGAGTGCACTGTGCAAGGCAGACCAGATGTGCAGCGACTATCTCCATGGCCACAGTAGCCATGCTGGGAGCTGCCCATTTTGACCTGCTCCCCACACAATCCACATGTGGGTGCTCCATGGCAGAACCACTCGGTGTCCACAGATATTCCCCCATTGACTTGCTTGTTTGGAAATGCCCTTTGTATGTGCATTCCTGCATCAGTGTTCCAGTCTCAAATGTACCCTTGGTGCAAAGTGCCAAGTACAAGTTCATCTTGAAACAGTCATGACCTGATATTTTCATCCCGGCAAGTTCAGCCAGGCTGTCCAGTTTTTCAGAATCAACTCTTGCACAGGCTCAACAGATACCAACCAGTGCCCGAGTGGCATGTTGTTCTGGCTGTAATGAGAGGATATAATCATGCTCACACAATAGAGCAGATCCATGGAGCTCCACATCCCTCAGTCCATTATGGCCTCTTTTTTTGTTTTCCTTCCAGCAAGGAGGCTACAGTAAAAAGGAGTAGAATGACTCCTTGGGAGCAGGTCACCCTATACATCATCTGGAATAAGTAAGAAGAGTAGAGTCATACCTGAAAATAAGGTCTGGAGATCAATTATCATAACCTTTTCAGACCAGAGGCATAGTTACCATGGGGAAAGGATGCTCAGTTGAGTCCTGGACTCAGGGGAGGGGAGGTTTTGCAAGCAGCCTGGGTGCCACTAGGAATTTTCCAGAGTGGACAGGGGTGGAGTGTCGGTCCTGCTCTCTCTTCTGCCCACTCTGATCAATTCCTAGAAGTGCTCAGTGTGTGTGTGTGTGTGTGTGTGTGTGTGTGTGTGTATAGAGGGAGCAGCTTGCACTCTAGCTGGGCCTCCTCTAGAGGGTGGCAGCCAAGGTTCTGTAAGTGGGTTACTCTCAGGGTTAATGGTTCACGGCTCTTCTAGTTCCAGTGGAAGGCTGCTAGGGGAGGAGTGGGCTTACTTGGTAGCCAGATTTATTTTGTCTGTACAAGCTTTGTGGTACAAACAAAAAAAGAACTCAAATCCAGGGTCTAATACTGGCTGTGAATGGGTAGAGTCTGGGACTTCCGTAATAGCCCCTGGATGCTGGTTAGTCCATGAAGTCTACAGAGAGAGAAAGGCTACCTCCTGGCTGAAATTTGGTAGCTGGAGAATAAAAGTGTGCCTGGTCATGGCTATTACCCCATTTGGAAGCCTTGTCTGTCTGGCCTTCCATGCTTTAAATAATGCTTGGGGAATTGTCAGCACCCACTCCCATGTGCCCTTGTCAGATTAAACAGCCCAGTGGCAACAGGAAATAAAAACCAGGATTTACCTCCTAACACTTCAGTGAATGTGGAACCCTCTACTAGTGTTTGGGTGTGCAGTGTGCGGGGTTAATCCATACAGCAGGCACAACGCTGAGTGCTGTGGAATAATTCATCTGATGGCTTTAGCAAGGCTGGTGAGCAGCGGGGCAGGTGGAGGATTAATTGTGCAGCAGCAGCACCAGTGGTGGCAGTGACAGCATCCAACGCAGGTCTGTGCCTGCAGACTCTCAGAGACCAGCACAGAGTTAAGGAGCAGGCACTCTGATGTCAAGGGGGCCAGAATAGAAGACTCTATTTATAGTCCTGTTCCAGGGGGAATGGGAGAAGCATGGCCAAAAGGATTGTTTGCTCACATCCTCACAGGGTTGTTTTCCCTTAATGGATCAGGAGGCTGCCCCACTGAGGGACAGTTCTGATGAAGAAATCTCCTTTCCTGACTGTACAAAAATGGGAGAGAGCCCCAAGCACCATCCCTTCTATCTCCAACCCAACACCTGCCCTTCTCATCCCTTAACAAACTCCTGCCACCTCTCACTGCTTGCTCTCATGAACAGAGGCATGTTAGTCATCTCTCATGCAATGTCAGGCCTGCTTGCTTCATTAATACTTCATTGGCCTAACAAGCTATCCAAATGGTGCCAATGTGCAAAAGAGACAGACTCCTCAGGGCTCTCGGTAGGTATGGGCTGGACTCCATACAGTGATCAGGGTTTGAGCCTCCCTCCATCTGTTGTTAAGGGCTGTTCTTGCATAACATGACATCTCTGCCATTTCTTTCCATCCACCCATGGCTAAATCTTTCAGCCTCATAGCTTTTATAATTCCTGATCATTCAAGGGATATTTTTCTTTTGCTCCATTTTATTTTAGATGTTGGAATAAGAAATTGTCTCTTCGGTGGGAAAAATCCTCCAGACGTTGCACCAGAAGTTTAGTATTATTTTCTGAAAGTTCAATAGGACGAGAAATCAGCCTAGTTCTGTGTTATAGTTGATTGTTGCTGGAGTTTCCGATCACCTGGAGTACTTATTTGCAGAAGTGGAGGCTGCTTAAGTTGATCCCAGACTTCACTCCTATAGAGCAGAATTAATTGAACAGGACAGTCAAATAGTTTGAGCAATACAGTTGTTTGATTGGGGGAATGTCTCTATCAAATGGCTCCTTTATGGTGTAAAAATCTTACAAAGTTTTCATTCCTGTGCTTTTATAGCCAGTCTAAAACTCTCTGATAATGAAGCCCAGGCAGGCTGGCCTTAGAATTTGCAGGGTCCAGGGCCTCCATGTCCCACCCTTCATGGCCCCATCCCTATAACAATTGCCAGTCTAGTGTTTACTTACAAAAACAAAGACGAGTCATACGTTTTCACACACAGGTACATGGATACAGAGGCTTTCCCAAGCACATGCACACCCACCTCTGGCGGCGGGTGGGGTTTCAATGATCAGCGATGTACTGAAAGTGAGAGGAGGAGGGCAGGACTCCGCGGGAAGCAGCCAGTCCGGGGGTTGAGAGTTGTGGACAGGGTGAGGTCTATGCAGAAATAGCCTGCCCAGGAGCCATAGGAGTGCTGGACCACTCCTTGCAGGGAGTGGCCTCCTTGCAGGGCCCCCTCTGACTGGAAGGCCAAGGCCCCTACTGGCCCTGCTTAAGGCCAACCCTAAGCTCAGGTATATAATTTAGGATGGGTTCCGTTTCCACCTGCTGTGGAATTGCACCCTGTTATATTATAATTTGATTTAAATGCTATCTCATGTCCCATCAGTCTCTGAGGTCAGCCATGAGCACCCCGTTGTATGTATCATCTGCCTGTTAAGTTCATACAGGAAGGACACACAGAGAAGCATTCTTGGTAGCTGCGCCATAATTACAGAATTCTCTCCCCCTAGAGGTTTGTCTAAGGCTGAGCCTACTCATCTTCCAGAAACAATCTAATTTTTGTTCCCATTTGGGCAGGCAGGGATAGAGTTTTGGGATAAGGGATTTTAACTCATTTTTCATGTATTTTAAAATGAATTTTTATGCATTGCAGTGTGTCAACTCTCACAAATTTATAATGAGAGATGTGATTTCTAAGCCTGACTCATGATCTCGTGATTAGTGTCATTAATCTCATGAGATTGGGAGTAGGGCTGATTACTATGCGTCTACTGACCTCTTCCGTGGCTACTCACTGCTCCCTGCCTCCCTCTGCATTCTGCCAAGAGCTGAGTTTGCTCTTTGCGTCCCCAGCCACACTGCAGAGCTTAGCTGGGACCCGACAATAAATTATATGAGCGGGATGGGGAGCAAGAAAGTCTCTTCCCAACTGTGTGCAACACTCTAAACAGTCCCTGTTTCCAGAGGGACTGAAATCAGGGCAGCACACACTGTACCCCTGATTGGTACCTCTGGAAAAAGGGACTGATTAGAGTGTTGTACACAACTGGGAAGAGGTTTTCCTGCTCCCCTCCCCACTAGATAATTTATTGTCCAGTTCCAGCTAAGCTCTACAGTGTGGGTGGAGAGGCAGAGAGCAAGCTCAGCAGAACGTAGTGGTAGGCAGGGAGGAGCAAGTAGCCACTGGACCAGAGGCCAGCATCTCAGGGGTGAGGTAAGTCAGCCAGTGTCCTGGGGTGCCCCAGTACTTAATTTTACTTTTTGTTTTCCAATAAATCTGGTGAGATCTCTCACTGGGACTGAGATTCTGGTGAGATCTTGGTTCCAATATTTGATCCTGAGATAATTTTTAAAATTCTCGTTTCAGCCCCAGTATTTGGGAGACTTGGTAGGAAGTGAGCATCAGGAAGCGTGGCATGGGAGAGAGTCCATCAGCCACTACCACTCTGGTCTCCAAGGATTCAGTAGCGGTGGCAGCACCGCACGGTGAATGAGCCTGCCTCCAGCCCTAGGGTTAGTTGGTTTATGTTTGGGGGGGGGGAAAAAATAAAATCAACTCATGATTTATATACCAAATGTCTAGATTTTTAATAGTTTCTTAATTTATGAGACAGTGGGGTTGGCAACACTGGTGTTTTTTTGTTTTTTTCTTATTTCCTTTATTTGGAAAGATGCACACATACAAAGTCTGTTATTCCAGTACATAAGAATTGCATCTACATGCTCGTGAGGGTGTAACAAGCAAGGAAAACCACCCATTGCTGCCTATGAGCGCAACATACAAATAGATGGACAGAGTCCAATTGCCATAACATGGCCCATATATGGATCCAACTCTGTGCGAGTCCTTCAGGAAACCTGTCTGTCCATATAAAATAATTGTCCATTGTGTGCAAAAAGCTTAATACCATATCAAGGACACAAAGTATTAGACCATCATAAACGACAAACCAAATACAAAAAACACACTACATCTAATAGTGTGAACCTCGGTTGGTATCTAATTCTTCTTCTTCCTCTTATATAAAAGATACAACAATCTACATATGACAAGTGTGAGTAATGTTTATATCTTTGACAGGCATATTTTAGGACCCCCCTCATTTATGTTAACCACATCTTTAAGAATCTCCCAGAGATTTAGCCAGATAGCGTAAAACTCCTCTAGCTTATCTTTGATGTCTGCCATTACCCTTTCCATTGTTAAAGTGAACCAAATTTGAGATATCCAAGGATGGATAGTCAGGGTTTGGCAATACTGGCACTGTAACCCACCCTGAGCTCCTGGGATGGGACAAAATAAAAATTAAAACAATAAAAATGCCATGCCTCCCCCATATACCCTTCCAAGTGCTTGCTATATGCTATATATTATCCCACATTTACTCAATGTATATTTCTTACTTGTTACATACCTGAGGAAGGGTCCCATGTAGCCTGAAAGCCTGCATACTATCGCCAATAGTAGTTGGACCAGTAAAGGATATTGTCTGAAATACTTTATCAATCTCTTTTTGGGGGGGAAGGGTTTTTCTGAAATACCATTTTAAATTTTTTTCAGGATGATTTTCAAGGCCCACATACCTGAATATGCTTCCCACTCATACAAATTTATTTTAGGACCATTTTTCATCTGTGACAATATTTTCAGATCATCTGGCGTACGACAGGCATTTTATCTCTTGTGTTAAACAGGAGGAATCTTGGGTTTGGAGATTATTCCAGGCAGCTTGTTAGGTCATTCCAGTGCACGTTGATAAGGGTTAGGTTGAATACTTCCTTATATTACTCCTCTTTCTTGCTTGAAGGGCTCCGTTTGCATATTGCTTATCTGCACCAAGCATTTGATGGATTTAATTAAACATATGTTTTCCCACCAATTCAATTTTTTTTAGGGATGTAAAAGTCATTCCTGGGTACCATGCTGAGTCAAGCCATTTAAAAAAAACCTGTAGCAGTGATTCTCAAAGTGGGGGTGAATGCCCCCACCCCAAAAGGAGCTACTGCAGAAGATATCCAATGAGAAGGAGCACAGTTGCAAAACCTCTTGTTCTACTCTGACCGAGGTAGGGGGAGTTTCCAAAATGTTGGTGTAGCAAAGGGAGCTGGAGGTGAATGAGGATTGAGAGAGAGAGAGATTTGTGGCAAAAGTAGGGTGGTAAGGAGGAGAAAGTGGGTGAGGTTTACAGATGTGCAGGTGTGTGTGGAAAGCTTAAGTACCACAGACACAAGGAACGGGGCTGGTGGTAGACCTGCTCTAAGAAGTCTAAGAACCAATGATCTATGTAATAGGCACAAATCCTCCCCTAGGCCTTGTTTTTAACACAAAGGTTCATGAGCATCTGCGCTGCAAAGATATGGCTGGAACTTTCCCAAGAAAGAACCTAATCTGACTTTAATAAATGCCACTCTTACTGGTCAAATTAAATTCTTTTATGGAGGATGCACCAGCTCAACCCTAAACCTAAATGCTAAAATTTGGAGTATTCCCCCCGCCCCCCAAAGCATGAGATTGACTTAAAATTCAAAAGCTTAAAAAAATTATATTTATATTTCAAATTGTACTTGAATTTTAGAGATTTTGGTATACATCGCAGACACTTTCTTCAAGCTTTCTCTAAAACCATGAAATTATCACCATTTTATTGTGGGATTTGTGATTTGGGACATTAAAAAAAACTAAAATCATAAGAGTTGTGATGAAATCTTAAAAGTCTGCAATTGTGGATTCCAAAAAAACTCTAGCTACAGATGGTAAATCCAGGGAGTTAATCCCTTTTCCTTTTTAATAATTTTGTCTGCAATCACAAACTGCTTACTTCAGAGTAGTCCCATTGAAACCCAATGGAAGTCCTTTGAAGTAAGTGGTTTGTGGATCACAGCATTAACAAGCCACTGGGGCCCCATCAACCCTTTGCCTGGAGACATGTTTGGGGAAGGAGAATAAGCCTCAAAACGTTAGGTGAGATGACTTTATTAAAAGCTATGAATGTCTGGCCCAGATATATTTCTACTGGTCACCATCCATCAGGGAGATATTGATTGAGCTGGTGGTATCTCACACATTAACTTGTCAAGCAAGTTACCACTGATTGTAAGTGCTTACAGAAACACTCTACTGTGGTTGTTTTGGAGAACACAAGCATTCCAAAATGGAGCAGCTCGTAGTTCCACCATCCAATAGGTATCTGTCCTGAGAAATAAGCAGATGTTTCTGGGCTCAAGGGCTGTTAGATTAATTTAGGCCTAGGAAAAGGTTGGCTTTCTCCAGGATGCTACGCTCCCCAAAGAGTTAATCAGGTTTCAGGAGTTGCAAGGTAATTGCACTGGGCCCTGTTAGTATTTTCTGTCCCAAGAGTTCCCCAACAAGACTTATGCTTCATTGGCCAACTGTGGTGTTGCCCATTCTTCTGCTGGGACCAGCTAGTAGCACAGCTAGATCTCTGGGCTGGTTCAGTACACTCTAGTGCCCCTGCAGATAAACGAAGATTTCTCTATCTCAAAAAAGGACTTGCTATTTTTCTAAGTGCATGTGCACATAAAGCGCTGCCTTATCTGTGGGAATGATTAACCCAGGATTAGCTTGCCTGGGTGTAAAGCCATTCCTGTGATTGCTCCTACCTAGGGGTCCATTCATTAGTCCCACTGGCTGCCATTGCATCAGAGCAGTCATATCAAGTTACCCTGGGATAATGTACACCTGAAGGTAAAATACCACAGTGGTACTATTACTACTAGGTAACACTGAGTGGTAATTCATTCCCAGGTAAGAACAATCACATAGATGCTTTTACCCCCAGGGAAACTAACTTCAGGATAGGTTTTCCCAGGTAAGGCAGTATTTTGTGAGAACATCCCCTAATTCACCTTCAGAATCACCTGAAAAGCTCCATAGCTCCCATCCCCATCTAGAGAGTGGCTGCTGATCTAGGACCTTTTTATAAAGGACCCTGCAATGGTGAAGAAGGCTGAATTATCCAAAACGCTGCAGTGGAGGATTCACAGCCTCTGGGAAGCCTTCCATGGCCCAGTGTGCTACTGGAGTGCCAGGGCTAGGTTTCCCACCCGGTCTCCCTGTCCTTTCCTTACTTAAGTATAATTACAAAACAATGACATGCAAAATCTTGTTTTAGTGCAACATAAAGTTCTACATCTGAAGAGAAGGTTATCAGACAGGAAAAGCCAAAGGGGAACATTAAATCTCCCCTTGCAAAGCTCCCCAATAGCTTAATATGCAGCAAGTGCATTGCTGGCAGAGCTGCATTACTTACAGCAGGACCTATTCCCCACAGAGATTGTGCAGGCAGGTACACAACCAGGTTGTTGCATCCCATGGTTTTGACCATGACACTCCCATATGCTAAAATGGGAGTGTGAGTCAAAACTGCAAGAAGTAGCAACCCTATAAACACAACAGAAGGTTGCACCAATAGCATTTGTTGCATTAAATTTGCTGGTGTCCCTTAAACAGGAGAGTAATTACTGTGGGGGATGTGTTCCCCACAAAATGCCTTCCTTCCCTGCAGTTCTGGAGATATGGGGGACAGAGCTTTTGTGGGTCAGCATCCCTGGCAAATTTTAGCCCAAATTTACTTTTATGCTCTTAAATAAATAAAATCTTCAGCCTGTCACTTGTCAATCTCTTTCAGAGGACAAACTTGACCTTCCTAAAAACACCCCACTAAGAGGGAGGGGGTAGCAATGCATTCCTTAACAAGAGCACACCTTCCTTCAGCTCAAACAGTGCTGCAGCAGTGTCACGGCAGGGATTACTTAGTGCCAACAATCACCCATTAAAAACAAGTTCACCTGGCAATAGTGGTGTGTGAACTGCAGCATAACATGGGTCTTCCATGTGTTTCTGTTCCTCCACAAAGAAGGGAGTCAGTTTTCCTACACTACAACATTTAATCTAGGAATGAACTGTCTTGAGACAAGGCCAAACTGATTTGATTTTCAGAGGTGCTGGACACCTCCAATCCCCACTGAAGTCAATGCCACTGCAGGTTGCTCAGCACCTTCAAACGGCAAGACTTATATAATTGTTTCTCTCTTCCAGCACACGCACACCTCCGTTTCTTTCTCTGCCGGATCCAGGAAAGTTGGGGCCCCATACTGTGGGCCCCCTCCTAACATAGGAATGTTTGACAGACACACACTGATTCACTCGTTAGAAAAAGGAAAATGTTACTATCATTAATTTTTGATGTTCAGTAAAACCCTTTCAGAGGCCCGATCTCCATGCATTGCAGGCCACATGTGGGCCCATCTGTTATACATGTGTTGTTATTTCTAGATTACTCAAGGACCCTATGTGTTGGGGTCCTCCTCCTGAATTGCTGTGTGCCCGCCATAGGCTCAGGTTCCCCACAACTGAAGCCCTGCAGACACGTATATTACATCAGTGCTTCTATAGTCATGTTGTCTTTTGAAGTTTATTAATGGCCCCAAATATTGGAGGGCACCTGTGGGGCCAACACAGGGGACTTGTGCAGCTGCACAATCTGCATTTGCCTACACACATACATATTAAATAAGTCATTCTTGTTGCAAGTAGCTCTGAGTCAGTCTACAGCTGTTCTGTAAAAGTTCAGAATTATCCTGGAATAATTAATAAATGAGCAGCAACCATTCTTGCAGGACTATAGCAGAATGAGCTGACCCAGCAAGGGTTAATTGACTAAATTCCCCTGCTCCTTAATTACCCCAGAAGGAGATGATGGTAGTCAGTTGTGGAAGGGACAAATCAGCTGATTACAGGGCAGAACAAAAAGCTCCCAGCTCACTAATAGGAAAAGAATCAGAAAGTTGAGGGTTGTTGTCTTCTCCAGGCTGGGAAAGAGGAGGGGGTGGGGTCCCAGGAACAGGGGGCATGGAGAGTTTGTGTTTTATGAACTCTGTAAACCTGTTTCCTCTGCCAGGCAGGGTCCCCGGTTAAAACCAGCGCTAATAAAACTGGACAACTGTGTGTCTAGGGCCTTTACCTGGAGGCAAACAGAAGCACAGGCCTTGGGAAAGTGGTGCAACGGAGAGTGAATCTATTGCATTGACAACAAGCCTAAAAGCAAAAACAGAAAGGCCACTTGCTTGCCAGGGTTTGAAAAACACAAAAGCTTTCTTAAGGTGAAATTGCTCTCATCAGGGGTGTGTGTGGAATGGGTGAGGGGCTTGATGAATCCCCCCTCAAGTGAGCCAAGATGCAGAGGCTAGGGGAGTGTTCTCTGTTTATATTGGAAGCTGACCAGAAAGACTGAGGTAAAGTTGCATGTACGCAGCAAAAGGTTCACACAGCACTAAGTTTGGCCAAGACTTTCCTCTTAGACTTCAGCCTTAGAAAAACAAAACAAAAGAGGAGCTTGGGCTGCATACTGAGGAGGTAATTGGCAGAGTTTGAGAGTTGAAGAGAATCCTTTCTTCCAGAACCAAGATGGCAGTGAGGAGGGGCTTGGTGACTGGTTATACTCTGCCTTCTGTGTGCTGAGAGATTTTCATCTGATGCTTGGCTGCTGCATTTTGCTTGTGCATTTGAGGTCTAACTGGTCATCATATTTGGGATTGGGAAGGAATTTTCCCAAAGGTGATATTGGGCAAGTGGCCATGTCAGGAGGGGAGTTGTCTTCCCCTGTGAAATATTGGTATGAGACCCCTTCTAACAGGAATGTTTGAGGGACACACGCTGCCTCACTCATTAGAAAAAGGAAAATGAGTTACTGTAGTTATTTTTTGATGTTCAACTAAACAACCTCTTCAGGGGTCAGGGTTTCCTGCATTGCAGATCCTATAGGCCAGAATGCTATGTATACATTGTTAGTTGATTCATGGTCCCGGCCTGTGTTGGAGAAGTCTCCACTGAATTGTTACAGCCCATCATAGGTTAGGGATTCTCATGACTATGGCTCTGTGGGCCTATACTTCACACCAGTGCTTCCTCTCACAATCGTGTTGTCATTTCAAGTTTATTCAGCTCAGAGTATAGCCATGAGTATAGGGGATGATTTGCTAGCTGGGTTAATCGATGTGTGGCATTAACTCTCTGCCAATGCAAGAGCCTCCTGGTTTTGTGCATCTCGGTCATTCCTGTTCCCTGCCTGTAACATGCTGCAGTTCAGTTTCTTGAGTTCGGTCTACCATGGAGTCTCTGAGACTGGACACAGACTATCAATCATCAATTTCAGTTCATCCTCAGGACTGAAATTATACAATATAAATGATCTACATGCAGAACCATTCCATGCTAGATACATTGCTGGCCCTATATAAAATATTAAATTAAAAGGAGCAGGTGACATCCTTGCAGACACACTCGGCTCCTTAGAAGAGTCTGGACTTGACAGGGACATAGAATTCAAATCCTCTCGTTCATAGCTGTGGGTTTTTTTCCTGTCTTAGAGGATGCTCTACCAGCTGTTGAATCCAATCATTCTAAATAATTGAGAGATCTAATGGAAGCCATAAGCCCCTATCTTGCAGCACAAAATTAACCCAGCGTCACTGTGCCTGCCTGCACAACAGTATCCTGAGCACTGCAACATCAGCCTGTTTTCCACATCTCCACTCAGCAGTCTGACTCACGTCAAAAATTACTGCTGCCAGAGACTGAACAACACTAAGTGGGAGCTTGGCATTTTCTATTGAAACTGTCGCTGCTTTTCAGGTGGGATCCCTCCCTCTCTCTGACTCAGGCTGCAAATTCCCTTCTTAATAGTGGAGTCCCCTGTGATGAGTGTATAACCACTACCCCACACCCTTGCTTTGGGGGAAAATACATACACACACTGGTTTCAGGAGACATGTCAGATCCTGTTGTTGTTCCCACTTGGTTACCAGAGCATTGTGCTTTGTGATTGACCTATTATTGCCCCCTCTCACCGGTTTGTTGTTTAATTCAAGGGAGCTATTGTCCTCCCTGCTCCTGCAGAGCAGAGCCCCACTACATTCAGGGACTCATGACTAAAGACTAGACTTGTATTCTCTTTCTGTACAGGGAGGAGCTATGCAAATTCTCACATACACTACATATACTTCAAGCAGCAGATAGTGGCACTCCAGAGGAAAAGAGGAAAGTCCCATCCCACAGCTTCCAGAAGACTTTCTCAGTCTGGCCTCAGAATCCCCAAATACAGCCAGTCACCCTGCCTGTGGTTCTTCCGACCTTCCCATCGCAGCCCCAGAGTCCTCAGAAGCAGCCTGCTACAGTCCCCACTCCTTGAGACAGGGTGATTTACCACTTGCTTTGCCTGTGTATGTTATGAGGCTAGACTACTGCAATGTGCTCTGCGTGGGGCTGCCCTTGAAACCTGTTCAGAAACTTCTGTTAACGTAGAACATGGCGGCCCGCCTTCTGTCAAGGATGGATCGCCGGGAGCACATTACACCAGTGCTCTGGAGTCTGCACTGGTTGCCATAATTTCCCAGGCATGATTCAAGGTGCTAGTTTTAACCTATGAAGCTCTAAACGGCTTGGGCCCCAGGTATCTGAAAGACCCTCTTCCCGTGTCCCGGTACAGCCTCTGAGGTTAGCTGAGGGCACCCTCGTGCGAGTACCAGCTGCTCATGAAGTTGCTACAAGGGCATGCAGGAAGGCACTTGCGATTGTTTCCCCACAGTTATGGAACTCCCTTCACCTAAGCCCGAGCCTGTTCATCTTCCGTAGATGTAAGACCTTTTTCTCTGGAAGGCAGGAATAAGGTTGGTTGGAATTAGGTAGAGTGGTTAAGGGAGGAAGATTGGTGGGTGGCAGGTGGGGAGGGTAGGTGGTTGGGATTTTAATGTATTTTATATTTTTGATGTTATAAGATGGCCTGCCTCTTTGGAGAAGGGCAGGGTAAAAATGAAATAAATGAGTATGCCATAGTTCCTATCTGTTACCGTTGTCCATGGGGCAGAAGGGCATTCTTGGTTGCTGCCCCTATTTTGTGGAACTCCCTTCCCCAGGAAGTTCGTTTGAGCCTGAGCTTCTTCTGGAGGCACTGCAAAACATTTTATCTGAAGGAGCATTGGGCAGGCAGGGACAAATAGGGCTCGGGTGGGTTTTTTTGGATAGGGTTGTAGGGAGGAAGGGATGTTTTTATTGTTGAATTTTTTTATGGTTTGTGAGCTGCCCTTAGCCTTATGGGAAGAGCAGCATATAAATTCACTAAATAACTAGTATTGAAAGTACTGTGTTCAGTTTTGGGCTCAGCATTTCAAGAAATTGGATAAACTGCAAAGGATTCAGGCAGCAATCAAAATGGAAGATCAGGCTTTCCTTATGACTTGGATTCCAGAAGAAACTGGCCATATTCAGCCTAGAGGAAAAAAGATTGGGGTGGTGGTGAGAAGAGACATGATGACAGTTCTCAAGCATTTGTTCTCCTTTGCCACTGAGGACAGGACAAGAAGCAGTGGGTTTAAATTAAAGAAACCTTAGGTTAAATATTAGGAAAAACTTCCCATTAGAATGGTTCAGGAATGAGCTGCCTAAAGAAGTTGCAGAATCTCCTACCCTGGAGGTTTTCAAGAAAAAAGCTGGACAGGCATCTGTCAGGGATGATTTAAAAGGTATAAGGCAGAAGTGGGCAAGCTGTGTTTCTAGAGGAACATGCAACTTTTTGGCCCCGTTTTGGTAAATGGATGCAGCTGTCAGGATTAGGAAACTTTGCCAACCCCTGGTATAAGGTATCTGGGCACAGGGCAGGCCTAGATGACCCTTGGAAGTCCTTCCCAAGTCATCAGTTCTCGTATTCAAATATAAGATCAAAAGGTTGTTCTGTTCATCTGTACTGCAGCATCTTCCTGCTTGTTATAAATCTTTTTTCTTCCCTCCTTCACTTTGACCCTGAGTACTGGCACCTGGCAACCAGGGGGAACAAGGTTAAATCCCTTAGCCTGCCAGGTGATTCCTTTGGGAATAACCAATTAGAAGAAAGGGGATTTGTTCAACAGGAAGCCTTCTTGAATTTAGAAGGTAGCTTGGTAAGCGAAGAGTAGAGAAACCACTGCTAAACCAACTAAGAAAAAAACGGGAGCTAGTTTTTCCTAGGTTATGTCTCTTGTGTTTGGCAGTGGAACATGCTGTGCGGATACACACGCTATAGCTGGAGAATATGCTCCCCTGCCTAGAAGAGAAATAAAGTTTGGGTGGTTTAACACACTCTTACTCAAGCACTTGTGGCTTGGGTGATTTAAAAAAAACAAAATCAAAACAAACCCATGATCCACCACCACTTGTGCTGCCCCCTCCCCCCAGGCCATCCCACATTTATACAGCAAAGGCTGAGCCCTTAAGTTACTAGGTTGTTTTCTCTTTGTGAGAAATTAAACAGTTGGTTTTAAAAAAGTGAGCAGCATACATCATATGCACTTTCATAAGCCATTTGGAGCCTTCTCTTGCAGTATCCCAGCGCAGGGCACTAACTCTGAGCTACTGGAAAAGAGGCTTTTTAAACCATTGAGCCGCTACAGAAAGGGGTTACATACACTTCTTTGGTGCACTACACGGCTATAGTAATCAGCAGCATGGTGGTTAAGTAGCAAAGTTTTGCCAATACCATGATCTCTTTATCACTGTGACGTTTAAGCTAATTTGTAAAATTAAGTATTAAACTTGTATTTCGTTACCTATACCCAGCAGGCAGCATGTATTTTGTAGGGAAAAAACATGATATGCATAAGAATACAAACTACAGTCAGTGAGACTCAGACTTATGTTCTCTTCTCCCCCAAGGCTGCTCTCATGCTCCAAAATCTGAAGTATTCTCCACTCCATGGAGCAACAAATGGAGAAAGAATAGGAGATGGGGCAAAAAGGTAGCATACTGGTTATACCGGACTAATGGGTCTTTTCCAAGCAATGCGGAGAACAGGTCAACTCAAATAGCCCACAACCACTGGCCAGATGTTTCACAAAGCATTGGGGGCCAGGATTTTCAGCCTGTTGCCATTTCTAATCAGGACTAGAGTATATTCAGGGCGGTTCGCTTCTACCAACAAAAAATTCTGATGAGTACTTTAAGTGGGTATATATGCTCCAATAGCCAGGCCTGGATATCATGGTTTCATTCATAAGTGTCCCATTTATAGGTGTCTGTGAAAGCAGTCACTTCCAGAGTAGTTGTGATCTTCATGAGCCCGATGCCTGAAACTCGCATGTACCCATCCATCATTAACTCTGTCTCAGGGTATTTAGCATGTTTAGGAGTCCACTCTCGCCCAAGAAACGGAATCCCTTCTCTCTCATGGCCCACCTCACACACAAATGACAGGACAACAGGCTATTATATATCATGCTTTTAATACAAACTTAAAAAAATCTGGAACAATAGAAACTGTACAGATTTGATCAACCTTTTTTTGTTTTTTGTTTTTAACTAAGTCTCCAGACAAGCCAATGTCCTGTTCCAAAATATTGCACAACATTCTGAATACAAAACTGATTGTATTCCTCCTTCGCTAAAGGGAAAAAAAAAAAAAGTAACCCCTGATCCCCACTGAATGGCCCCCTTCCCATAAAAAACCAAAACAAAATAAACAGAGCAACCCTCTCTACATTAGGAAACATACATAATTCTGTTCTCTCTGTGTTCATTCACCCTCTCTCGCGTTCTCGCTCTCTCCAAGATCACACAGTTGAGTCACTCTTCAGAAGGGGACAGGGAAGGAGGGAGGTGAGGGATTGGGGGAGAAAGGAGTTTTCACTGTCTTTTTAAAATGTTTTTTCCTGAAAAAATATTTTTTCTCTCCTCTTTAAGAAAAAATCTTGAAAAGAAAAAATTACATTTTTTACGTTAGAAATATACATATATTATATATACCTCTTACATTTTACAAATGTAGCAAATTATTCAATACAAACAGACAACAAAAAAACACAAACCCATAAAAAATAAAAGTTAAAAAAAACACCGCTCTGTCTTTCTTCCTAAGAAACCAGGTAAATTAGTGCAGGTTTTAAAAATAAAATTGAAGCCAAACGCCTAAATCCGAGACGAGAAAAGACCAAAAAAGGCCATTAGTTTTCATTGCCACCAGCACTGGAGAAATGCTTCTGAAGCACGGGGTGGGGTGGGGTGGGGGTGTTTGTTTTTTCCTTTACACAGAGGTTGGTCCCTCCTCTTTCCCTCCTCGTGTATGTGGGCTTCATTTTAAAAGCAAATACCACACTCATTAGCAAGATAAAGCAGCAGCAAAGCTTCACACGCATAGCAGGTGCTAGTGACAGTCCATCCCTCCCTTCCCATGCTATGCCTTACAAGGATGCACAATCTCACCCAGGCAGTGGCTCATGACAGCACTTTGCTAAGGATGAGGAAGTCAAGTCGTCTGGGGTAGAAAGCTGGCAGGTCTCCTCATGAGGGAGACAGTTATTTAGTCCAGTGCAGTAATGGCAGCCTACAGTACACTCACAGAGGGGGGGGACTGGGTGGCAGTGGTAATGGTAGCAAGCAGACAAAGCAGGCTTCAAGAGTCTCATTCTGGTTTTGGATCTTTAGCCTCTGGAAGTGTCGTGTATCATGGTAACTACTTGTCGATGACTGCCCTCAGTCCTCCCTTCCCACCCAACCCACACACCAAGCAGGCAGGTGTGTGAGGATTTCACAATGTCAAGCGTTCCCCTTTCTCTCTTTTAGTCCATCACTGAGGTGGAGTCAGAAACAAGATCACTAGCAAGTCAAGCGTGGGCATCAATCATGGCTGAGCTAATGCTCATTCAGACTTGTTCAGGTTGGGGCAAGAAGTGGGAGTTGAGGAGCAAGTACTTTCTAGAAACGAGTCTCCAAAAAAGTTCCAGAGACAGACTTCTACAAGCTAAATATGTGGAGAGGGAAGCAAACACAGGGGAGATCAGAAAAATAAATACAAGTGCCCTTGAGGCAGCTCCAGATCTTTCTCCTTGCTTCCTAACTTCACACCATGACTCTCCAGAAGGCCTGCCTTCTGTCTAAGGAGTACCCAGTCCTGGGTAACCCTCACAAGGTACAACTGTGTGCCCATCTCAAGGAGGGGAGGTGGCCTCCAACCCCCACACTGTAAAGAAAAGGCTTTGCAATCTCAGACACCAACTCTCCAAGGCCACTATCGTCACTACTCCCAGAAATTTATACTCAGGAGAAAGATGCAGGGAAGTAGCTTTTAGGATTCCCCAGTGCCACTAGAAAGGAGGGACAGACTGTACATTTGTGACCTGGGATATAACTTTCTTCTCCCCCCAGTGTTATTTGGAGGAGCTACCCCCTATCCACAGGGAGTTCTCTCCATCTCCACTGTGGGTCATGGGATGGAATGAGTTCACATTGGGGTTGATCTTGTGGGAAGGGAGGCATCCTTTCCTCTGTACTAGATCACCTGCCCCTTTCAAATAAAAGCAAAGGGGTTTTTGGTCAGACTAATTTTTAATACAAAGTGCAGACCCTCATGCCATCAATCCAGAAAGCAGTTTGGGCTATGGGGCTCCTTCTCCCCAGGAAGCTGTGCTGTATATATCCAAAAAGAGGAAAACTTGCTTCCCATGAGAACTTATAACCAACACACCAAGGCTTAGCTAGAAAGAGAAGAACCCAGCTCCAGAGAACTACTCCACAGGGACCACTAGTGGGTGGTCCTTGGGCGCATGAGGGGGCAGCAAATACATATGGACCCACTCTTCCTCTCACTAATCGTAAGGGTTTGCAGTTAGTGTCATTTATGTATCAACAGCAATCCTACCAAACTGACTCAAGAGATCATCTCAGTCAAGATTCAGATTCTAGGGGAGGATCATCATGAGCCACCCCACGCAAAACTATCTGCCATACTAAGTGCTGTATTTCTACAGCATTCACCTGTGGCTCAAGTGTGCACAGCGGAGGCGTCAAGAAACTGTTTCACAATAAAGCCCTGCCCCCAACCCGGTAACTGACATTTCACTAGACATGGCAAGGGAAAACTTCGTTCTAGAGCACACACTGGACAACGCCAACCTGTGTTGAAGGGTCTCCCATGAAGGGAATGCAACAGCCTGAAGCTCTCTGGGAACTGGGTATATTCACAGCAATTGCTGTGCCTACTCCATCAGTTTCATGTAGAGAAGTAAGCCTACATCATTCCGGGAGGAAGCACACGAGACTTTTCATGTCCAGAACAACAATGAAAAGCAACAGAATTCCCTCCTGCTAACTGCCTCCATCAAGGCAGGTCGGCATCCAGATACACAAGAAGACCATCTCTATAGCAACCATACTAGAGAGAAAAGTTCTGAGAAGAGGAGCTTGAGAGACAGGAGAATAAAGTGACCTAAGTTCCCACTGCTTTGGGGCCAAAAGGCCAAACCATTTCATTAATGGAGTAAGAGTGGGCAGGAAAAAGCACAGGAATCATGTTTAAAATGGTTCAGTGCTTCAGCAGCGCTCCCCGGCACAAGGCAACGAATCAGGGTTTGTCTCTCTTTTCAAGAAGCTATATTTATAAGATTGCAAAGATTTTGTGTGTGTGTATATTTCTAATTTTTAAATTTTCTTTCTTTTTAATTATTGTTTTCCCCAAATACTCTCATGGTGGTCAGTTGGCCAAGACCACTGGCTGGAACGACTGGCTAGGATACTGCATGGCGTTCAGATTGTAGCTGAGTCCTTCCACAAAGGGAGACTTTTCCAGGAAGAGGCTATTGGCATTGCTGCCAAAGACCTGAGCCATGTCAAAGCTGCCACTGCCGCTGGTGCTGCCATTGAACTGCGCCGCCGGTGGGACGCTGCCAGCCTGGGTCTCACTGGTAACACCATCAAAGAAGAGGCTGCTAGCTCCTGGTGATCCACCATTGTAAACGAACTCCTTGGCATTGGGGGAGAGCTGAGACTGAGGGGGCTGACTCCCCCCAATGAAGTTCAGAGAATGCATAGACAGAGACAGGCCCTTGTGCTTCAGCAGGCTGTTGGTGGGTGACCTAGTCATCCTTTGCTGCTGCTGCTGCTGCTGCTGCGGCGCCCCTGCTCCGCTGCCACCTCCACCAGCTCCCCCACCCTTCTTCATCTTGGTAGAGCCAAACTTTGTGGCAGCAAAAGTGGCAGTGGTAAAGGTGATGGGCTGGGCAGAGCGAGGGATGAAGGTGGGGCTGGGTGACTGGCCGAAGGATGGGGATGGTGAGTTGGACAGGGAGTTGTCCTGGCTGCCAATGGGGACAAACACCTGGGCGTCAGGGTTGAAGCTGCTCTTGATCTCCTTGTCCAGCTCAGCTGCACTGCAGCCCTCGCTGTCATCCAGATACAGGACTTTGACTGATCCCTTCTCACCAATCTGGTAGGAAACCTCAAAAGGGTCAATCCAGACGCTCAGTTCTTCAGGCACATTGGCCCGCACATCCTCCACAGCCAGTCCACTCCGTTTGGCTGCCAGTTCCACCACTGGATCTACGGTCTCTCCGATGTGGACGCAACGGTAGCCAGACCCCTTTAGAGGCTTTTCAGGGTACCAATGGCCTTCATATTTCTTTTTCAGCAGGCGTTCTAGCTCTTCACCAAACAGGTCTGCCCGCCTCCGGGGAAGCTTGTTGTACAAGTATGAGATGATGAAGTTCAGAGCAACTTTGATCTCCAGATGCATACTCCCTTCACAGCAAGCAAGTTAGGGCAGTGTATGAAAGGAGACAAATGACACACACATAGACAAGATTGGACTCAAAACAATCCTAAGGAAAAAAAAAGAGAAAAGAAAAATGTGGTGAATGTGGCAACTTGAATACGGTAGAGGCAAATAGCTTAGTAAAGTTAGAAGAGGATTACACACTACTAAGGGAAAGTTAACACCAATGCCTTCAATCTTCAAGTCATAAAATAATCCCTAGCTCGAGTAAGGAAGAATTCCAGCCTACTAAATGGAATAAGGAGCTAGGGATACAGTACACGAAGGATGTAATTTATCTTTGGTTAACCTGAGAGAAAAGGAAAGAGACACAGGACACAAGTATGGATAGGCCACTGATATCCTTTGGAATGAAGGATTAGATATTTTTAATCAATCTCTATACTCCAGGGCTCATTTGTGCCTACTATTAAAAAATTTAAATCAGCAAGTTTAAATGATAGAGCCAGCATATTCTCATGGATAAGGTGCTAAACGTGGACCTGGGACATCCATTCTTAGTCACAAACTCAGTGAGTGGTATTAAGCAGGTCACTCTCTCTCAGCTTCAGTTCCCAATCTATAAAATGGGAATAATAATGACCTACCATACAGGGCTGTTGTGAGGGAGAATTAAAGGAGGAATGCAAAGCACCATATAAATGATAAATAGTAGTAAATAACAGTCAACTCCAAGAACTCTGCATGGCAGCATCTTCTAGAGAACACTTCTTCAAACAAAGAGTCAAAGAAGGTGGTGGTGGTAGTAGTTCAGGGACCTGTATACTTTATTTTTGATGCTCCACAAATGAGAGACCAGAGGAGGGGAAAATTAAGGTGGTGAACTAAACACGAGGCCAGTATTACTATCTCCTCAAACTGAAACGCATGTACCATATCCAGGTACTCACCTGACCCCTGTAGAGGATTTACTTGGTTAAAGCAGATTAAAACCGCAGAAGGGGATATTGTAGGACTGAAGGCCAACACAACCTTAAACTCCTTTTCCAAAACACAAGAAAGTTCTCATTTAATGAGGATGTTGCTGAATGTAAAGATAGCTCATAAAAGTGCTGCATGAAAACACAACTGTTTTTTTTAAAAATGTGTGTACTGAACAGTTGGGAGTGCTTGCCTACCAACAAGCCCTCAAGGTGCATCACTGCCCTAAACAGGAAAGAATCCCTACAGACCATTTAAAAATAAAGATATGTATCAACTTACACTCCACTCAGCAAGGAAGAAGCACATCCAGTTCTTAATTGGTAGCTTAGTCAAAGGCAGACCAGCCCCTCATCTGAACTACTTTTGTCTCCATCTCAAACACACCCCTACATTCCTCTGTGTTTTGCAGAATAGGATGAAGGGGTGCTCACCAGAACCATTCAACTCAAGTGGTTAGGGTTTATGCCAAACAGCCTTTTTGGTGTGGAACAGTAGGTTAGATAATAGGCCTTCCCTGGCAGAACTGGAAGTCAAACCAGCACCGATTAAAGCAGTGGTGGGGGAACCTCAGGTCTGGGGGACAAATGCAGTCAGCCCACAACTAGTTTTTTATGTGGCCCCTTTCCACTTCCTAGAGCTGGCCGCTGGATCCAGTTACTGCCCCCAAGCACTGAACGATTGAGCTCAGGGTAAGGGAGCAGAGATGGAGGCATGCACAGGACAGGGGGCAGATCCATGGAACATATCCATGATCTGAACCCTCCTCTTCCTAAGCCCTTAAGCACCCCTCTCCCAAACCTTTATGCAGACCTAGGAGACAAAAATGATAGCTTCCACTAATTTTTAAAGCGGCCCCTGGGAGGGAAAGGTTCCCCACTCCTGGATTAGAGCATGAAGAGAAACTAACCAGTCTAGTTGGAGGTACCTTAGTTGAATGAAGAGCAGGAAGTAAACAAACATAATTAATGGCAACATGCTCCATTGTTCTTGCTAAAATTAATAAATGCTATTACAACACACAGAAGCAGAAACTCTATATTGAAATATTTATCTTGGGGGCAGAGGTGCACTCCAGAAGAGAAGGGTCCAGCTCATGGGTGTGCGCCATGGATCTGTCCCCTATCCTTTAAGTTCAGGTAAGGGGTGTGGTGTCATTTCTAGCACTAGGGTACTAGTTTCCACTCCTTCTATGAAACAATACCACCTCTAATCAACCAACAAAAGGGGCTACAAGTTCTGGATATAACCCTCTTCAGATTTAGGCCATGGATCCACAAATCATTCACTCCCGGAGGCGGAGGTTTGTGCACTGCAGCCATTATCCCTTATGCAGAGAAACGAGTGGAGACAGTAAGTGATGGCTGAAAGAGCAACCCCAGCCATGGGAGCTTGTATTTCAGGAATTACTGGACTATGAAGTTTCATCAGATCACTAAGAAATCACCTATATTGTCACAAAGGAACTGAGGAATACAAGTTATTAAAAGGTCAACTGGAACAGACCATGCTCAAGCTAATGCTTATGTAGAATTCAGTATGTTAAGATGGAGCCTCCAAATGACTTTCTGGGCAATGGACAGCCTGTCAATCTCCTTGAAATATGTGCCAAAGTGGGACCAAAAGCTTTTCCAATGTTGTGCAATTGGCTCACACTACCCTGAGTAGGCCTGACTGCATGGAAGAAACTTCTATCCCTATGGCTTTTCTTTATTCAAAGATTAACCTGTTCTAGCAAACTTGGAAGAACACAGATTAGGCCATGGATTCTTTTACCTCCAAGTCATACATTTCAATACAGACCAAAAAAGTTAGCACCTGGGAGTGAGATAAAAATCAAAACTGGTGCCTTTTACAGTTAGGCAACAAAACTGGTAGAGAAATAACCATGCTGATTAGAAATTAAGGAGGAACAGCTGCTTAACATACATGCTACATAAAAATCTATATTGACAGGCTCTGTTTGGAAGGATACGGTTAGCATTAAATCTATACAGTATTCTTTCTCAAAAGAAAACTACCAACCACCTTAGAGGTCCTAAGCAACCACAGAACATAGGACTCAGCAAAGGCAGATCTGACTAGCAGCCTATCTGATCCAGTGTTCCTGCTTCTGACAGCAAGGAGCATCAGATGCTTTAGGATAAATAGAAGGATGATTATACACACACAATTAATTACTACTTAACCGGCAAGATGTGTTGCCATTCCTAAAGCAACACAAAAGGCTCAAATTATTTTCATCAACATCTCTCATCTCCTGAATTCTCATCAACAATCCAGGCACACACAATGTGGGAGGCATAGGGGAGGAGGAATAAAATGCAGTACACATGCAGATTTGAGAGCTAAGCTTCCAAAGAGTTCTTATAAAAACTACTACATGATTTCCATTTTAAAATTTGAGACTGCTCTGACGGTAGATTTGATTTTAAATAAAGATAAAATAGTAGGTACATGCACTAGGCTTTGAAAGAAATAACTAAGCATAAGAGGCTTTCTGCATGAACAAGAACCATCACTTACTCTGGATTGCTAACATAATAAACCAGATTGCACTGGGATTCCTTAAACCCCTAAACTGCCAACATGAGAAGGTGAAGCACAGGACAGTCAGAATTGAATCCATAGGTTGCTCTGCAGAATGACAGTAAGATATGCATGTTCTCAGGGGCAATGGTAGGCAAAGATCTTGAAGCTGCTAAGGTAACATACTTTATACAAGATAATGCCAAACGCAGGAAAATAAATATGGAATATAGGGGAGATAATTATGTTTCTTGGGATGCTGTTTTATGAAGAGGAAATGGAGGAGCATCCCCTCACACATATGCTGCAGAAATGCAGCAACACTGGGGGCAGTCCCCCATTTTCATTAGACACAAAATAGTGTGGCGGTATCTTTTATTGGACCAACAAAAGAGGTATCTTCACACTATTTTGTTTCTACTGCCTATATTTGGAACCAGCATGGCAACCACACTCCCCATTTTCACTGGCACTTTCAAGATTTTAAGAGAGAAGTACAAAACTACCCACACTTAATAAATCAATACTTTGACCATCCCTTCTCCACCCTGTTATGAAGATACTTGTAAGTTTCAAGCTGGATCTATTTTTAAAAAAACCTATAGAGGAGTTATAACATGCATGTGATGATGCCACTGTCATTAAGTGCACATAACATTTCAAATGGCTTAAAAAAAAAAAATACAGGCCAGGATGATGGGATAATCTTTCACATTAGTTTGCAGGCCACACCCTACCAAAACAACAGTCTTCTGTGTAGCCATGCAGGCAAGCCTGAATAGACAGGCGATTTCTCACCAGCCCTATCCCATTTGCTGGGGAAGGAGGGGGTCGAGGGACATAGGAGCTAGACACCAGGATTGCACAATCCACTATTTTCTTACAGAGGGCTACCAAAGCGGGGTGGGGGTGGAATCTGCGCCTAAGGCACTTCCCTCCCCAAGCCCCATTCCATGCAAAGTACACATACCTTCTTCAAGGGGCCTGCTCTCCCGTCTGCCCTCCCTCCCTCGGTAACCACAGCTGCCAAAGATCACAGTAGATGATGTATTTCCAACAAGTCAGCCAAGGAAATTCTACAGTCTGAGACTCCTAGCTTCCCAGATCCTGGGAGTTGTAGTTCTTCGCCTTCCGACTTTGCCCATAACACTAGGCAGGGCATGAGCGAGTGACCTACTTTGCCTCTTAACTACGCTTCCCGATGGCCTTCGCGCTCTAGCTCAAAGAAACAGCGCCTGCTCAGTGGAGCGGAGTGAAAATTTTTCCACAGCACATGCGCTCTTCCTGCGCTCCCCTCCCAGGCAATTGCTCAATGCAAGGAGCAAGCCCCACATCAAGCCATTTTACATTGTTAGGGGAGTCCGCACGAGACCAAGTTTTCTTTTGCTCCTCCCCTCCAGGGGGACAGAGTTCCCTCTCAGTAAGTCCCCAAAGGGAGTTCCCTCTCGCAGTTCAGCGCACCTTGCAAGGGAAACTCCAAGCCGGGGTGCTAATAGTGTGTGCTCATTCTTAGGGCGCCCATTGACTACAGTGGGTGAAAATGCAATAGTAATATCACAAGCAGCACTTAAACTACCACCCCTAGTTTATCTATTCTCTCTGGTTCGTTGAGAAGGACAGTTATGGGGTGTTGGTGGGGGAACAACGAGCGACCAGCCCTCCACACATGCAAAACAAGGCCCCAGGATGTGACCTGCATTAGACTGGGGGTCTAATGCAGTTTCATCTAACATCAAGGAGAGTTCCCTGCCCCCAAAGACTTCGCCCAGTGTGCGTGGAATTAAGGAAGCTCTAGAGCCCTCTTTGAGAAGCTCCAAGGTCTGGAGCTTCTCGGGGAGGCGATCAGTTTAGAGCGCACCCTTGGCTGAAGGGTACCTAGGCCTGACCTTTACCTTCTGCGGTGAAAATCGGAAAGGACAATTCAGATTCTCCTGGGGGCAGAGGGATACTCCTGCATGCCCACCGGCTTTGTTGACAAGGGCGAAGTCCCTATACCCCCAAAAGGCATATTCGTTCCTCCCCTTTCCCAGCTCTTCAGGCCTGGCCCTTTCTGAGGAGTCCCATCCCCTAAACCTCTCTAGAGATAGAAGACAAATATCGGGGAAGGGAACAATATCGGGGAAAGGAACACAGAAGTCGCCCTCCCCCCCCCCCCCCCCAAATAAAACTACCCTGAAAGGGAGAGCAAAGCCACTCCGATTAAGCTTTGGGGATCCTGATCTCTCCCCAACACACTTTCAAGGGGGCGAGGGGAGCCTGGGCTATGAAACACTAACAGAGGCCCTCAAGGCCCCATCCCTAGGCTGGAGACAGAGAGCTCGAGCATAAAATGGAAACGTCTCTTTCAAACGCCAGGGCGCTGGGGATTAATCCCGGCTGAACTAAATGAAGCAGAACAGAACCTCTCCACTCCCCCCCCCCCCAAAAAAAATAAATATCTCCACACATCACAACAATACCCCACACCTACATAGCCTAGTGCTATCGGATTTGCTCCCGGGGGGTGAAGGAGAGAATCCGGATACCCGTACCTTTTTTTTTTCCTCAAGGAGGAAAGAGACTAAAGACAGAAAATTTCTGTCCCATAGAGCAAACCCCGGGGCTCATTTCTGGTTACTGAATTAATTTGGGTTTTTGAAAGTCTGCTCACGACCAGAAAACACAAAATGGTGAACCGAGACACTTTGCGTCGGTGTAAGCCAAACGTTTCTCACGCCCGCCCCCAATGAAAAAAATGATCGATCTCCCTCCCCCCCTTTAACAAGAGAAGCCCTTTGAAAGAATAAAATAGCTTTTTAAAAGGCAGGGAGATTAATAACCTTAGATGAAAAAGAAACCAATTACAAAGGCCGAATTTTCTCCCATCATTGTTGGGGGGGGGAGGGACTATCCAGATAAGGATTTCTTCTCTAGAGACAGATGTGGGAGAACTGCGATTGTTGAATGAAAAGGTGAAAATGCACCATTAGCAGAGGATAGTTAAATTATTCTACAAAGAAAAATAAAAGGAACCCCAAACTGAAGGGGGGGGGGGGAAGAGAACTGTGGGGACAACCGCAAATTTCTGATATAAATGGGGTGTGTGAAAGACTCTTTTTTTTAGCTCCTTAACCACCCCCATTTCTAGTAATAAATAAACCCCACACTTACTTCTTTTTTAGCTCCAGGAGAGGTGGGTTCTTTTTCTTTCCAGGGCGTTTCTTGATTTCTTTTTTAACGTTTCTTTCTTTCGCAAACTGCTGATGAGGTTCTGATTTTTTTTTTTTTAATTAAATTGAGGGTGCGTAGGTAGCTTTGCCCCCTTCTACAAACCGAATTGTAAGTGGGAGGGGAGATTGAGAGCTCCCCTTTTCCTCCTCCTGCCTCCCCTCTACAGGGATCCTAGAGCCTCCCTCTCCCTGGCACAAAGTGAGCAAAGTAAATGAAAAGTTTCACCCTTAGCAACCCTGCGTAAGGATATTAACTTCCACACCCAGGGTGACGCGCCAAGCAAAGGACAAGGAAAGGAGGGTAAGAAGAGAGGAGGGAGGGAGAGCCGGATCTACTTCCCCAAACCCTAGCTTCATATTAACCCTTTCAATGCCAGTCCCTAGTTCTTAGAGCTATAACTTCTGCATCCAGTGATCAGAAAGGAATCGCTCATATAATCCCCCTTGCAGTGGTTCTTGTGTGTTTAAATGCGTTTTCTCTCCCTCTTGCCTGTGTTTTCCTTTTCATGGTGTATCTTTAGTGTTCAGTCTTGATTTCCAACACCCTGGCTTGAGAAGTTGATCATTCCACTCCAAATGCTACAAAGGAAGTATTTATTTTTATTTTGTGTAGCTTCCTGAAGGTATATAATGCTGTAGGATACAAAAGGCTTCAAGAATGAAGAGAAAGGGACTCATGCCACACAGGGATTTGGAAGGGATCAAATAGCCAAGTTGGATTGACCTAAGATTTCCCCAAGCTGCTAATCTCTTTAGGATTTGGGACAACGCAAGATGGTCCAAAGAGGAGGCAGAGGGAAAAAGGGGGAAATGGACACAATTTTTCTTTTATCATTATACATCATTATCTTACATCTCACAGCAGTAGCTGCAGCAAATGATGTGATTGGTGTGAGTATCTTTTTAAAGGATCTAACGATGGCAGGCATCCAGTTCTTTGGTGAAAAAGAAGAGGACCACTTCAAAAATGACCTCAAAGTAAAAATGAGGAGCTTTTAACAAAAGCATTCAAGCTCCCAAGGGAATAAACTAAAACCCAGAGTGCAATTTCAACAATTCTGTTAAGTTTATACAACAAAATATCCTCCTCTGAAAAGTTCTGCAACAGACATTCTAAACCCTAATAATAATTCCACAGGTTAGCAGGTAAAATGTTCTGACATTAGCTGTGAGAACTGAAGGTAAACTATAGTTAATCTTCCCCACCCCACTAAATACAAAATGTGCTCCCCAATGTCTCCTCATCCTACAAGTGCAGATCTTTCATGCTCCTACATTCCACTATTTTGAGTGTACAGGTCAGTAATACTCAAAATAAGGGGTGAACCCACCAGAGAAATGTGGGAGACCAAGATGGTAGTGGAACAGAGACAGAGACAAAATAGTTCAGGTATCTTTTATTGGATCAGCTTGGTCCAACAGAGAGCTAGACTGCTGTGTTGGTTCCAAATGAAAGAGATGGAGACGTTGGTCCAATAAAGATATCATCTCAACTACAGTTTCACCATTCCTTACATTTAGGGCCAACCACACTCTCTCTAGACCTGTGGCTTTCAAAAAAAGTATTCAGGGGGGATGGGGGCATGAAAAGGAGCCCAGCTGGCAAACTCCTAGTTCCACTCTGAGCTAGGGGGAATTTCCATAATAATGGGGTAACAAGGGGAAGAGTCAGAGAACAAGGGGAAGAGAGGGGAAGCAACAGGAGGGTGGTAAGCAGAGGGTACACGATGAGTGAGAGGGTGGGTGGGTGGTGAGGGATCTCAACTACTAGAGTCAGGAGGGAACGAAGTTGCTAGTCTAAACTATGAGAAGGTTCAGGAATTTTAAAGACATTATCACCCGTCTTTCAGCTGGGTAGTGTGTGTTCCTTAGAATTTGTACCTGTATATATACGTGTGTATATGTGGCAGGGAAGGAGAGCATGAAGTACCACAGGAAAAGAGAAGGCAGGTATCATCTAAAAAGTTCAAGGTCTTCTGACCTGGGTTGTACGTATGTATGTGTACACAGCGAATGCCTTTAGGTGGTAGAAGGGGACAGGAATTTGAAAAAAGGCATTTTTGAAGGTTGTAAACAGGAATCCGTGTGATTACGTCACCATGAGCAGAACATCACATCACATGCACTATGGTCACACAAGCCATCGTACACTTCAGAGGCAGAAAGAGGGTTGCCAAGGTTTTTGGGGGGAGATGCGATGAGTCCCATATGCTTCTAGACTTATATGCCTCTAGTACTCCTGTTTCTGCCAGGGGATGGTTTTGATTGAATGCATATCACACATGGGGGGGAGGCAGCCACACACCCCAAGGGCTGCTACAAATTGCCACACTGAAAAGGTTATTTATTTGAATTTCCATGGCACCCTTTCCAGAGACTCAGGGTGATTTACAATACATTAAACCACTTAGAACTAATACAACCCCCCCTAAAAACTGACAACCACCGCCCAATACCACCTCCCCACCTGCTGAACGCCTTTTCAAATAAAAAGACCTCCACAAGACAGTGAGGCCCAGGCTCAAATGAACCCCATGGGAAGGAAGTTCCAAAGCACTGGGGCAGCAACCAAGAAGCTCTTGTTGTATGAGCAAAGCCAATAGACAGTGTCCCCAGGGAGGTGCTTCCGGCCATCACAGGGGCCACAACGGGGCAGGGAAGGTCAGGTGGGCTTTCAGATGGTGGGGGGAGGAAATCACAATTTGAGTAATTTTGCCATCCCCTTCAAATTTATGTACCAATTTCCAGAGCAGTTCCTCACTATGCCTGTTTTAAAATGTATTATGTGGGCAGCTTGTACCTGCTTTCTCACTACGTGTGGGGACAGGTAGGGAACTTGCAACATACTTTTTTTCCAGCAGGTCAGTTTCAAAGTTATTTGTAGGGAACCAGGGGAAAAGGCCTGCAGGATTAACCCAGCCTAGCTGGTGTAGCCGTCCAGCCCTTGAAATGGAAGGAGGCGAGAGGGCTGTTTAAATAATCTCCGAGCCCCAAAACAAAGCCTTGAGGCATAGATGTTATTTTAATTTTAACTATTCATGAGATACACTTCCCTGCTCTGGATCCTGTGATTATAACACACAGCTCAGGGACTATTTCCCCCCCACTGCGCCTGTGCATTGCCTTCATCAGCGTACGTTCAGACCCAGGAATCGATATAAGCAACCTGCAAGGTGTAAGAGCAGCGAATGTGCTAAAAATAGCAGCAGCCTGTTAGCAACAGCCTCTTGGTTGGCTGGCAGTGTCAGCAGGCTTCCTCGGATTGGTCTACTGCATTAACCACTAGGCTGAAGGGGGTGTGTGGAGGAGGTAGCCTGTTGTAGAGCGGTGGCTGTTGGGAATTGTAGTTTTTTTTCTTATAAAAGGCTTCCTTGGCCTTACCAATGGGATCTTTAGCCAAATTCTCCCTGATAATTTACAGTTGCGAATAGTTTTAAGATTTTCCCTAGCCTAAGCAGACAGTACTCACCTTAAGAACAAGAAATTAAAGCAAAGTCAGTAGCATCTGGAATTCAAGGCCTGAGCTCCAGCCGTGTAGGAAGAGGAGCACTTGGTAAAACCATTTAGATTTGATAGCATTTTCTGGTAATCACATTAAGACTGTGCTATCCAAAATGGGTTAGATACCAATAGGAAAAGCCTCTGCAAGACAGCACCACCATTTCTAGGGCAATTAAAAGATTTGTTGACATAGGCTGAAACAAGCATTTGCCTCAAAACTATACAGGACTTGTCAGCACAAATATGTTTAAGATCACAGTTTCAGCCTTCCTGCTTCAAAGTATAAACTGGGTCTCCCAAAGGACTTTCCTCAGTACAAGGCCATCATATGAAAAGCTTTCTGGATTCTTCTGAAACATTATATGTATGTATAGGGTACCCTCACTACTATATTAGGGTGCAATTTTACATGTTTTAAATTGGGAGCGATTAGGCATTCTTCGTAAAGACTGCAATCCTCAAAAGCTGGAGTAGGCCAATGACAGCAAGTAAACAACAGTCCCATAGCTTTAGAGAGAAAGACATCTAGGCAGTTAGTGGAATCCCTTATCACTTTTGCAACTACCTCTCAATGCAGAATTTCACCATTACCTGGAGGATTATTACGAGGTTTCATAGAAATTTTGACCATCCTCCTACCCCTCTTTTTTTAACCCACATTTTAAAAAGTGATCACCTCATATCAGTCCTGATATCAAGATTCAGGAGACCAGGGAAGAGTGCTAACTGTGTGCAAATTAAGGGCTCCCCTGACAGGGGCAGTGTGGCTTCCCCAGGTCCTCTCCCCCTCCCCCACACCAATCCTGGGCATAGGACAGCGTGGCAGGTCTGGGAAGTGGTAATAGCAGTTCAGGGCACACTCCCTTGGACACAAAGCAGCCCCGGTGGCCAGGGAAATGGCAGCTCAATTTCTTTTGCTCCCAAGAGAGCCGCATGGATATGCTTCTCCACCAGGCAGTCATTTCCTTTGAAAGCCACAGGACACCCGAGAGCTGCATGTAGCTTGTGAACTGCCATTTGCCCACCTCTGGCTTATGCTCCAAGAGCGTTAACACACGAGATGGAATTGGCTAGAGCGTGGAGTTGCTCCATGGAGCCCACACTTGCAGTTGCTGTGAGATTGACCGGACAGATGGGTCAGTGTTCTGTCCCCTGCCGCAGTCCACCACCCACCATCCCCACCACTGAGTCAGTTGCTCTAACGATGCTCTAGGCTGTCACCTGTGGCTCCATGATGCCGAACGCACACACGCAGCCTCACACGCAGGAGCGGCCATGGGGGTGCACCATGGCAGGTTCTTACAGACGATCAGCTGCCCATTACTCTGCGTTAGCCCAGCTTACCCTGCACAGCATCATCAGTCTTCCCTAGGATGATGCCGTGGCCCCAGGGTGAACATCTGACAGGCAGGTGAATTGAGGGCCAATGGGGGCAGTCTCATCTGTTTACACCTTAAGAAACGGAGGTATGGCAGATACAAGAGGATCACAAAGAAACAGTACTAGTTAACAGGATAGGCAGGAGACAACACACTAGTTGCCAAACCATTGCTAGGTATTTTGTAGGCATCAAGGTAAAGGGAAGTCTTGAGGAGGGAATTAGAAAAGAATAATGAGGTGGCTTGTATATGAGAAACTTCTTCCATGGGTAAGGGATTGCTTGAGAGAGTATAAAGGTGCTTCCTGGCAAACCTCAGGCACTCAGAATTGGGCTTAAATATGAGTGGCTGCCAGAAATGCATGATGACTACTGAAAACATTCATCCTCCAGCTCCCGCAGGGATCCTCACCTTGAGCCATGATTTTCACACCACTTACTCTGGAATAGTCCCACTGACTTGATGTTGACAGAGCCACTGCCACAGAAAACAGTTTGAGAACTGCAGCCTCAGGATAGTTAGCTTGCAGGTTTAGAATGAACACAAGTGGCATTAGAGTCCGAGAGAGAGGCTGGCAATCTAACCACTAGCATCCACACTTGTAGAAATAAAATGTGTAATTCTTTGGCTAAACTTAGTGCCAATGTGAGCCCCATTCATTTCAATGGAACTTTTACTAGCACTAACAATAATGCCAAACAGTCAGAGGATTATTCCCATAATGTAGGTGAAAGATTTTTTTTTTTCCTCTTCAGTCCCACAATCCTCCTGAGGATGCACATAAAAATGTAGGTGTTTTTTATTTCTGAATCATCTGCACAGAGCGTCAGGGTAATCTACAAAGCAACAAACACCGTGAACCCTTTGAGCCGCCCATTCCCTTTAGTTTAATTTCTTCCCTCATGGGCAATCTGCTGCCCAGCTTTCATGAAGATTCTGGGATAGCTCTCCCCACACTTTACATTTCACCTCCTCTCTTTATGACCGCCGTTGACACTCCAGCCACCATCTCCACAATCAAAAGATGACTGAACAGGACTCCTTTCAGAACCTAGTCAACAGCCTACCTTAAAAGTCAGATTTAGCTGTCACTATTGGATAATGCACTGCTGTAACCTATAGCCATCACAGCCTCTTCCCCTCAAATGGGTTTTGGCCAGGGTGCTTATACAGGAGATAATTATGAAGACTGATTTCCATCTCTTTTAAAGACAATTAAAACAAAGTTAGGAATGTAGATATTTCCTTCCTTTGTTGGAGACTAAATCTCATCTGAGAATTAAGATATACCCTCAACTCTGGAAGGGGCCAGGACAAGTCTAGAAGCTATTAAAATAAATAACATTTAGAACATTTTACTAGACACTGACACAATCCTCCACTGTTAAAGTCAATGGTAAAACTCCCATAAATTTTAATGGTAGAGAATTGAATCCTTCGATATGATCAGTCTAACTTCAGTATCATTAGTCAAAACAAAACAAAACCATAAATTAAATTCCTGAGACTGTTTTAGATTTAATAAGATATTACTAAGTACACACATGTAAGAACTCAAATATTTTCATCTTGACAATGTCCTCTTAATTACCTAGAGATGGATAAACACACACAGTGGAATTGTATTATAATGGTCCATGCATTCCTAACCATTTAGCTGTTACATCAAATGACAACTACTGAATCAGATACACACGAGGGGGGGCGGGGGAAGGGAAATCTCTACCTCTCCAGGACTGAGCTAGTTTTGTGGGATGTTTTAATTTCAAGGAAGGTCACTTTATAATTGGGCATAATTAGCACTCACACACAGAACAACATTTTTACCTTCATGTCACATGACACTTATAGAACCCCAAAGGAAGTGAGGAGTCATTTGAAACAGTTTATTCCCTTGAAATGAATGAACAGTTTGCCAGGATGATCATTTAATCAAGAAGCACCTACCAAACTGCCCTCAGAAAGGAGCAAAACATAGCAGGCCCAGTATATACTAACTTCTGAAGGAAACATTAGATCCATGTCGCCATATCCATTTTATAGGCATCACCTCTGTGCAAGCCAGGCGTTTACCCAGATCAGATTTGTAAAGAAGGTAACATTTCAAGTCATGAAGATTTGTCAGGCAGGCAACTAGCTAATTCAAGCGATTAGTAATGAGTTATGGAGCCATCATGTGGCCTTCTCCCAGCCTCGTTGCAGTCAGAAGTTATGACACCTTAGTTGGCCTGTTTTACATGAGGTAAGTTATTTGTTTGTTGGGGCTGAGTCCTATTTCCAGGAGGGTATTTGTCCACATCCCAAACTCAGCCAAACCTTATTAACTCCGTCAGAAGAGAGGCTAATTATTGAATAATTAATAGTCTTGACTAAACTACTGTAACGCGCTCTACATGGGGCTACCCATGGTGATGGCTCGGAAATTGCAGCTGGTGCTGAATGCGGCGGCCTGTCTCCTAGTGGGACCGGGCTGCCGAGAGCATATTACACCAGTGCTCTGCTCTCTGCAGTGGCTGCCGGTGGTTTTCTGGGCCCGATTCCAGGTGTTGGTTTTTACCTACAAAGCCCTAAACGGTCTGGGCCCTGCCTATCCGCGAGACCACCTCACTCCCCGTGTCCTGGATTGGCCCCTGCGGTCGTCTGGGGATGCCCTGCTTGAGCTCCCGCAAGTTTCTCGGGTGGCCACGCAGGAGAGGGCGTTCTCGGTGGCCGTGCCATGCCGAAGAAACTCCCTTCCAGTGGGTGCCCGGCTGGCTCTGGACCTCTCTTCTTTTCGGAAAAGTTGTAAGACCTGACTGTTCCACCAGGCATTTGGCGGGGGAAGAGGGGTGATGGGGGTCGTGGTGTTTTTTCCTTTCCTGTTTCCTCCTTTTATGTTTTGTTTGTTTTTACTGTTGTAAAAACACCACAGGGTAAAAAGTTTTTAAAATAAATAAAAATAAAATAAATAAGCCATTGAATCTCAAGCTTTTGAAAGCAGACATTTCCAACAATAATTTATTGGGAAGAAGCTCCCCTTCCACCCCTACAGTTTTACAATGTTCTTTTGGCAATAACAGTTGTTTAAAGGATCAGGAAAGCACGTTACACTTTTTTGACAAAATGTAACAGCTAGAAATAAGAAGATGCCAGCACCATTGGCGGTCAGATATCTCAGTGATATATGCCAATGGTTCTATATTATCTATACATCGATCTGTAGAAAGTACCAACCTACTCTCTGCAGCCATCACAGAAGGTTTGGGAGCAATTGAACTAGTCTGAAACGGATCTCCTCACTGAAGCCCTACAAGGGGCCCCACTAGGGTTGGGCTGAGTTACAACAACAGGGCATGTTTAAAGGAAGCTTGTCCTGCCACAGCCCTTGCTGAACTTGTTCAGCATTTAAACAGGACTTTGGTCTCCAGAGCTGCCAGGAAGACACTTTGTAGTTTTGTAGTGTCGAGTTCACTTGTTTTTAAAAAACCCTAGTGACTCCCCTCCCTTCACCTTTTATCACAGTTTCTCTCTTGCACAGTCTTTCAGAAACTACACCTTATCGACAGCATGCAGTTTTGAAGGCAGTGAACGCACGTCATTTCCATATATGGAATCTTTGTTGCGGTGTTCCACCACCACCTCTCTAATCTGCTAGCCAAAGGCCATTAGCAATTTTAGGACACACTCTCATTGTTGCACTAGCTCCACTATTAGCATGGAGATAAAAATGGTCTACACAAAATGGTGGCAGTACACCAGTGGCAGTTACAACTTTCCACAACCTGTTGAGGAGGGGAACAGAACCATCAGAACGGAGATGAACTCTTTCACTGCTTCCAGAATGTGAAGTTATCAGCCCCAGTAATCAATTCTACCTTTGAACAAGCCCTAAATCCCCATACCAACTGTGGGGTCTGGGACTGTGAGGAAAATAGCATGCTCAGCTTTGCAGGTGAAAGCTATTACTATGGAAATGTTTACCTCTACAGCACCCCCCTCTGGAGGGCATGCATATTTGTGCTGTTAAAATGACAAAAAAGCTAGGACTTTGGGGGAACCTAGATCACATGTGACAGCTCTGGTACACAAAGTCCAGTTTACTTTCCCTGTCTCATCTCCTCTCTCATTTCCAAATGCAACTCTTTAAAAGATATCTTCATAAAATCCACAGAGCTAGCATTTCACCCCCTGTGCTTCTGTTCCCAAATTTCTGATGAACAGCAAAGGTGATGAGTAGCCAGCCCAGCTCTAGTCTCCAGCAAATCTATGAACAGGAATGTCTCAAATATAATAGCTAGTTTCAGCTCCTGCATGAAAGAGGATAGAGACAAGAAGCTTTGTGTGTTTTGAAAAAGGATTGGACATTTGCATAGCTAAGGAGCATCCAGTGTCACACAGTGAGGGCAACAGTTACAAGGCTATGGAGCCATATCCTTCAGGTCAAGCTGATGAATGGCTGAAGCCAGAAAAAACAACAGCATGTCTTCCTCAAACCACCTCACAGTGATGGCACGATAGCAACAACTGACCACAGACAATACAAGATACCAGACTGGGCAACCCATCCATCATTCAGGTCTGCACTTCCTGTTCTTAATCATCTCACAAAAGGAAACTCCAAAAGGGATGGGGATGAACAGACACAGAAACCTTTCTATTAAAAAAGAAAAACTTTATTGATGTACAGTCTGTAGAGAAGGTATAGAAAGGGCCTTGGGTTAGTCTCTTGCAAAGGAAGTGTCAGAATATCCAACTGGTCATGATACAACTAAGAAATATCAGTCACAGGAGGGGCAAGGCTCTCCATCTAAAACATAGCGTACAGCAGACCTTCTCAATGAGGGTTGGCAGTTTGAGTTTATTCCTCCACCCCAGAGTGCAGTTGAAAGATTTTTCACCAGCCACAGAGGGGGAGCATCAGAAGTAGACACAAAACTGACTCTCCTAATGCCAGAAATGGAGTTTGCCTGTAAATACAATCCCACATTTTAGCAGAGGAGCAGATCTCCACTGCATATAATCACCTCACCCCTATTCTAAATGCCTAGGAGTCTGGCAGATGCTGACCAGGCTTGAGAAAAAAGGCAGCCAACAACCTGTTTTGCCACCTTCAGTGCTGAACTATGACTAGATTCCTGCTCTCTGCTCCACTTCCTCATCTAAACTTGAATTTGCAAGGCTTTAAAGAATGAATTGCTTCTCAGTAACATCCAGGTCCAGAGATACTTGAAGGCCCCCCTCTGTCCCAGTTCTACACCAAATGCAGCAGCCAGGAGTGGGATCACCTCTTTTTGAAGCCGTACTTCTTGCGTTCATAAAAGAGATCTGTCTTGGAACTACCCAGGTTGACGATCTTGGGGCAGCCATCTCGCTGGAAAAGAACAGAAAGGAGGAGAGACCGTTAGAACCAGAGTAAGCCTAGCAGCACAATTGCATGGGGTCCACACCATCTCTCTGGCTTCTGCATAAACCCAAGTGGATTAGATGAGAAAGCTTCTGGGCACAGGTCATCTGCTGCAGACAGCAGCAATACCTGCCATTATGGGGGAGAATAGAAGACGCAAGGAGGGGTGGGAGGCACGGATAGAAAGAAGAGGAAAAAGCAGGCCAGCTCTCCCCACCCCCCTTCAAAGCCAACTACTGGCTTGTGGCTTCACTCTGAACCCCAGTGCAGTTCTTCCAGATCTTCCCCCCTCCAAATCTACTGGATTTAGAGAACCCTTGCAGCTTCATTACAAGACTCTACCACTCTAAACAGGATATGGAAACTCTCCACACTTTACAGTAGCTGTAATAATCTTGCATCCAAGCAGTGGGTTGGACTAGATGACCCTCCTAGTCCAGGTACTGCACAGTTAGCCACGACACCACACTGGCTCTGCATGCAACTTAATTTTAATCTGCACTAGTTCACATGTAGAGCTCTGCTAATGAGCAGAAACCCTGCATCTGAATCCAAAGTGCAGTACTGATTTCTTCTTTCCATTCTGCTTCTTCATCCCATTTCCTACTCTACCAGTCCTATCCAACCCTGCCCTGCAGCAGATCTTGCTGTTCCAGTCTTTCTTCACCGCCGGGGTGCAAGTGAACCTCATAAGAACATAAGTGTTACACTGGGTCAGATCAATAGTCCATCTAAGTTGAGCATCCTGTCTCCAATAGGGGCCAATTTTGGTTGCTTCAGAAGGTGTTTTTTTAGAGAAGAGTCTCCCCATGCATCTTGCAGGGCCGCACTGGCGCCCTACGCAGCCCTGCAACATGCATGATAGGTGGGAGGCGCTTGTCTAAAAACACTCAGAGAAGTATCCAACAGGTCATAATGGACTGATCCCTTTTCCTGCTACTCAATCTCAGCCCCTGAACAACACAACCAATAGCCATTTATGGACCTACACACTCTAAAACCTTAATCAGTCCCCTTTTGAACCCAATTATGCCATTGGCTTTCACAACATCCTTTGGTAACAAGCTTACATTGAGTGAGAAAGCACTTCCTTCTATTTATTTTAAATCTGCTAACAGTTAATTTTATAGGGTGGTTCCTACTTCCCATAATTTGAGAAGGGATAAAATAACAGCTCCTTATTTACTTGCTCTGTCCCACTCATAATTTTGTAAACCTATCATGTCTTCTCGCACCCCTCTGTTGAGCACTAACTTATTGAGCCTTTCAGCATACAGACGCTGTTCCATACCCGATAATCTTTGTTGCCTTTGAACTTTTTCCCTGCTTCTACTATGTCTTTCTTGAATGGGGGACCAGAACTGCGGACAATATTTAAGGTGTGGGTTCATCATGGGTTTATATAGTGGCATTATTGTATTTTCGGTTTTGTTTTCTAATAATCTTATTCTCAAACAGTAGCAGCTTCCAATATACCAGTCCTCATATCCCATCAGTGCTGCCATTGCATCCCAGTCTCCACCTGCAGCAACCATTGCAATACCTCTCCTATGTCTTTCATATAACTCTGTCAATGTACTACACTCCCTGCTGTTCAGACCCTGGTCTCTCCATAATTACACTTCAATCTTGGCCAGCAGAACCATCTGCTATTTCAGTTCTGAGTCTCAATGAGCCAGGTGTAAAATCTAATGATGAATTAAGTTAAAAGGGTCAGAGAGTTAAGTTTATTTTCTACTGCACATAAGCCTGGATTCTAGAGGGGAATGGCCACAGTGAAGTAGAGGGGAATGGCCACAGGCATTCACTGCACCCAGAAAACATCAAATAGTAGAAAGGAAGCCAGTATGATCACCCATAGGAAAAATATTTGTATCAACCTTTTAAATGCTACTCCATGATGTAGTCTTGTCATAGTTCATAAGTAAAACTGGTGCAGAACTTGGAAGTGTCTAGAGCACGGGTGGGGAAAATTAGGCCTGAGGGCCAAATGCTGCCTGAGGCTAGTTTTTATTTGGTCCATTTCCAGTTCCTACATGGGTCCATTTCCAGTTCCTACTCCCAAGGACTGGAAGACGGCACTTAGGATAAGACAGCAGAGATGAGGGGATGTACACACGGGTAAGGGGAAGGACAGATCCATGATCTGGACCCTCCTTTTCCTCAGCACACCCATGGCTTCCATGAAGTCCTTGGAGCTTGTACTAATTTTCAAAGCGGCCCCTGGCAGGGAAAAGTTCTCCACCTTTCGTTTAGAGGAAACCTAGGGGCACTGGTTAATATAGTAGGTGGTGTGCGTTCTTCCAGACTGGTATGAAACCACTGGCCCTCTATGTTGCTAAAAGATAGTGCACAGCTTGCAATGCCATCTTTTAAGAAACAGATGTGCAGCCACTTCAATAGTGTCCACCTCAAAGCCAACTTAGATCACTAAAACCGCTCTCCTTGCAGCTTCAGCTCCTGTTTGATTCAGAGATGGCATTGTTCAACCCATCCTGCCCTAGCTGCAAGGTGGCATTGCTGTACGTCTTTATAGAGCACCTGGGATTTCTCTACTAGTGACCCGATTTGGATAAAGCTTAGTTTCCGAGATCTAATAAGATAACAACTTGAAGTTGTGATGCTGCAGGCACTGCATAAGCAAAATGAACTTTACCTATGCAGTCTATAAAGCACTTCAGCAATTCCTGGAATGAAAAGCACAAGAGAACTGTATTACAGTGCTTTTAACCTGTAGATTTCAAACTACTTTACAAAGCTATGCTGAGACAGACACACAATATTGCTTTTCCAAGCCAGAGTTGTTAACAGAACTTGGAGAATCCCACGTTTCAGCTACACACTTGAGTACAATAGTCATGGCAGTGGTATCTGTCTAGGGAGAGAGCAGAAGACCACAATCCATTGTATCACACTTACATCTTTCTCCTGGATGGTGCATTCTTTACAGTAGTAGGCATCAGAGACTCCGGGACCTCCACATATCACACAGCGTCCTTGATATGAGCCATAGTTACACTCATCACATATGCGCACTAGTGTGCAGGGCCGCACATAGGAGTCACAGATCACACATTTGCCATCGCCTGCAAACAGAGTATAGGCTTCAGTTAAGCAGTCTCCCTTCTCCACAAAGAGATTTTATATTTGTGTTTTATATATGTATTTAATTTTTGCACTTTGTAAGCCGCCGCAAGCTGCCATGGGCAGGAGGGTGCGGGGTAAAAATAGAACTAACTAAATAAGAATTTCCAACACAAAGAACTCCCCTCCTACACTCAGAAAGAACAGGATTGTGACACACTTTCTTGCTGGGACTTGGGAGACCATTTTTACTCCTCAGAAGAGCAAAAAGCCAGTAGCATTTAAGGCTTTGTTTTCCTTTTGCAACTGCAGAATCAGAGGCAAGGTGGAAAACTGCACCCCCAGGGGCTGCATTTCACAGAACTGGGCTTCACAGCAGCCCAACACTTGACTTTCAAGCTTTTTAACTAATTCAACGTTTGGGAAAGCTTTTGGGAGGCTGCTTCTCTACAGGAAAGATATAGTGTGGTAGCAACTACATAAGCTTCCAACATTGTCATGCCAATGCAAGCCTCAAAGTACTTCCTGTAAGGGATGAAAGGGAAGTTCAGTCGTCACAACCCATTTGATCCTTGGCCTCAGAGGCAACTAATAAAAAGATAAGTTTGTACGAACAGATAGTGGTTTCAGTGACGTGGATGGTTCACATGGAACACAGTGAAAATGAAACCCAGAAAGCCACTAGATGGAAATGACAGTTACTGCCAACCTGGTCCACATCCAGGCCAGTGGCCTCGAGAGAAAAAGTTTCATATCCCATTACCAGTCCTGTGAGCCATCCCTACTCCCACCAAGGACTTGTCTAACCTGCTCTTGAATCTCTGGGGTGAAGGACTTCAGCTGCCTCCCTTGGAAGCCTTTTTTACTGCCCGATCATTCTGGAATATTCCCATTCTTTTTCAGAGTGAACTGCCCAAGCTCACACAGAAAGATCAGTGGCAGAGCAGGGGAAAGAATTCAGATCTGCCGATTCCCAATGCTGTGCTCTAGCCACAAGTCTACATACTTTCAGGAAACACCACATGCAGAAGGTATACTCACATTTTTCACACAGTCTTCCAATAGCTGCAATAAGTAAAAAAAGAAGAAAGGAAAATTAGCTTTGGATGGTTTTTATTTGGCCCCTCCACTTTCCAATTCCTAGAACTGGTCCACGGATCCAGTCCCTATCCTCAATCACTGAAAGAGCAAACACTCAGGGAATGGGAGTAGAGCTGAAGGCGTGCACAAAAGGACAGGGGATGAATCCATGGCATAGGCATTTATCCGTAATCTAGATCCTTCCCTTTCTTCCCCCATCAAGCATTCTCCCCACAACTTATACCCACCCCCACACCTTGCTATATTTTTTTCAAAGAGGCCCACAAGCAGGAAAAGTTTCTCCATCTCTGATGTAAATTTTTGCAGGACTAGAACCCAAAAGTGCTTTTAGAAGGTCAGCTAATTTGTATTGTAAACGTTAATTTCTTACTCCAGATATGCATTTGTCAAGATCAAAGTTGAGAGCTCAGTGCTTCCCAGTATCACTCAGACCCGACAGGGGCAGTTTAAAAACCATCTGGCAGCTGGTGTGGCGACTATGCTACTAAAACAGAAGTACAATCATGAAGCCTTATGTTCCATGCTTGTCACAGGTTGGCAGCAACACACGAGGTGTTAGGCTATACAAGGAAATGGCATACATGCCTGCAAAGCACAGGAAAGGTAGGAGGCAAAGAGCTTTGAGCCACCTGCAGCGGAGCAAGCAATTAGGCTGAGTGACTGCTACATGGGAGGACATTACTGTGGCTAGAAGGTGTTTGGAGTGGAGACGCATTGCTGCAACAGCCACCCCAACCCTATAAATATCCCTCAGCACCAAGGGGCATATCCTAGCCCAGACCTGAAAGCGCTTCATTTGGGATGGGGTCCGAGACAACACAGCAGAGTCTGTGGCAGGCGGCCTAGGAAAGAACAGCCTTGGGCTACCCATCTCATCATTCTCATCCAAGCACTGTCCCATTCCCTCCCTAACAACATCCTCGGCCCCTCTCCACCATTCACAATGCCCTGTCTGGCATTGTCAGTCTCAGCTTACTCTTGCCTTTAAGCTCCCTTCCCGATACACACCAGCCCCTACAAATGTGAGTATCTGGGGGGTGAGGAGGAAAGGTCTGGAGGTCTATTTTATTCTATTTATTCAAAAATTGGAAATCTTGGAACAAATGAAAGACCAATGGGAAAATTTATGGTTGGTCCTTAATATTATCTTGTGTTAAGAACAGGAATATATAGAGAGATGTTCATTTGAGCTTTTTCTCCAAAAACATTTGTTTCTTCTATTATTATTATTAGTGAGCATTTATACAGTGCGAGCAATGTACCTGGCACTTTACAAAGTAATGGAATAGACACGGTCCCTGCCCTAGGGCTTACAATCTGAGAGATCGGGAGGGGCGGGGAGGGGGGATGAAGGAAGGGAAGGAGAAACAGAGGGAGAGACAAAGAGCATAACTTTCACAAAGATGCGAGGTCTCAGGTGCATGTGCTTGGCTTGGTTATATCGAAAATGATGGCTGGCTGGTCCATGTGGTGAAGATATGAATACACAGACCTCAGGTAACAGATTGTACTGGATGGTAGGTATCAGTAGGTGTTTAGGAGAGGGGAGGGAGTCGGGGAGGGCAGAGTGGAAGAGGTAGATCTTGAGGAGGGATCTGAAGGTACGAAGGGAGGGGGTGAGGTGGATGTGGGCAGGGAGGGAGTTCCAGGCATGGGGGGCAGCTAGGGAGAAGGGACGAAGGTGGTTAGGGGAGTAGGGGAGGCGTGGGAGGGCGAGAGAGGGGACAGGGGAGGAGCGGAGTTCACGGACTAGAGTACAAAGGGAAATTAGCGCAGAGAGGTAGGGGGGGAGCAAGGTTGGAAGAGCTTTATAGGTGACGACTAGGAGCTTGTGCAGGATTTGTTCAGGAAGGGGAAGCCAGCGAAGAGGAGAGGAGGGGCTGCACGTGGTTGAAGCAACGGGCGAGGTGGATGACCCTGGCAGCAGAATTTTCTTCTATATCTGCCCCAGTTTTCCTCTCTCTACTCACCTATCACTGCATTCTGCATTTAGTGGCTGATAGTAACTCTATGACATTATGCTTTTATTAGATAATCCAGTCAAAAAACCTCTAGTTTACAAGAAGAGTTAAGGCTCTTGCAAATTCAATCATGCACTAAAAAGCATGGAAATTGCAAGTTAAGGCTCCTGCCTTAACTTCCATGCCATGTTAGTAGTAAAGACATTGTACAGTCTCGCATATTGTGCTCACTTACAACTTAGGCTCTACGTACCAACACTTTGCCTTCGTCTTTCAGACCCACGTCTCTTCCTCTTTGCAGGTTGGGGGCAACACTAAAGCTGGGGACAGGAGGACGTGAGCTGGCCCCACAAAAACAGGAGAGGAAATGGACTAACAGGGAGGGAGGCTACTGGGAGTCAAAGGACAGGGAGTCAGCTATGGTAAGAGGGTAAAATGATAGGATTGCTTCCTCAGATAGCCCATCAGTCTTCTGAATCAGTTATTTCACTCTGAACCTTATTATTGTAACTATTTCTAATTCCTCCTGTCATTCCACCCACGTATTTAATCCTGCACACTCTTTGTATTTTTCTGTCATTCCAACCATTCCACTTACTGCCTTCCTTATCAGTTCACACCTTCTTGCCTTCTCTATGTACTCCCAAAGATGCAACTGTGTTGTATAATTTCACAATCACTTAACTGAATGTTGGGATGACAATAGTATTTATTTAGAAATTGGCACTGCTGTTTCCATTCCTTCCAACGGCCATTCCATTTTATTAATTTCAATGCATATCCAACTTAGTTTTAATTAACCATTTGTATATGACTCTACCCAGCTTCACTGTGCTCTGGGAGGGCAGTGGAGAATAGTGGGTAAGAGGGACAGTTGTGAGCCATTAATCAGCTGTCCCATTCTCCCCAACTGAAATGAAAGGATAGAGGGAAAGGAGGGGGTGAGGGGCCAGCTCACGCCCTCCTGTCCCCAGCTTCAGTGTTGCCCCCAACCTGCAAAGAGGAAGAGGGTTGGGGCTGAAAGACAACGGCAAAGTGTTGGTACATGGAGTCTAAGTTGTAAAGGAGCACGGTATGTGAGACTGTACAATGTCTTTACTGCTAACATGGCACGGAATTTAAGGCAGGAGCCTTAACTTGCAATTTCCATGCTTTTTAGTGCATGATTGAATTTGCAAGAGCCTTAACTCTTCTTGTAAACCAGAGATTTTTTGACTATGGAATATCCAAGTTTTTTGTTAAATACATTGCAATGAAGAAAGTTTGTCCTGCTGGCGCAGTAGAATGATAGCAGCATAATCACTATGAGAGCAGGGCTCAGGGGAGGCTAAGATGGAAGAGCTGCTTCCTTCAGTTTAGAAGGTTGTTACTTCCTTCAAACAGCAAGCACTAGAAAACATTTTTGTTTGGGCTGGCATTTAGTGGGTGATGGATGGGTTAGGGGTTTGTATATTATTAAACTGTATTTCTTTTTTCCTTTTAATGTCTTATGCATGCATCTGTTTTTATATTACTGTAACCTACCCTAAGCCTACTTTTTGTGGGATGGACAGGATATAAACTTAAATAAAATGAACAAATAAACCAGGCTATCTGGGTACACTGATTTGCAGTGGTCCTGATTCTAGGAGGAACCCAAGCAAGGTATTTGGGGAAACCAACCTGCAGTTTTGTACAGAGCCTTGCAATCTCTCAAGACACCAATGCCCCTTGCTACACTCCTATCAGCTTCTCCTTCCTGCAGAGCCCAAAAGAACTCTCCCCACACCTCTCAAGCATGTCTCTCTCAGCTTGAAAAGTGGATGTGAGCACTACATTGTCATGGGGGAGAAGAGATGACCCCTTGTAGCATAACAGAGCCCTGTGCCACCTACTCTAAAACAATTACTAAAATAATCTTCCCTTCAAAGACATCTTCTCTGATTAACAAGCAGGTCAATTAACCTCAACTATGTCAGCTTATCATGTCAGCAGACACTATACCTGAAGCTGTCATTCCAGTCCCTAGTACCATCATTAAAAATATGGGGCCATCATTCAACTCCCAGGAACCATCTGGGGCTGTCATTCCACTGCATCCGGAAGCAGTCATTCCAGTCCCTCGAACCATCATTAAAGTACTAGGGACATCCTTCAACTCCCATGGGTTGTCATTCCACTGTCCCTGAAGCTGTCATTCCAGTCCCAGGAACCATCATCAAGGCTCTGGGATCATCATTCCACTCACAGGGGGGTGTCATTCCACTGCATCCGGAAGCAATCATTCCAGTCCCTAGAACCACAGACTATACACATACAGACACACATACAGACTAGGGTTGCCACCTATGCCAATTTGTAAGGAATACTTATGAAAAATACATGTTGCAAGCCCGGCAAACCTAACACAGAGAGACTACACACACACTATACACACAGAAAAAAAATGTATTTTTTTCACTCAGCGTATAATTGAGTTGTGGAATCTACTGCCAGAGGCTGTGGTAAGGGCCAGTACTATAGCTGAGTTTAAAAGAGGTTTAGACAAGTTTCTGGAAGATAGGTCCATTAGCAACTATTAGCCAGACAGGATCAGGGAACATGACGGGAACTGGGGGAAAACAAAAGGGAATGGATCCCCCATTGTGACCTGCTGGGTGCTTCTCCCAAGCCACTGTGATTGGCCACTGTCGGAGACAGGATGCTGGGCTAGATGGACCATTGGTCTGACCCAGTATGGCACTTCTTATGTTCTTATGAGATACCACACAGACATACATACTATATACGCAGACACACACACTCTCTCTCTCTCTCTCTCTCTCTCCCCCTCACAGATGCACAGATTCTCACACACATACAGATTTTCTCTCTCTCTCTCACACAGACTCTCACACGTACAGATTCTCGCACACACAGACTGTCTCTCACTCAGACACTCCCCCCATTCAAGCTCTCATCTCTTTCTTTTGTTCAGTCACACCCACTCAAACACACATTCACTCAGTCAGTTACTCGCACACACTGGTCTGGCCCCCCTGCTGCGGCGCCTGCTGCCACCTCCAAAAGTCCTGGCTGTTGTGAGCCACCACACAGTGGCAGCAGCAGCTTCTTCTTTGAGTGGCTCCAACCAGTCTCTCAACACCCAGTGGTGAGAATGGTCAAAGCTCTCTCGAAGAACAGAAGGCTGCAACCTTGTAAACAAGGTTATTCAGATGGCTCTGAATATGAGAATGATCGGAGCTATCACGAAGAACCTTGTTTACAAGGTTTCTGCTCCATGAGATTGGGGGAGCAGCGCTGCAGCGACCCAAGAGGTAGGTAGCAGGGCCCAGGGCACCCTGGCAGGCGGGTGGAGGAAGTTCCTCCTCCTCCACCCAGACTGCTTCTGAGGGCGGAGGCTCAACGTCAAGTAATGGTCTCTTGAGCAGGGGCCGTACCACCACCTCCCTGAGGCAGCCCGGCACACTGTCCTCCCTAAGGGAGGCACTGACCACCTCCGCCAGCAATGGCCCCATCGTCTCCCGTCAGGCCTTAAACCAGCCAGGACGGGCAAGGGTCCAGTTCACAACAGGTGGCCCTGTCAGCTCCAAGAACATCCTCCGCATTGGCAAGGATCATCAACTGAAACTGATCCCACAAACAAGGACAAAGGGGGGCTTCCATAACCTCCAATTGCCCTACTGCAGAAAATGCAGCGTCAAAACCATGGTGAATCCGAGCAATTTTGTCCACAAAGCAATCCACAAACAAGTCAGAGCAGGTACTAGATGACTCCACTCCAAGGTGGAGGGAGGCTGGACTGAGCAGCTCCCGTGGCTCCGCTGGA
>QEPC01010148.1:2921663-2938972 GCA_003113815.1 Sphenodon punctatus
TTTTTTTTTTTGGGGGGGGGGGGGATACGTAAGCTCTGCGGGCATACCTCTAGAAATGCGGGGGAATGAAATTTGTGGAGAAGCATCCTTCACCATGACTCCCAAGGCCCTGGGCAGCATCTCCACCCAAGGATGGCGGAAGGAGGGGGTGTGAGAGCTGGGCTGCCCCCCCTCCCAAATCTCGCGCTCGAGGATTGAAAGAAGTTTTATTCTTACCCACTCCCCCCTGCTTGCGGCAGAAGATCAAATCCGGATGGTGCTTGGCCATTCCTAGTCTCTACTCCTCGCGCCGCCACGGTTAGTGCCCTCTCACCCTTGACCTCTCACCCTCAAGGTCCTCGAAGGTACAATCTACAATGCCTAACGCTGCCTTAAATTTGCTATATCCAACGCTAAATCACACGGTAGTCTCATACGTAAATCACGTATTGGTCACGAGATTAATATTCCAAAAATCGCTTTAAAAAAGCAACTGCAAGACCGAATCAGACATCTACTGCTTAAGATACCACCCTTCTAGGACCTGTCACCCCTTCCCGCTCCGACGCTCTAGCCCCGGATGTGCACTGGCGTCATCTCAGATAAGCCACGCCCCCTCACGGACATAGAGACCACACCCCCTTTCTATTCCCGCCCACATCTCAAGTGTTTTAAGGGCCGCACATGACTTCATTGCTAAGCGACTTCATCTTTGTCAGTGAACAAAATGGCGTCTTATTGTGTCCTGGTCACTCGATTACAGGTGAGAAACTCCAAGACTGTGGGGGGCTGTAGGTGCAAGGAGCTGGCAGCGGGGTGGAGCCCGCGCCGCTGGAGGTGGCGCTATGAGGCCAGCGCGTCCCCGTTTGCGCTGGGTCCCAACGTCCCTGTCCTGTATTGTAGGTCATCGTGTCCCCCGTTCGGCCACGCTTCCGCGGGAACGGCACGGGGGGGGCTCGCCTTATAGCCGGATGGGGAGGTCTCGGCCCTTTTCGTGCGGAGGCGGCTCCCATGCTCCTTATCCTTTAGTCCAGGTGCTCTCCCGGCTCAAGGTGAGGGCAAGGTGATTGGGGCCTGGGCTTGCACTGTGTGGGCTGCAGGTGAACCTAGGAGCGGTATCGACTCCTTCCACGTCTAGACCTGCGCTCCCGGAGCTGGGGCAATCTAGTAACTGCTCCCTTAATCCCTGTGCTTCCTGTTGTACCCTAGCTTGTGGCCCTGGGGTGGCAGCACTGGGAGCTGTGCAGAGAGCCGTCTGTGGCTGCCGGTACTTCTACCACTTTTAGGAGAGTTGTCAGGTTGTGCCCTTCCTTGTCCTTTGCACCATCCTGTGGTGTGTGCCGTGTAGCTATAAATCACCTCTAGTGTGACTTGTTTCTGTGCTGGAGACTGTTTTGTCCACTTGCTGAAATCATCAGTTGATACCAGACTACTGCACCATAAATAAGAGGTGGTCAGACTTATGTGTATGTGATCCAGGCGTTGGCTTAAGGCAATCTACCTGAGCTTCTATTAGCTCTGGTGCTTCAATCTGGAGAATCTCTTCTTCTGGGTCCCAGCTCTAGGGCTCCTTAAGTCATAGGAATGGAGAGAAGCACTTCCCTTAGAGAGAGTGTCTTCTCTGCCACACTGGAGGAGCAGTCCTGCTTGTCCCCTTCTCAGAGATACTCCCTCAGGTGCCAGTCCTGTTCTTTTCTCCAGAGGTGACCTCTGAGAGGTTAGTCTCTCTACTACAGAGCTTAACATAACTAGATAACCTTTTAAAAAGGTATTTAGTTATAGATACTAACAAAGTTGATAGGAACTAAATATTACAAGTAGGGTATGGAGTAAAACTCTAGTCAAGCAGAAGGAATCTGGAATGATGACACTGGACCGTAACCTTTTAGTCCTTAGTAAAAATAAATCCATTTCTAGGGAGACTTATCAATGGATGAAGGTGATTGTGACCCACTGTATTTCCTCTCCTGCAGATGTCTTGGGTCTAGAAAAGAAGAAAGTACTAACCTAAACAGGCTCATGTGGAAAGAAAAATTCCATTAACAATAGGCAGTTCATTGGTGACAGTTCCCCTTGCCCTCCCCCTAAGCCCTAGTAGGTTTAAAGTCCTTGAAAAACCAAAATGAGCATACTGAGGCTCTTGGGCTTTGAACAGGAGACTAGAGAGAGCTACTTTTAGGGCGCATGGATATGTGTGGCTTCAAGACGCTGTCTCCACCCCACCCAGCACAGTAATCGAAGGAAGGATGATGGACTATGTTATGATGTACCCTAACACTCGGAAAGCTATCGGGAGACAAAGGGTCCATTGTTCAAAAAGACATGTAACATGGTTGTAAACTGTTAACACACTACTACTGATACTAATCATTTTCTATAGCGCTACTAGGCGTACGCAGTGATTTAGGCCCTTTTCGCACAGACACTCTTAAAACACTGATAAAATAGGTGTTGCATCTTATACATGTTGCAGGGCTGCAGGAGTGCTCTATGGGTGCCCTGCAACATGTATAATAAAATGTAACACCTATTTTATCTGTGTTAAGAGGCCCTTTTCTCTCTCACGGTGTCAGATTGTTTTGAAGACGGGTCCTTCCCCAATGTGCTTATAATCAAAGATGGATAAGGGTGAGGGGAACATGAGGACAGACACACACACACACACACACTCCCATTGTACAGATGGGGGAACTGAAGTTGAGAAATTGTGACTTGCCCAAGGTCACCTAGTGAGTTCATGGCTAGGGCAGGATTTGAACTTGGCTTCCCAGGTCCAAATCCAGCACTTTATTTACTACACCACACTGGCTTGGTACCCCCACTCATGACAGGGTCGTGTGGTTGAATACATGGACACACATTAGCCTGCATCTGTGTCCCATCAACTAGGTTTTGTGACGCCTCTGTGCGTACAGGTCTGTCAGCACCTATATAATCATGGGGGGGGGGGAGAAAGCCTAGACCATGCTGAGGCGTGACCACTTCTGGCCCCTCTCTCCACACTTGCTGTCACTGATACACATGTAATGTCTACCTTAAAAGCTATCTGTGCCATTTTCAAATATGCATTCTCCCAGCTCTTCCTCGGTGGCAGTACATGCCTGGTGCATGCTCTTTCCCAGCTGTTGCAGTCTCCAGAATGACTTTTGGAGGATTACCATTCCAAGAGCCATGGCTCAAACCGACCGACAGACAGGCAACAACCAGCACCACTGCACAATCTCGGTCACACTCTGCCTACAGGTCCACCCACCAACACTGCATTTCCTGGACCAAGGAAGAGATTAAGGCCTTCATCAGTGGAGCGGTTCAGTATGCCTTGATGAAGTGCTGCAGGAATGAGGCAGTGTCCCAAGAGATCTGGCGCAGTAGGGCTACACCTGGGACATGAACAAGTGCTAGCAGCGGTCAAAGGATTTGAGGTGTGGATACAGAGAGATCCAGGACAACAACTTTGCCCTCCAGATGTGGGAGGCACACATTGCCCTATCTTGAACTCCTTGACCAGTTCCTCTGTGTGGATGGAGACATCGTTGCACCCACCCTGTATGGCTGACTGCCTTGTGAGGGGCCAGAAGAAAGTGGATATGGCTCCCCCACTGCAACAGCTCATGTTTCAGTTGCTTCCACCACAGAACCCATAACTACTAGAAGACACGGACTCTCACAGTGCATCTCTTCGAGCTTGAGAGCCACCTTTTTATTTTAGGAGCCACCCAAGTTCTGGTTGAGGGCATAGAGGACTGGGATGCCACCTTTGTAGAGGAGACTGTGGAGAGCAGTAAGTGAATGCACCAAGGGCAGGGTTCACATTTACGCAGCTGCATGATAAAGGCTCCCTTTTATTACTTAATTATGTATGTTTACTGTGTCTCCAGGTGGCCAGGAGAATGCAGAGGAGGAGCAGAAAAATTGCTGGGAAATGGCTCCACAGGATGGGAATAGTACGTGCAGGAGTGGGTAGGAAGGCACCATGGCAGGCCCGAAGACTGGTGGGGGGAAGTGAGTGGTTTGAGGGTTGAAAATTGGGTTGGTGGGGCAGTCTAAACTAATCACTTTCCTTGTTGCCTTGCTCCAGGTTTGCCAATGCAATGGGCACAGAAGGAATCCCTATCACAAGCACCCAGCAGAACCAGGACCTGCAGGTCTGCAACCAGGAGCACAGGGAGGATTTGGTTGTGGAGCTGCTTGTGGAAACCATGTGGTAGGGAGACAAGATCTGCAACACCACTAATGGCATGGCCAGAGATAATAAGCAGCTAAAGTTGCAGAACATCGCAGAAGCAAGACCTTTGCTGCCAAGGCCTGCCTGGACCACCAATGGGAGGACAGGCACTAGGCCTGCCTCTGGTTTGAGTGGTTGGACAGCATGATCATGGAGGTGAGCAAGGAGATGAGTGGGATGTGGGCACAGACGCAAAGCAAGCTGTCCATTCCATTTGGCTCCAGAGCTCTCTGCTCAAGCATGTGGCTGCCGCGATTGCAAGCATTATTGTTCAGGAGCAGGTGCCATTTCCTAACACCTGTTGGCCATTCACGTCTTCCTTATTTGTTCCACCCCCCACTCTGCCCCCCTAGGGAAAGCCCCCCTCTGCACTGCGCTTACACCAGGAAACAGTTCTGGGCCAGACACTTCTTCTCTCCCCCTTCGCCAATCATTCCTATGTGCTTCCTGTGAATGCTCCTCCACAGCTGGATTGGTGGTAGGAGGATTGAGAGCACTTCCTCTTGCAAGTGTGCCAAAAGGAGCAAGCACAAGAATAAAGTTTTAATTTCCTGGAAATTTAACTTTCATAATCCATGCTTTCTGTGCTGGTTCTGGGAAAGGAGTGATGTTTAGGGCAGTATGGCATAATAAGCAGCTTCAGGGGCAAGAGGGTTGGAAGGGAAGGGGCAGTGCACCAAAAATGGGTGGTGGGGAAGCTGTGGCCATGCACTTGCACTTCAGGGTGGGGGAGCCCCCATAGTAGCCCAGCAGGGAAGAGCCTGGGTGCAAAGGGAACTATGGTGGGAAAGCCACAGGCAAAGGCCTGGTGCTTGCCAGTTGCACAGTAGCTGACTGCATGCCTGTGCCTCTTCACTTCCTATTGCCATTCCCAGACTTGCCTATAGGATATGCACAAGGAAAGGCTGCTGGGTGGGAAACAGCATTGAGGGGAAAAGGCAAAAACAAAGTGTGCTGTCCCAGTGCTGGAGCAGGCGAGCTGGGTGGGTCAGAGGAAAAAGGGACACATGGGAAATACTTTGAGGCTTTATTGATATTGCAAAAATTATTGAAAACCATTCTGAGGCTTACTAAACAGTTGCTGACTGTGGGTGTTGGTGCTAGCATTGTGGTTGATGTGTGGTACAAGACATCTCAGATCTCTCCGGCTATGCACTGCTCTGCTTGGTTCAGCCGGTCCCTGAACAGGGGCACTGACTTGCTGGAGCTAACTGGTGGTTGATTCTCCAACACTACCCTACCGGTCTCCGATGTTGTAGACAACACAGGAGGTGGTGGTTTGAAGTTGGATGAGTTCTAGCTGGAAATCTAGTCTAGCCACAATTGAGTTCCAGCACTGCTTTAATAGCTTGAAAACGCTCCTGACCAGAGCAGGTGGTGCAGAGCTGCTGGTTGAAATACCTCTGTTCTGGGGTGTGGGCAACGCTGTAGGCATTCATGTGGCAGCGCTTCAGGGGGTAAGCAGCGTGGCCTCATGAGCACCTCCTCAATATAGGTTTCAGTGGGGAGTCCGAAGTCTCTGGTGTACATGTGACCAAAGGAGAAGGACTGATGGAACTTGCAGGCATCGGTTCTTCCTGGACCATCTGGCCAGCACATCCACAAACGGGTGACCCACTACGGCCTAGAGAACCGCAAAGAGAAAACCCTTCCTGTTTGGTGTCATCCTTGCTATGGGGTAGGCAGATGATGGTAAGGTGGCTCCCATTGATTGCTCCTATACTGTTCGGGGAACCCCTCAATTACCTCTGCATGGTCAGCCAACTGCACCATCCAGTCCAGCAGTACTTCCACAATTGCTGTGCAAATCTCCACTAGTATGGTGCTACCATGAAGGTTCCAATGCCAGATTGTTGGGCGACAGAGCAGCAGGAATCTGGAGCGGTGAACTTCCAGATGGTGATGGTCCTGCACCTCTCTGTGGGAATGGATGACCGCATTACCGTGCTGTTTCTCCAGTTGTGGCCTGAGGGATCTTCTCTATCTACAGGATCAGGCAGTGGGGTGACCCACTTGGTGTGTCCCCATGAGGAGAGCACATCTCCCATCAGTCTGTGCTTTTCTCCTTCACCCAGGCAAGCCTCTTGGTGTGTGCAGCCCTGCACGTGATTGATGCCGCATTTGATTGCTACATTTATAAGAGCTAGTGAAATAGCAGCCATAATATCACTCCCCATAACATTGGGGACAGCCGAAGAAAGTGTTGGCAGCAGCAGCAGTTTGGGGGCTCCAGAGGTGGCGCAGCAGCAATCCCAGAAGGCAAGATCTCCCCCTTCCCTCTCCCCAGTGATGTGGACTAGTGGGACTTGGTGTTGGGGGTGGGGTGCTGCTGTGGGGCCGGACAGGGGCCACGGGACTACTCTCTTCCCCCTCACCCTTGTGGGAGTGGGGCTTAGAGGAGCTTACTTCCAGGCCACTCCCTATAACATCGGGGTCGGCTGAGATGCGTGTCAGGGGGGTGAGGCTTTGGCCTGGCCGTGAGGCTGAGGCAGAGGAGTTTTGTGGATTTGTATTTGGGGGAACTGCTTACTGGGTAAAGGTGGTTCAGATGATTCCCCAGCAAAAGAGGGATGGAGACACCTGGCAATCCCTGGTGGCAGCAGGGGATGGGAGTGCTGAAGTGTGACCAATTACCTGGTGTGAGCAGGTGTTGGAATAAAGGAGAATACCAGTACGTAAGGGGTATTAGTATGATGTAAATTGCTGCTGTATTTTTGTTTAATGGGTTCCCCTGCATGGGATAGAAAACCCAGATGTTGGGAGTCTTGATGCACCTGCACTGTCTAGGTGGCAATTAAAATGTATAGAGTCCTGTCAAAACCACATCGGTACACAAGCAAACTTGTCTACAAAATATTGCAGATTTCAGTACCATGGAAGCATACCACTTTTTCACTGGGGTGTGAGGGAACTGCTGTATATTAAGTGATACAGGGCAGGTGGGGGAGATTGGAAAGTCACTGTGCCCGGAATCCTATATGGGAGTAGGGCCGGGATGCTATTGCCCATTGGTTTAAAGTTACTCGATTTCTAGGGGTGAGATGAGCTGCTAAATCGCTGCTTGCAAGTATTTCTTGCTGTGTCAAGCACTGGGACTGAGATCTTGGTATCAGTGCGAGTTCTTGGTGAGACCTTTTTTAAAATGGCCACTGTCCTTAATTAAAATGGCATTGACACTATTACTGCCATTTTGGCTAAGGGTGACTTGGCTAAGGCCAGACAGTGTTTTGTTTTTTTTTAAAAAAAATTATTATTATTTCTTGGTGAGAACTTGGCAAAGATATATCCTAGTGCTTGGTTCATCCCAGGATGAACCTAGCACTGGGATTTCAACAAGATTTCTTGCCTTTACAAGATCTTGTTTCTTCCCTATTATCTTTGAAAAGTAATAGTTTTTTGCTTGGAACAAGCATGAGGGGTCATAACACCATAGAAACTCATTGCAGTGGGTTGATTGCCATGCAAAGCAAAATGGATTTGAAATGTGGGTTGACCAGGGTCCCCTGGGCTGAGAGATCGGGGGTGGGGGGGAGGGGGTCAGGGGCATGGATACACTGGCCTTTGCTGACATATGGATGAGGCCAGATGTGTAGAGAACTGGCAGACCCATCCTCTGAGTCCACCTATGTGCTCATAGGGTGGTACATGCACACAGTGGAGCTTTCTGTATACATGGTGACATGCAGGCAATGTGCAACCATGCTGCAATTGCACATTCTGTAGAATGTAATGGGAGCCCTGGATGAAGCGAGAAAGTGGTCTTCAGATGAGTGTGTGTGTGTTTCCTGGAGATTTGTGCAATGCCAGAAGCAAGGCTGTCAAAAACGGGGGCTGGGCTGCCTTTGCCATTGTTTCTTGTCCCTGCCCTGGTGATTGCGAGAGGATACCCAAGGGACCACTGGGAGTGCCTCAATTGATTCAAAGATTAATAGTTTTGGGGAAACGGGTGTCTTGCGGTACAGGGACAACGGGGAGCTTGTTGCCCTATAGAAGGTTTGGATACTCTTAAGTGCAGAAAGCCTTGCAAGTGAGGATGTTTTCTGCCAGTGCTCTGTGGTAATGCAAAAGATGATAGGGGTATAAAAGGTGAATGGCTGACTTAGGGCTTTATGCAAACCAAGAGGGGTTTCCAACACCACAGAGTGCGAGACCCCAATAAAACTGTGTTGCTTCCTGCCACTGCATCGCTGTGAGCCGTGGATGCAAGAAACTGGATGGCAGCATTGAAAGACTGATTGCTTTCAATTTAATTTTGTACTTTTGCTTTCACTTGTCACTATAGGTGCTCAATAGAGGATGTCATTTGCTACTTAACTTGGTGTTATGTGCATAGCAACTGGCTTATTACAGTTGCCAACTTCTGGGGTATGAACTGCTGAGAGCATGCCAGGATAGCAGATGCTAGACTCCCTCCTGGAATTGTAATAGCCCAAAAGAAAAATAGTTGGGGTGGTTCTTGTTTCCATGTTTTGCTGCAGCTGCAAGTCATGACAGGGCAGGATATGGAGAAGGGACAGGGACCTGGTGGATGGGGAAAAATGCCTGTCTGTGTACTAGACTGGTCATGCTAAACTTGTGCGTAGGGGCTGCACAAATGTACATGAAATGCATGCAGGGCACTGCCTATTAGGGCCTACAAACTAAATGTGAATGGAGCCTGCATGGACCAAACCTGGACTCCCATTGGGTTGTGGTTTTGTCTAACTCCCATAGATGAGGATCTAAAGTCCTCCCTGTGGAAGGAGTGGAGCTTTATGGACCAGAAGGGAAATGGACCAGTTAGGATGGTCTGCTCTTGGAGGCTGATGGAACCATAGCAGTTCCAGGAGACTCTGAGGGAGATAACCCTGGACCCTGACGGTCACTTGGTCGATGAGCTGTACAGTATTGGAACATCTTGCTGGGGGAAGCCATTGACAGGGTGGCTTCAAGACATCTACTACCTCAGTCTTGTCACTGCAAGGCCCCTTGGTTTACCAAGGGGCTGTGACGTATGAAACAGGTAGGTAGGAGACTAGAGCAGCGCTGGTGTCGGACTCACTCTGAATCTGATCAACTTCTCCATAGGGCCCATTTGCAGCCCTATGTTGAGGCTGTGAGGACAGCAAAGAAGGAGTTCTTTGCTGCCCTCATAGCTGCTGCCCTCATAGCATCTGCAAAGTCGCGTCCAGCGGAGCTGTTCTGGGTGGTGCGGGGGCTGGTCAGTCTGGCCTCCCTCCGCCTGGATGTGGACTTGTCCCAGACTCGCTGTGAGGAGTTTGTCATCTACTTCGCAGACAAGATTGCTCAGATTCAGAGTAACTTCAACACTGGTTTGGAAGCAGTAAGCGAGGGGCACGAGGTTATGGAGGCCCTGTCTGGTTGATCTTTCTGGGATGGGTTTCAGGAAGTGACACCGACCGATGTGGTGAATGTCCTGGGGTCTGTTAGAGCCACAAGTTGTGAACTAGATCTGTGACCATCCTGGTTGGTGAAAGCCTCCAGGGAGACTTTGGGGATGCTGCTGGCGAGGGTAGTGAATGCGTCCCTTCAGCAGGGGAGACTCACCCAGTTTCAAGGAGGCTGTGGTGCACCCCCTGCTGAAGAAACCATCTTTGGATGTGGATGCACTCACCAGCTACCAACCCATCTCTAATCTTCCTTTTTTAGGGAAGGTTATTGAACAGGCAGTGGCACTGCAGCTCCAGGCGCATTTGGATAGCATCGGTTTCCTTGACCCTTTTCAATCTGGGTTCTGCCCTGGCTATGGTACTGAGATGGCCTTGGTGGATGATCTCTTCATGAATGTTAGACCCCTTGTCTCTCCCTCAGCTCCTGTCTCTCAGATTGTAAGCCCTAGGGGCAGGGACCCTGTCTATTTTATTACTTTGTAAAGTGCCAGGTACACTGCTGGCGCTATATAAATGTTTGTTAATAATAATCTCTGCTGGGAGATGGACACAGGATGTTTGACCTTTTTGATCCTGCTAGATCTCTCGGCCGCTTTTGATACCACGGGCTGCTGTTGAGATGGCTGCGAGACTTGTGGGGGGTCTGGACGGGACTGTCCTTGGATGGTTCCGCTCATTCCTCTCAGGTAGAAGTCGGCAGGTGCTGCTGGGGGCTGGAACATCTAGCCACCGGGCCTTGACCTGCAGCATTCCACAGTGGTCTAGTCTGTCTCCACTATTTAATGTGTATATGCAGCCCCTGGGAGAGATCGTGAGAGGGTTCGGGGTGCATTGTCACAATATGCTGATACTCAGCTGTGTACATCTTGTTTTCAACTGACCCAGGTCCTGCTGTCTTGTTACTTTCCCAATGTTTGGAGGCTGTGGCAGAGCAGACTGAAGCTCAATCCCGATAAGATGGAGGTGCTGGCCCCCCAATAGGGGGGGTTCGCCCGCCTGTTGCTCTTCAGGTTCAGAGTCTGGGGGTGGTTTTGGATTCGGGCCTCCGTCTGGATCATCAGGTGGAGGTGGTGGCTAAAGCCGTCTTTTGCCAGCTGTATCTGGTATGGAGGGTTCAACCTTACCTCTCTGGGCCTGATCTGGCCACTCTCGTCCATGCCTTCATCACCTCGAGGCTAGACTACTGCAACACGCTCTACATGGGACTTCCCATGTTTCTGATTCGGAGGCTGCAGTTAGTGCAGAATGCGGCAGCCTGTCTCTAGTTCGGGCAGCATGAGCACAGAACACCAGTGCTCCGCGCTCTGCGCTGGCTGCCTATAGCGTACTGAACCAGATTCAGGGTGTTAGTATTGATTTATAAAGCCCTGCATGGTCTAGGCTCCTCGTATCTCGGGGACCACCTCACCCTCCGTGCCTCAGAGCGATCCCTTTGGTCCACCGGGGGCACCTTTCTGGAGGTCCCCCATGTAAGACGAGGGGCCACAATGGAGAGGGCGTTCTCGGTGGCCGGGCCATGGTTATGGAATTCCCTCCTGGAGGAGGCTCGCCTGGCCCCAGACCTGTTGGCCTTTCGATGTGTTTGCAAGACTTGGCTGTTCACCCAGGCCTTTGGAGGGCGGGGTGGGGGGTTGGCTTTTTAGTGATGTATTAAATTGTTGGGGTTTGGGTAATTGTTGTTTTTGTTGTTGTTGTTGGGTTTTATAATATTGTACACCGCCCTGAGATGCTGTAGGCATGAGGGGGCGGCTAACAAATTTAATGAAATAAAAAATAAAATAGATGATTTCTGGCTCATGGGGGACGTTTCAGAGCCTTGTGTGGTGGCATGTGAGCTTTTTTGGGATTTTGTGGTCCTGTTGATTGAATCTCCTAATATTGACAAGGATTTGAGGTAAGCTTTTGGGGCTAAAGAGCTTGATGGGTGTGTGTGGGGAAGTAAAGGAAATAGGTAGTACATCTGACAAGAAGTTGTATGTGAAGTAAGCAAGTTAAGAGTTCTCTTATCTTTCAGTTACGCTAAACTTAGGCATTCTTCCTAGAAGTAGCATGGTCCAAAGACAGGATCTATAGTCTAGTCCCATCCAAGCTTGGTCACCAACTTGCTGTGCAACATTAGTCAAGACAGGAAACCCAAGTATGATGCTAACAGAAGTTAGTCCAGTAAAAGGTATCTTAACTACTGTCTCCTGTATTTTATATTTGGGACCAACACAGCAGCTGCATTCTTTAGATTGACACTGAAGTTTTAAACTGTTTTATTGAATTCCACTTTCAAAAATACACTTTAAATAAACTTTCTAATACACATAAAGTATCTCATGTACCCATAATTAACAGAAATAACATCGTAACACAGCAGCCTGTCTCCTTACAGGGATGGGTCGACGGGAGCATATAACACCAGTGCTCTGTCTGTTACACTGGCTGCCTGTAGCTTTCTGGGTCTGATTCAGGGTGTTGGTATTGACCTATAAAGCCCTACATGATTTGGGCCCCACCTACCTGCAGGACTACCTCACTCCTTGTCCTGGATCAGCCCCTGTGGTCTGCCAGGGAAGCCCTCCTAGAGATTCCCTGGGTGGCAACCTTGGAGAAGGTGTTCTTGGTGGCCGCACCAAGACTGTGGAACTCCAGTCAAGGTTAGTCTGTCCCCAGATCTTTCCTTCTGTCGACAGTGTAAGCCCTGTTTGTTCTGCCAGGCTTTTGGTGAGGGAGATGGGTATGGGTGGGAGGTTGTTTAGAGGGATTGGGATTTTTTTTTGGCTCTAGCTTTTAATGTTTTGTTTTTATATTTTATATACTGTTTATATATTTATGGCTATCATTTATTTGCTTTATTAGTTGCCATGAGATGCTGGAGGCATGAAGTGTGCAGGTTACTAAATATAAACAAATTAATATATAAAAAATGCAATACAATAAAATTAAACTGAAAGCAAGTAACTAAGAAATAATAATTAATAAGCTTTATATAGCATGCACCTGCCATGGCACTTGGAGCACTCCACAAAGAACTAATGAAAAACATTTTAATCCTCACAACAACCCTGTGAGGTAGGTAAGGTGGAGAGAATGTGACTGGCCCAAGCTCACTCGGTGAGTTTCTGGCTAAGACAAAACTTGAAGCAGGGTCCTCTTACCTCCTGGTCCAAGTACTGCACACTTAATTGAGTGCAAATTTACAGAAGTAAAACTTTAGAAAACCATAGTGCTTTTTCTTATGCAGGAAAAACTACCCACTGCTTAATAAAACTCTCGAGATCTGTAGATGAAAAGAGCTACATGATTGCCAATTGTATCAGTAAGAAGAAAGACGTGAAGTTTTAGAAAATACATATTGAAAAAAGTATTAAAGACAAAGGAAAATTGAGTTACTCTCCTTATTCCTGGCTGCTGGCTCTTGTGTATTATATCTCAAGACTTATACTAATTTGGTTGAGGGATTTTTTCCAGGGATTTCTCCCTCAATACCATTAAAGCTTCTTACAGTAAGATCTGTTTTACGGAGTAGTGTAGTTCATTACATTTGGTCAGCACCAGAAAGGTCGTCTTGAGCTGTGAATAAGGTCAAAGAAAAAGGTCTCATTGCTATTTGATCGGAGATCAGCATTTGCACTTTAGTGAATTATTAGGAATCTGTACCTGTGCTAGAACAAGATGCCTTGCCTTGAACGCGAGTACATTGTTCTAAAACTGTGCCTTAAATCAGTTCCATTTTTATCTTTTGCTTACCAATTTACAGTGTAGAGCTGGCATTTCAGTGGCTACTTCTAACTATCAAGCTCTTTGGCTTATTCTTTACTTGTAGAGTTCTCTCTCGTACCTCTTGTGATTTGGTCTTAAATGACATGTTTTAATGGTCTGAGATTATTTTTTCTCTTTGTTACATGAGTGCCTAGAGATTCTAATTAACTTCTCCCTCCTTTACAAAAGCATCAACTTAGTAGTAGAGAAGTACTTGATATAAGGGCATAGGTTTTATTGGCAGTGATGCTTCTAGTAAAGAATTGATGATATAATAAACCTAGGCTGCAATATTGAGACCACTGACTAATCTCAATGAAATTACTTTTAAATGACTCCGCCTTTGTGTTAAATTTATACTCTTCATACACCTAATGCTGTTAAAGCTGATACTAAGGGCATGTATTCTTGTTAAATAAATGGAAACATTGTGGTAACCTTAAAGCCTCAATATTGACCAAAGAATTCTGAAGGTATGTCCAAATTACTTCCTGGGAAAGAATACAAAGGATTTGTGTAGAAAAAGAAGCAAACTAGATACTCAATTCTACAATGGCTGATGCCCTTTTTAAAACTTGGATTGAACTGTTTGCAGAAACAAACTTCACAAAAGATCAATCTTCCTGTTGCACTAAACATTGCATGGGGAAAGGCTGCATGCTGCCTACTATAGCCAATATACCTGCCCACCTTACTTTTTGTATGACTTATGAAGATTTGAACATATGCATTTGTTGCAAATGCATGTTTCCCAGTAATCTATAACTGCAAATGATTTGAGGAATAGGACTGACAAATTTTCTTCCACGGGTCATAACCCTTCTCTGTAGTTGCTATGGATACAATCAAGTTGTTTGAGGCAGTTGCAATCTCAGAAAGAAAGTAACCCACCTGGGTAACCTCATTTTTATTAAGATAAAGAAATTGGAGTTCTGAGCAGGGAACTTGGCTGACAAGTTTTTTCTGAACAAAGAACTCTGAAGGACATAAAAACTTGGTCCCAGAGGGAGGGGCAGTTCATTATCAGCAAGCTGACAATATGAAGGATGGGAAGTCCTTACTTTCTAGGAGTTACTCTAAAAAGCACTGATCTAGAGTGAGAATGGATGAATTCATTTTGAGAATTCTGCTTATTGAGCTATATTGTCAAAGCAAACTTTTAAAAAGTTAGTCTGTGGGAGAGTATACATGCTGGCTGTAAGACTGAAGAGAACGGAGGGGTTCTTTTGCAGAACACTTTTGAAGTGGGTAGTGGCACAAAACCCACACCTTGAATAGTGTGTGAAATCCTTAGCACTTGTACTCCAAGGGCCCACTGTGGCCAGAACGCTTGCATACTCTTACAGTAGCTGTTCAATAAAAGATAGAATCAACAAATAGAGGACTGTTGTCTTATACAATGCTTATATGATGAAACTATATAGGCATAATAAAAACACCTACGAGGATACATGAGATATAAATGCCAACAAGGGGCTATGAACTATATTGATAAGAAATGGGTGTAAATAAACCTTTAACATACAAGATCCATGTGATATTTGTTGTTTGTTCATTGTAGTACTCTGTGATTTTTCTATGGTGCACATGAGATGGTGGAAGCACCTTAGTGGTTGAGGGTTACTCCCTTATGCAGGTAAATGGCTCTACCCTTCCCTTTCCCCTCCCTTTTTGGTTGATTTCATTGGCATTGATTTGGTAACATTTGTTCATAGGATATTTTGTGTATTCTAATTATATGACAAAATGTATACTATGAAATTGAGGAATAGTTTCATTCCCATTTATTTTATTCCATTTCCAGAGAGAACTATGGAGTTTGGTTGAAACACGTTAACTCTGCTTTTGAGTTGTCTTAATGTTTTCTGTGTTAAGGGTTTATTTACACCCATTTCTTATAAATATATTTCATAGCCCTTTGGCATTTATATCCTGTATCTTTGTAGGTGTTTTTATTATGCATATATAGTTTCATCATATAAGCGTTGTATAAGACAACAGTCCTCTATTTGTTTCTGTTTTGGTTGGGCTTGGAGGGCACGTTAGGAGTGATCATTGTTTTTCTACTTGTCTTGATACAGGGACTAGCCACCCCAGATCACTATGATGAGTTGGTGTGATACATTCAGTTACACTGACAAATTGGCTCAAGCTGCTTTACTTATTTAGTGACAATGGGAATGAGTCTTCCACTGATCAACTTAAGGTATTGGATACCCTCATGAATAAATTACAAAGAATAGATTTACATGCCACAACATTATCAGACTATTGGCGAGCTAAGAGGATACCTAGAGGATTAAGGATTAACAAATCTCCTGGTATGTTTGTTAATAATGGAACTTTTAGGAACAAGTGGATATCCGTACTCTCTAAATGTTCATTAGATTTAATTTTATTGACCCCCCTCTAAGGAAGAATCTATTAGGTTCAAACAAGAGATTGAGGCAACCAAGATTACAATGGGAATAAGTGACACTAAGATGTATCCCAAATGGTCTGAGCTAGAAGATAAACTCAAGACCAATTATGATAGTGAAAAATTAAAATTAAGAAATTTAAAAGCGATAAGTGATTAGGATAACAATAGAGCATACCCCTGGCTGAGTGATTTCACTAACCAGAGAGGAAGGCCCCAAAAGAGTTGCGTTCAATTTAGACACTGATATAAGCAGAGAGAGTACTTCACGGAGGGAGATTTCTCTGACTCAGCTTCTAGTTCTAATAGGTCTCTTTCTAAGACCATCAAGGCCATGATTCGGCACACCCCTAGAAGGACAGGAGACGGCATTTCCCACAAGGATCCTCACCAGGAGAAGAGGGAAGGGGCACACAACGTAGTTGAAACTTGTCCAAGAGAGTTGTCTTGCCAGGAAAGAGAGTTCCTGAATTTAGGCTTGACCTTTTTGTTCTCACACATTTGAATACATCTTTTGATGGAGCTTTATAAATCTTCTAGATCTATTAGATTGAGAAGCTTTTTTGGCATATCTGCACCTTCTGAATTACCTGAAAGGGGCACACCATTTGGTCCTCCATCTACTTTTACTCCTCCAAGCAGCGATGACCCTAGTATACAAACTTTTGAAAGATTAATTTGGGAAGATGTTGACAGGCTTTTTAATCAAAGGAAGTATGTCAACTTCAACTTGTCTAAATCAGATTTAAAAATTTTGAAGAATTTGATCCATGATCCTTATATTATTAAACCAGCAGATAAAGGAGGAGCTATTGTTATGATGGATAAACAGGATTATAGGGCTGAAATTTTATGCCAGTTGCTAGAATCTGACACATGCTGCTTTCTAAAGATCCCATTGAAAATATTAAGATATTAGACTTATTATAGATGAGGGTTTAAATAAGGGGTATTTAACAAAGAGAATGAGAATTTTTGTTTAATAACACCCCCTGCACTCCCCCTTTTTTTTATGTTCTCCCTAAGGTTCATAAAAGGATACTTCCACCACCAGGTAGACCCATAGTATTAGGTACGAATTCTATTTTAGAACCTTTAGCTAAATATATAGATTTCTTTTTGAAACCAATTATCCCTAACCATCAATCCTACATTAGGGATTCTACACATTTTTGGAGCATTTTAAGGGATATCAACTATGATTCTTTGAAAAAAAGAACCCATTATTGGTAACCATGGATGTTATTTCCCTCTGTTCCAATATTCCTCAAGGAGAGGCCATGACCTTGATGGGAAGAGCTTTGGATATTAATAATTTCATGTGACCACCAGCTGGATATTTAGCAAGATTGTTAGAATTAGCTATGTCTAGAAGTTATTTCTGTTTTGAAAAAACATTTTACATGCAACAATTAGGTATCGCTATGGGATCATCCATGGCACCAGAGGTTGCCAATATTTTTATGGATGCTTATGAACACACTTTCGTTTTTGATGGAGAGAATAACCAGTATTTGGTGCACTTTTTTTTTTTTTTTTTTTTTTTTTT
>QEPC01010148.1:2939998-3002336 GCA_003113815.1 Sphenodon punctatus
TTTTTTTTTTTTTTTTTCCTCCTCCCCTCCCCACAGGTGAGGTTCATCTTTGAGTGGTTAAGAGCTATTTAACTAACACCAGTCTCTATCAGGTGTGTGTGCCATTAGTAAGAAGTTTTACAAAGAAAGGTCCATCAGGGTCTTGGTTACCCTGGTTTTCTTTGGTGCTAGTGAACAACTGGAGAGAGGTTTTTTATTTTTTTTTAAATGACACTGTGCTTTAAGTACAAGTTTAGAACATTAATAAGGTAACTTTAGGGAGAACATTTGAAGGTGTTTCCCTTCATATTGTTTGGAGGGCTTGCAGTATTAGTATCCACAAACGTTTGGGTGTGTTTGGTGCCATTTATAATAGCAACCTGTAGAGTCAGTAACAGCCTAGATCTGACCCCTATATTGGAGTTGTAAGGATAGATTTTATTTTTTTTCTAAGGCATTTCCAGTTTTCATCCAGATAGGCTAAATACTACTTTGGAGGGATAGAGAGGCTTTCTATTTAAGGTATGTATGATCAAACTTGACATTATGAATGGAGACATGTGTGAGGGATACTTCATTATGGCCTGGTTTATTATATATTCTTTAAAAGATACATGCAATATTGGGATAAGGGTGATAGCTGAGTCACCTTAGGATTGAGTCTTTTTATTTTTAATTTATTAATGTATATGAGTTCTATGTGTGTGTTAGTGTTTTGTCATGTGTATATGCTATGGCTGTGACCAAGTGAATAAAATTATTTACTTACTTACATGCAATATTGTTGTATGTTCATTGTAGTACTCTGCCATTTTTCCATGGTGCACATGAGATGGTGGAAGCACCTTAGTGGTTGAGGGTTACTCCCTTGTGCAGGTAAATGGCTCTATCCTCCCCCCCCCTTCCCATTTTTCCCCCAGCCCCTTTTTGGTTGATCTCATTGGAGTTGATTTTGGTAACATTTGTTCATAGGATATTTTGTGTATTCTAATTATATGACAATGTATACTATGAAATTGAGGAATGGCTTCAGTCCCATTTATTTTATTCTGTTTCCAGAGAGACAACTATGGAGTTCTGAAGACCACAGTTTGGTTGAAACATGTTAACTCTGCTTTTGAATTGTCTCAATACTTTGTATGTTAAGGGTTTATTTACACCCATTTCTTATAAATATATTTCATAGCCCCTTGTTGGCATTTTTATCTCCTGTATTCTTGTAGGTGTTTTTATTTGTTATGCATATATAGTTTCATCATAAGCATTGTATAAGACAACAGCCCTCTTTGTTTCGGTTTTGGTTGGGCTTGGAGGGCATGTTAGGAGTGATCATCTGTTTTTCTACTTGTGTTCAATAAAAGATACCTGAACTACATTGTGTGGTTGCTGATTTGACGCACGCACGCACACTCATGACTTAGTGAACCTCTGCTTTGTCACCTGATGCAAAGGATTTGGTTACAAGGCTTTGATTGTATCATAGTAATGTTTTGAATAGGTTTTCCTGGAGTTTATTCAGTGCAACACTTTCAGTTTGTCGCTTCCTACTGTCAAGTAATCAAAGTCCTTGAGACTCCTCCTCCTCCTTCCAAACCGTTCCCTATTTGCAGCATGCAGGGATATCGCAAGGGAATCCTATGCCTTTTACGTTGTGGGACATGCCACAGTGAAGTAGAGAGAGGATTAAACTGGTGAAATGCAGGACGACCATCCATTCACACAGCTTCTGTAGGACAAGACAAATGCAGGTTAAGGGGTACATAGTCAGTTTGCAGGGGTGTGTGTGAGAATGAGCCCCAAGTCAGTAAGTTTGTACTCCAGAGGGATCTGCATATGCCACTGTTATAGAACTTGTGCTTGATCTGGTGTTGAGAGATCCAAAATGGATTGAAACCATTTTCTCTGTGTAATAGAGACTGCCAAACTGTTTGCTTGTGTGAACCCATTTTGAGAATTAAATTACTCCATGTCCCCAGAAAGCTACAAAATGTGTTTGAACTTTGACCTGGGAGACCAAGGTTCAAATCCCATTTTTGTTGTGAATTCACTGGGTAGCCTTGGCCAAGTCACATGTGCTCAGCTTCAGTTTCCCATCTATAAAATGGGAATAGTAATGACCTACCTCACAGGCTGTGAGGGTGAACTAGATAAGAATTGTGAAGCACTTTGAGCACTGACGTCATAACAAAAATAACAATCGGCAGATAGTTTGGCCCCTGCCCAGGGTCCTTGCCCACAGATTGAGTGTCTTTGGTGTAATACCAGCTCTTCAGGCAACAGCAAACATCCTCTTTCATGTAAGATATATATATATACACTTGATTTTAAAACTTTGTATGTACACGATTATTGCAAGGGTATGTGGTTCCAACAAGTCACAATCAGAGAGCTACTGATCATCCAAGAAGAGCAAAACTGTTTTTCCCCTCTGAATTAAGATGTGATGCATATAGCATCACATGTTACACTAAATGTATGGAATTCCATTAATGAAATTAATAAAATATCGCATATTTCATGAAATAGAGAAGGCTGCTGCCTAACTCATGAAAAAGAAGTGGCAGTGTTCCCTGTTTCACAAATTAGGCGGAGGTCCTGCTTACTTCATTTAGTGCAATGGTTATAGGAATCAAAATAAAATCTGGGTTTCATAGTGGGCCAAGTCACTACCGCATCAGAGGCAAATGTCCTCTTCTGTTTTTTAAAACTGGATTCTTTTAAGTCTATTAAAAGCCACTAGGCAAGACATGTGAGCACTATTAAACCTAGGCAGTGTTCTTCTGGAGGGGTGACTGACTGGATGAGGGCAAGCCGCCTGAAATTAAAGCCTGACAAGACGGAGGTGATGGCTGGGGGCCATCACTCACTTGGCTTTCCCCATATCATTGATGTTTCTCAGGTCCTGAGTCTGGGGGTGCTCCTGGACCCGCAGCGCCACCTGGATGCCCAGGTGGCAGCTGTGGCAAAGGGGGCGTTTTGCCAGTTATATCTGGTGCATCGGCTTAGGCCGTATGTCTCAGACTGATCTGGTCACAATCATCCATGCTCTTATTACCTTGAGACTGGACTACTGTAACACACTCTGTGGGGCTACCCTTGGTGCTGGTTCGGAAGCTGCAGCTGGTGCAGAATGCAGTGGCCCGTCTCCTGACTGGGACGGGCAGACGCGAGCACATTACTCCAGTGCTTCTCTCTCTTCACTGGCTGCCGATAGTTTTCTAGGCCCAATTCAAGGTGTTGGTGTTGACCTTTTTAAAGACCCTAAACGGCTTGGGCCCTGCCTATCCGCAGGACCGCCTCACCCTCCGGGTCCTGGAGCGGCCTCTAGTTGGCCGGGGGCGCCCTCCTGGGGGTTTCCTGGGTGTCTACCATAAGGAGGGAGTTCTCGGTGTCTGCGCTGCAGCTGTGGAACTCCCATTGGAGGGCCGCTTGATTACTGACCTCCCCTCTTTCCGCAGACAATGCAAGACCTGGCTGTTCTGCTGGACCTTTATTGAGGGAGATGAGGTGGGTGGGTATGGTGTGTTTTTTAGGCTGTTTTTAATTGTAGTTTTATTGTGTAATTTTAATGTTTTTAAAATGTTAGCTGCCCAGAGATGCCTGAGGCAGGAGGGGGTGGCATAAAGTTTTAATATAAATACATTTCAATAGGAGCTTAATGGGACCATGGAGTCCCATCAAGCTTATTTTATTGTGCTTAGCGCAAACAACTTGCTTTTCTATTAATATAGCAACACTTAGTAAACATTGTCCTGAAACTTGAAATCTGTCACTTGGGTATGGTGACACAGAGCAACACTAATCTCTACAAAAACTTCTAGTATTTTTTTATTCCAATTTTTTATTCCACTCTTCCAATTAAGACTGCAGGTGGCTTACATTATATAAACCTTAAAAAAACAGCTAAAAATCCCTAACCCCTCCACCCAACCCTGTCCCTGCCTGCCAAACAAAAGGTCTCTTATCGTTTCTGGAAGAGGAGCAGGCATAACTCTCAAGTGTCCTGAATTTTCCAGGACATCCCTGCTTTAAAATCCCCGATTTGTCCCACTGATGGCTTGCAAATTGCTGTCTTTCACACCTCCCTTTCTAGAGATTGCAGCCGTTTTCCTTGACTGCCAGACGGATAACAAAAGAGGTGTTAACTCGGGGATGTTCTGGAAAATCCAGAACACTTGAGAGGTATGTGAGCAGGCTTGGGTTTAGACAGGAGAGAGTTCATAATTGTGGGGCAGCCTCCAAAAACACCTCTGCATACCACCTCACGGGCAGATGGTACCTGTAAGAAGGTGCTCCTGGCCGACCTCCGAGGCTGTGACAGAACAGGAGAGAAGAAGCAGTCTCTTGGCTGCTTGGGGCCCAGGCTGTTGAAGATTCATAGGTCCAAACTAGCACCTTGAATTGTGCAATAGCTTTCCAGGCACCAACACTGTGCTTGGTACTGAACAGTTGTAATTGGAGACAGTCCCTGTCTCAACAGGCTTACAGTCTTAATATATAGCAAATGCAGGCATGGGTTGCCTCTGTGACTAGCCCAGTAACCTGCATTGGCTGCAGCGTGTGGCGTTAGTGTAGCTAAATGTGCCCCACTTTATCAATATCTGAAAGAATTGTAAACAAGCGTCATATTTGGCTAATATTACTATTTACAGAAATAGGGAAACACGAACAAAGTTGCACTTTGAGCAAGTAGAGACTGCTGTGGGTGGGTGGTAGGCAGCAGAGAATTCCCTATAAAGAATTGTCGCTGCGAAATGGTGACCCACTTTTTATGGGAATGCCCGAAGTATAAGGCATTGAGAGAGGTACCTGGGAACAATAGTAACAGGACTCCCTTATTTCAGCTCACTTGAACTATTTGGGTGTTAGGAAATGAAGAGAGATTTTAAATAATTTTGCGTGGTGTTCCCTAGCTGCTCAGAAGAGGTGATACTCCTGCTGCCGATGTGATTTTAAAATTTCTTTCAAGCTCTAACCTGGTACTCATACGAATTTGTTTTTTACTTATTTTTTTAGGAGTACGTGTGTGTGTATATATAGATGGGATTGTATTGAATCTTATCTGAATATCTTATGATCTGTTAATTCTTTTATGGACTTTTTTTTTTTATTTGGCCTATGGCTGTAAATAAAACTCATTCATATTGATTATCTTCACTTAAAATTAGACAATTGGAAAAATGTACCAACATTAGCACTTTCATTTGGAGTCGTCATGCAAACTTTATTTATTTAAATTTATACTCTATGGTATATAAAATACATACTTATGTTAAAGTATAAATATATACTTTCAACCTATGGTTGTGACAGCTAATTTTAATATTTTTTGTCTTTCCTTTTCTAGCAAGCCTTGAGTAATGGAGTACGGAGGTACCATGTCTCTTCCATCATTTGCCAGCGGGCCAGAGTGGCCGTGAGCCAATTTGAGCCTAACGAATACGTAGACTATGAAAAGCTTGAGAAGAACATCAATATTGTCCGCAAAAGGTAAAGTGGAGGAGGAGAGGTGAGGTTGAAGAATGACACACACACACACACACACACACCCCCCCCTCAAATCTCTATGAGGGAGAGGACTTCCAAGGGGCTGTCAGAACAGGGAGAATTTACTGGGGAAGGAGCAGCTTCACATGGTTCTGCTGTTGCTTGAGAAATCACTTTGTTTCCTTCTGGAGGTGGTGGGGTGTGGGAAGGGAAATTGGTTAAGGTTCTCTGATATGCTGTGAGCTAAGTTAGTGCACTGGAAGAGTTGGGGCAATAGATTTTGTCAGCCCTTAGAGGGAGCTGCATCCATTTGCTTAACGTTATGTTTCAGATAGGAGTCGCTCATGTAGAAATGAAATGTTGTTAGAGTGGGCCTTAGTAATAAAAGCCATTTTAAAAGAAAGTTCTTCACTGTGAAACAAAGGACAAAGAAGAGCTGAAGAGAAGTCTTGTCCTACATAAAGATGCTTGGATAATACAGAATACAGATGCCTAGGATAGATACCTGCGAGGTTAGCTGGCTATGTAGATGTGGCTGAAGGGTCACAGCTTTTGCTTCAGACCCATTTTGTCAGTAGTTGAAAGTTGTTTTTCTTGATGCCATCCATTGTCTCCTTCTTGAGCTAGTTCATTGGTGTCACTTTGTAGCCAGGTGTCCACCATTTTAAAAACAAATGGCATTAATTGGCTTCCTCATTGGTATGCTCAATAGGAGAGCCGACACTGAATTATTTCCTAGAGGGATGAGGTGCGCTCTTACATGGGAAGAGAGAACTTTAAACTATTGCTCCCTAGGCTGTAGCATATCTCTGAATAAATGAAGGGCTTGGTCTTCAGAGTTTGTCGATCCAGAATCGGCAATGTTTCAAATGGGCTGCAGCGGAGAGGGCAGTCTGTGGTCATGCAGCTGCTGGGGGTCAGGTGCACACAGGCGTTTTCACTGGTTGCTCTGTGTTGGGGTGGGTGGGGGGGTACAACAGGTGGGAATACATGTTATGCGGGAACCCACCCACCATTGCTTTCATATGCGACACGCCCACTCATGTCTACTGCATGGGCAAGTGTGGGTGTGTCTCGATAGAAAAGAGCCAGTGTCTCAATAAATCTTTCTTTTAGATGCATGTCATTTTGGCAGGATGGACTCGTCCTTTACTCATTGTAAATGCCCACACTAAGATGATTGATAGACCTATATCGTTTTGAAGAAGCTTGATAGGGGGAAATGATCTGTATAAGTCTGACATATTTGAAAGGGATTTTCATACAATTTCCCTCCTCTTCCCCAGTTTAATTTCACCCTCTAAATTTCAGCAACTTTCTGTAACTACTTGAACAAGGATGGCAAGAAACAAAAGTGCCATCTTACCAAATAATTCTGTACAAATTCCATCATAGAGCCATCTCCTTTCCTGATCAAATTGTTTAGCTTGCAGGTAAAGTGATTGTTTGTGCACAGCTTGCCCTGACAACTCAGCCTGGCCGCCTCCTCAAGCTGGATGATTTCCTGTTCATGAATTGTCACCAGTAACAAAGGTTATATGGATCAAACTGGGCCATCAGTTACTCCTGTGCGAATACACTCTCTTCAGACTTCCTTTGTATATTGCACAGGTGTTGCTGCGTGTGTAATCTGGCCTGCAAGACTTACTATTGGTGGTGAAACAGACACTGGTTCAGTTCTCCGTTCCAGGCTGAATTTTCAGGTAATGAACAGATTATATTCAGTATGTCTTAAAAGGCTACTTCAGATTTCAAGAGATTGGAGAAGTGCATACTGTGTTTCCTACCATTCTCTAGTTCAGTGTTACATTGATGGTATCCTATCTGGGTGCTATAAACCAACTGTATGTGGTTGTTACGCTTCATTGTTGACAGACAAATGAGTGAGCCATCTGTATAACAGTGAAACACATACTGTAGGAGTTTATGATGCACTGTTGAAAACTAAGGGGGTATTGTTGCCCAAAGTTGAAGTCCATGAATGAGCTGAAGATGTCGTCTTCCTCCACAGGTTGGACCGTCCCCTAACCCTGTCAGAGAAGATTGTATATGGGCACCTGGATGATCCTGTGAAACAGGTTATTGAGCGGGGCAAGACATACCTACGCCTGCGGCCGGACCGTGTTGCTATGCAGGATGCCACTGCTCAGATGGCTATGCTGCAGTTCATCAGCAGTGGGCTGCCCAGGGTGGCAGTGCCTTCCACCATCCACTGTGATCACCTCATTGAAGCTCAATTAGGGGGTGAGAAAGATCTTCAGAGAGCCAAGGTCATTACACCAAGTCTCATTTCAAAAGCCTGTTCTTTCTACGTTTAAAAGCCTTTTCTACTCTGGTCACAAAACGTTCAGTAGTAGTACTGTGTGCTTCAGTGAGACTACTCCAGAGTAAGTAGCTTGTGGACAGTCCTGATTTTAAAAAGGACAGCCATGAGAACACGGATGATATGCCAATATGCTTAGGTGTGCATGGTGGACTGAAAAAGAAAAATACAGTTTTGCTAGGTCTTGGTCTAGGGAAGAAACATTCTGCTGGATCCATGTTTTTTTGCTCCAGCAATAGCCAGTCCCTGATGTGTTGCAGCATTATGAAAGCCTCCAAAATGCTCCTGGCCACCTACACTTCTTTAATCACTTGGGATATAGGAAAAACTCTCCTGCTTTCTGCAGGTGATCAGTTTGACCAAACCATATGGATTGTTCTTCATTGTTGCCTTCTGATTTGGTAGGCATAATAACTATTGTCTTTAAACACAGCTGAAACAGGTGTCTGTGTGTTTGCAAATATCATTATCCTTTTTAGATAGCCCACTGAATATCCAAATAAGTATTTGCAATGGAAACAATATTTGCATATCAATTTATATAGGTATTTTGTGTTTGCTATTTCATTTTCAACAGTCTTTCGTGCCGTTTCATGACAGTGCTATTGAGCTAATGTAGAGGATACTGAGCTAATCTAGCTCCATACTAGAGCCCTGCACTTGCTGAAACATCATGCTTGAGCCCAGTTCCATGCAACTGGGCTTGTTCTAGCCTGGGCCCAGTACAACATGGTGCTACGGTGGTGGTCACCCTCTTCCTGATGTGATCCCATTCCATGTCATGGTGCTCTGTGCGGACAGGACTTCTCACTCAATTTGGTTGGCTGGGTTCTACTTAATAGCGCTGTTTTGATGAACGATAGTGCTAAATACTGCTGAAACATGGTGAGCAACATTCCAAAGTGACTGACATGCAGTACACACGATGACTATTCATTTCTGTAAAAGCAGCAACTGAATTGTGGCTTGTTGGCTTTGCTGACCCCTGGTTTGCAGTGGGGGAATTCATTGGGTACAATATTCACCATGGATATTGATGTCCGCTCGATCTGTGCATTTCTGGTACTGCTTGGCTTACCAATTTCTGACCATGCTGAATTCTTCCCCTGCTCTCAGGCATATTTCTCTAGCCATAATCTCTTAACAAGGGTTTTCTCTGAAACAGATTTGACTGACTTCTGGCTCACCCCAGCAAAAGGTAGTTTCTTTTGAGGGGGTGGCAAGAGCCTTATGGGATTTTAAACTTGTCCAGCTCCCACAGACCTGTTACGGTGGTCATGCCAAGAATAGCATAGCCAGTGGAAGAAATACAGGAACACTGATAGTTGGGAGCAGGCATAAGAAGTTGTGGGGAGGGATGCTGAGAGTGTTTTCCTTCAGTAAAACCTCATAGATACCTTTTTTGATGCTATATAGAACGATTGGCTACTGATGTCCTTTTCCAGCTTGCATTTGTAGGACCGAGTATGCCCAGATTCTTCTAATGAGCCATCCTAACTGCAACACTTCATAAAGTGATTCCTCTCTACAAATTCTTTTCTATACCTCTGAAATATAACGAATCTCTCTAACCTGCCAATCTAACCTGTGCAAGGGATGAGCTGTTAAGCATTGGATCCCAAGTTGTCCTCTCTACCCTGAGGTCATAGTAATGTGAATTCTGGCAATCCTGAAACAGATTCTAAGCAAATTTTCCCTTGTTAGCATATTGTCCGAAACTTAGTGCCTTGGTATTTTGAAAGTTGTTCAAGAAGCTCTAAATCTGAAACTGCCTTAATAAAAAATGCTTTGTTTTTCCTTTTGCCTCCTGCTCTTCCTCTCCCCGTGTTCTGTCCCACTCTTGCTCTCTGCTGTGTAGTTGTGTTCACTATAATGGATCTGCCATTGCTCTGTGCCTTCCCCTCCCACACCAGCCACTTTGTGACTAGAGCAAGCCAAGGTATTTTCTTGCTCTGAATGGGATCTGCTCTTGTTGCCAGTTGGCATGGAGAGAATGCTGGCTGGGAGGTCTGCTCCTGGCACATCAACATGCTCTATTTGTGCAGCTTCCCTACCAAACATGGCGAACTGACCTGACTCCTGGTTCAAATAAGGTTGAAAGGGCTGCCAGTGCTTCATGGGAAACATTCTGCAAAGACTCAGTTCTTTCCTTTGATCCCTGAAAATGTTTGCAAAAGAGCAGGATCTCAAAGAAACTCAAGCTGCTTTTCTTTTCCTCTTTGCTCCTGACCAACTGAGGGTGTTACACTGTCTTGCACTAAAGGCAGAAAGTGGAAGACCCTTGCAGTTGCAATGCCTCCGATGACATGACTCCTTTCACAGTGAGAGGCAGCACTGTCCAACTGCTAGAACCCAAGTCTCCTGTTTCATTTCTAATGCTCACACTAGATATCCTTAGGCAAATAACTTGGTTTCTCTGGCTACAAAAGAGCGCTATAACATTACAAGAGATTTGAGATATTGGATGAAATACTAGAAACGGTGCAAATGCAACTATTGGGAATGACAAAAATAAGGAAGGAGGGCCTCTAATGTAGGTTTTACTGTATTGATTCAGAATTGGCAAAATTTACAGAACTATTTTAAATATGTTTTAGTTAAGTCATAAGTTACTGGGATTGATGCAAGAATTAATGGAAGAAATTCTATGGCATGTGCTTTTGCAGGCGATCCAATGAAGCAATTTTATAACCTTTTAGGTCAGAAAGGACCATCATGAATTCTTGGGATGAGGACACTTTTCTTTGTTCTACAGTGTCTGTACACAGCAAGGAACAAGCCATGCTGGTGAGAGAAAATGGAACAAAATTCCTTAGACTCTCTTCTTACTTAACAGGACATTAACCAGGAGGTGTACAACTTTCTAGCATCAGCAGGTGCCAAATATGGAGTAGGATTCTGGAAGCCTGGATCAGGAATCATTCACCAGTTAAAGTGAGCCCAAAGGCTGCAGTTGAATATTTCTCCAACCAGCAGGGTTGCTATCTCTTGCAGCTTCACACTGAGATTCCCATAGGCTAAAATGTGAGTCTTGGGGTGAAACCATGAGAAATGGCAACCTTGCTATCCTGTGGTGAGGAAAGAGCCTGAAATTTGGAGACTCGCTTCTTGAGAAAGTGCCCCATCCCCCTTCCTATATAGGGGTGGGACTCCTCCCTCCCGCTAAGATTATTGTGAGGTTAATTCTGTGCTTGTTCTGTTCTGCCTGTACTGTGTTGCACAGGGTGACCTTGTGCTTCTGGCCTATCTCAACAGCTGTGTCTTCAAAGTTATGTTGATCAAACTGTAACCTGATGCTTGGTTGCCTTGCATTGGCACTAGCTGTAATGCTGTCAAGTGGCTTAGGCCCATCATGAGCTGCCTTGGAGGCTGGGGGGAGAGACTTGTAGCAGGTAAAAACATAATTGCAATATTTTATCTTTATGCCCTTAATTCAGAAATGCAGCCAAGTCTTTCCCCTGTGCTAAGAAATGGTTCATAATAAGGGGTTTGACACAAGAAATCTACAGACATGAAAGGGGCTGCCCCTGAACTGCACAGGAAGTGCTTTAGTGCAAGCCAAGCCCAGTAAGGCAACTGGAGAGCAGGGTAGGCAGCATGAATGGAAGCACCGCCATGTCACATTTTGTTTATCTTGACACTAAAACACATGAATATTTTTAGTGAAAATGGAATACCCATTGTGCTATTATGGGATACACATATAGCACTCTCATGCATGCTCTTTGCCATGGTCTCTACGGGTCTGCTTTAATTTGAGAAATGGGCTTGACGGGGGGAGAACGATCAATCTTTTTACTTTGGATGGCGCCCAGGAGAGCCCATCCTCTCTTCACAGTGAAACCATTCTTGTTTTTCAGAGTAAGGAGGAGGCAGGGTATGGGGAAGGGAAAACCCAAAGACTAAGTGCTGACCTTTTCCCCCTCTAAATTCTACTTCTGGCTTCTTGCCACTATCCCCATTATGTTAACTGTAATGTGGGTGACCTGATGGGGCTTGTTTGTTTATTTATTAGCAGCATTTGTATAGCGCCAGCTGTGTATCTGGTGCTTTACAAAACAATAAGATAGATGTGGTCCCTGCCTATGGCTTACAATCTAATAGATATGGAGGGGGGAGACAAGGAGAGGAGGCATAGGGAGAGACAAGGGATTAACATTCAAGTGGATGCAAAGTCTCAGGTGCACGTGCTTGGATTGGTTGCAGTTAAGCAGGAGTCTGTGGGGTGGGCAGACAGTAAATATTGAAAGGAAAGTTCTAACAGGTGTTTGGAAAGGTGGCGAGGAAGAGGTGGGTTTTGAGGAGGGATTTGAAGGTGAGGAGGGAGGGGGCAAGGCGGATGTGGGCAGGGAGGGAGTTCCAGGCAGGGGGGGCAGCAAGGGAGATGGGATGAAGGCAGTTAGGGGAGACGAAGGAGAGTGAGGGAGGGAGCAGAGGAGGAGCAGAGAGCGTGTGCAGGAGTGTGTATGGAGACTAGGGCTGAGAGGTAAGGGGGAGCCAGGTTGTGAAGGGATTTGTAAGTGAATACCAGGAGTTTGTGAAGGATACATTTGGGAAGGGGGAGCCAGTGAAGTGAGGAGAGGCTGCACGTGGTCAAAGCAACTGGCCGAGTGGATGACCCTAGCAGCAGAGTCTTGGATGGAGATTAAGGGGGGGGGACAGGTGAGAGAGGGGGAGGCCAGTAAGGAAGGGGTTGCAGTAGTCAAGGCGAGAGATGACCATGGCGTGAACAAGGGCTTTGGCTGAGGAGACGGAGAGAAAGGGGTGAATCTGAGCAATGTTGTGGAGGGCGAAGCAACAGGACTTGGCAACAGTCGATGTAGGGTTTAAAGGAAAGGTCAGTATCTAAGACGAAGCCCAAGCTATGGGCTTGGAGAATGGGGCGGATGGTGACCCCATCAATAAGGATGGACGGAAGAGGGAGAGGGAGGAAAGATAAGGAGTTCAGTCTTAGCCATGTTGAGCTTGAGCTGACGTTGGGACATCCAGGCGGAGATATCAGAGACAGTTGAGTGTCAGCTATATAATGAACCAAGAAGGCGGTACTTGGCCATTTTCCTGAATCTTTTCTAGGGAAAGTCCAGTCATGGGATTGCTCAATTGTTGTTGGCAGGTAGGGATCCAACTGGGACTCAAGCAGTGGCTAGTTTCCTAATAGCAGCTTTTGAAATTAGAGGGAAATTTGTTAAGTTCCTGGATACTGATATTTGAATTAGAATTTAAAGATACTATATTGGATGTGGTCCTTGGACCTGAGTGGGATTCTGGAGGGATATATTGTGGGATATTTGTCATAATATGCAAGGATCGAGCTTGTGGTTGATCCCAAATGCTGTATAACAAATGATTTGAATAAGATAGCATGTATTTGATGATTTGTAAACCTATATGAACTAAATGTTCCTTATCTGTATAGTATTCGGTGTGGCTATAGCCTATCTTTATAGTTTTGCGATGGTCTTCAACCAAGCATAAATAAAATTTGATTTGAGACAGTGATGAGGCGAGCTTGGACAGAAGGGGAGAGAGGGGGGTGGAGAGAGTTGACTGTCGTCAGCATAGAGGTGATATTGGAAGCCGTGGGAGGCAATGAGTTTGCCAAGCGACAGGGTGTAGATAGAGAAGAGTGGGCCCAAGACAGAGCCTTGGGGAACCCCAGCCGAGAGTGGGAGGGAGGAGGAGTTGGAATTGTGAAGAGACACATTAAAGGAGCGGGCAGAGAGGTAGGAGGAAAACCAGTCAAGGACAGAGCCGCAGAAGCCTAGGGAGCAGAGTGTCCAGTAGGAGTGGATTATTGGTGATCTTGGCAAGGGTAGCTTCAGTGGAGTGAAGGGGGCAGAAGCCAGATTGGAGAGGGTCCAGGGAGGAGTTGGCAGAGAGGAGAACCTGGCAGCGGGAGTAGACCACATATTCCAGAAGCTTAGAGGCGAAGGGTAGGAGGGAGACTGGCCGGTAATAGAGGGGTCAAGGGTGGGCTTTTTGAGGATGGGAGAGACAGTGGCATGCTTGAAGGTGGAGGGGAAAGAGCCAGTGGAGAGGGAGAGATTAATGACATGTAAAAAGGGGGGCGACAGTGGGAGCAATGGATGTGAGGAGGTGGGAGGGGATTGGGTCGAGAGGGTGGTTGGAGGGAGAGAGCAAAGAGATTTCCTCAAGGGAGGCAGGAGGGAAGGGGGAGAGGGGGTGGTGAGGGGACGGGTGGGAAGCAATGTCCTGGTGGATCTTGTCAATCTTTGAGGTGAAGAATGACCCGAGATCCTGAGCAGAAAGGGAAGAGGGTGGTGGGGACGGGGGCTTGAGAAGGGAGTCAAAGGTGGAGAAGAGGTGGCGAGGATCACGAGAGTAGGATTCAACCCGGGAGGCATTGTAGTGTTGCCTCGCCAGGGAGATAGCAGAGGAGAGGGAGAATTTATAGTGGAGGAAGTCCGGGTGGGAGCAGGTTTTGTGCCAGAGGCATTCAGCAGCTCGGGTGCAGGAGTGGAGGTAGTGGATCACAGGGGTGAGCCAAGGACAGGGGTTTGGGGGTTGAATGGGGCAGGAGGAGAGGCGGGCAAGAGAGTTGAGGGTCGTGGTGAGAGAGGCATTGAGAGAACAGATGGCAGTGTTGGGGGAAGAGAAGACAGGAAGGGGGAGAGGGAGGAAGCAAAGTCTAAAGGGCTTAGCCTGCAAATCACAGAAGGGGCGTGGAGCTAGGGAAGAAGATGGGGGTTGGTGGGAGAGGTTGAAGGAAACGAGGTAATGGTTGGACATGGGACAAAGGTCAAAGGAAAGGTCAGCAACAGGACAGTTTCTGGAGAAGATGAGGTCGAGAGAGTGGCCACTGGTGTGGGAATCAGTCCAGAGGTGGAGACCAAAGGAGGAGGCTAGGGAGAGAAAGCAGGAGATAGAGGGCTGGGAAGGTGTGTGAACATGGATGTTGAAGTCACCAAGAATGAGAGCAGGGGTATCATCGGAGAGGAAGAAGGTAAGCCAGGATTCAAAGTCCAGGAGAAAAGAGGAAAGGGGGCCAGGGGGGTGGTAGATGACAGCGACATGAAGGTGAAGGAGGGTGGGGTGGGGGAGTAGAGACGCAGAGTGACCCTCGAAGGAGAGGGGCTGGAATCGACGGGTTGGCAAGGAGAAGGCCCACGCCATCACCCTGGTCTTCGGGGTGGGATTGGTGAGAGAACGAAAGACCTCCAGAGGAGAGGGTGTTAGGGGTGACAGTCGGAGGGAGAGATCCCGGTTTCAGTAAGTGCAAGGAGTTGAAAGCGGTGAGAAAGGAAGAGGTCGTGAATGAACGGGGCTTTGTTAATGGAAGAGCAGCAGTTCCAGAGGGAGCAGGAGAAGGGGAGTTGATCGGGGGGAAGGCAGGGAATGTGGATGAGGTTAGGGGATGTGGAGTGATTGGATTTGCAGGGAATGGGTGAGGGGGAGGAGGGGGAAAATAAGGGGCGGGGAGGTTGGAGAAAGTGTTGGAGAGGGAGAAGCAGGGGAGACAGCAGTGTGAGAAGGAGAGGAGAGATGGAGGGTGAGGGATTGGGGGAGATACGAGACATTCTAGTCGGTATTCACAGCAGCAGAGGGGACAACCAAGCCTGTGGGTGGCGCAGGAGAGTCCAGGCGAAGGCCAGTGGCGATGCGAGTGATGGTTGGACGGATGTCTTCACTAGTGTGAGGCCGGAGCGAGGCCCCTACAACGGCCACAAAACGGCCAGAGCCCTTGTTGCCGCCCAAGGGCGGCTGCGGGGGGGGGGGCAGCTGCTTGAAATGGGGGCTGGAAGGGGAGGGTCCCAGTCGGCTGGATGGCTGGCTGCAGCAGGGCAGAGAGATTCTTGAGATTGATTGACCTGTAGTCTTCCCCCATTATGGGTCAATAGGGAGGGTTAGTTGGGTTGTTAGAATAGGTTAGAGTTAAAAATAGAAGTTGCTGGATATTTATGGATCTCTATGATGGTGTTATCAAAGAATCTAACTTTCCCCTCTCAGCGTGGAATGGCTTAGATAAACTCCTAGTATTTGGGGAAGGGACAACCTTGGGTGACTGGAAAAAATTGTTTTAGAAAGAGTTGCTGTGGAAGGAAAAAACATGTAACTTAATTTCTCCCCTCACCCCACTCTTAAATAGCTACCACTTTAAGAATGTCTGATCTGTTCTGTGCCTTCTATTTCTTTGTATTGAGCAAGCCATATGTTTTTTGCTAACTGACTCTTCCACTTTTCAGATCATCTTGGAGAACTACACCTACCCTGGTGTTATGCTAATTGGTACAGATTCCCACACCCCCAATGGAGGTGGCCTGGGTTCAATCTGTATCGGAGTGGGTGGAGCTGATGCAGTAGATGTAATGGCAGGAATCCCCTGGGAACTCAAGTGCCCAAAGGTGAGATGTGATGAGAGTGTTGGTGGCTTCCCTGGGAGTAGCCAAGACAATGTGAACATTAGAAGAAAAGGGGAATGTCCGTGTCCAAGATGAACAAGACACTTCAACTCATTTTAACTTTGCTGCAGTCCAGGCACATTTCAGTGGCTGCTCTCTCCACTGCTACCATCATTCATTCTTTTGCCTTTTAAGAACAGTATTTATTTATACCCCACCCCTCTTGCCACAGGCAACCCAAGGTGGCTAACAACATCAAAGATAAACACAATAAAACATCAATAAAAAAAAAGAATAAAAACCAACCTCACCCCTCTCCCTCACCAAATGCCTGACAGAACAGCCAGGTCTTACCACTCCTTCGGAAAGCTGGGAGGTCCAGGACCAGACAGGCTTCCATCGGGAGAAAGTTCCAAAGGCGCAGCGCGGCCACTGAGTGCCTATTCTGCGTGGCCCCCCCAGAAAACCCAGGGGACCTCTAGTGTGGCACCCCTGGACGACTGCAGGGTCTGGTCTAGGACCCTGGGAGTGAAGCGATCTCACAAGTAGACAGGGCCGACTGTGTAAGGCTTTATAGGTCAAAACCAACACTTTAAATCGAGCCCGGAAGACTATTGGCAACCAGTCAGGGATCGGAGCACTGGTGTAATGTGCTCCCGGCGGTCCGGTCCCACTAAGCCGGCCCGCTGCATTGTGCACCAGTTGCAGCGTCTGAGCCGTCACCATAGGTAGCCCCACGTAGAGCATGTTACATTAGTCTAGTTGAGAGGTGATAAAAGCATGGATGATCGTGGCCAGGTCAGGAACCGAAACCAGCAACCGAAGCAGCCGCACCAGATGTAACTGGCGGAAGACACTTCTCGCCATGGCTTCCACCTGGAGATCCAGGCGGAGCTGCGCATCGAGGAGCACCCCCAGGTTCCGTACTTGGGAAGTCAGTGGAGGACAGATCCCATCAACCATGTGAGCTGTCACTTCCGCCGACTTACCCACTACCATCACCTCCGTCTTGTTAGGATTCAATCGCAGTCAGTTAGCCCTCATCCAATCCCCCACAGCTGCCAAACACCTGGTAAGCACAGAGACGGCTGGGCCTGGATCAGTTGAAAATGACAGATAAGTTGGGTGTCATCTGCATACTGTGATGACACCTCACCCCAAACCCTCTGATCACCTTGCTGAGTGGCTGCATATACACGTTGAACAGGAGAAGGGACAAAACAGAACCCTGTGGAAACAGAACCCCACATGAGAGATCTCGGTAAGATGAAAAACAAGCACCACCTGCTGAGTTCTTCCGGTCAGGAATGAGCAGAACCATTCGAGAACACTCCCGCCCACCCCTGTGCTATCCCACAGGTACGTCACCAACATCTCATGGTCAACAGTATCAAATGCTGCCGAAAGATCTAACAGGATCAATAGGGTCGATCGACCCTGATCCTTCTCGCAAGTGCAGTCTCAGTGCCAAAACCCAGACGGAAGCCAGACTGAAAGGGGTCAAGATGCTCCTGGAGCTGTCGGGCCACTACCCGTTCAATAACCTTCCCTAAAAAGGGAAGGTTAGAGACAGGCTGATAGCTGGCAGGGGAGTCAACATCAAGCAATGGCTTCTTGAGCAGAGACCGCACCACCGCCTCCTTGAGGCAGCACAGCACTCTGCCCTCTCGAAGGGAGGCATTGACCACCCCAGCCAGCAACAGCTCCATTGTCTCCCGGCAGCTCTTAACTAGCCAAGATGGGCACGAATCTAATTCACAAGAGGTGGCCTGAACCACCCCCAGAACCTCCACCCCATCAGCGGGTGTCACCAACTGAAATTGATCCCACAAAATTGGACATGACGGGGTTTCTACAACCTCTACCTCCTCTACTGTATTAAGTGAATACAAGCGATTTTTATCCACAAAATAATTTGCAAATATGTCACAGCGGGCAGATGACTCGGGTCGAGGGAGGCTGGACTGACCAGCCCCCGCACAACCCAGAACAGCTCTGCTGGACAGGATTTTGAAGACGCTATGAGGGTAGCCAAGAACTCCCTCTTTGCTATCCGCATAGCCACGGCATAGGCTCGTAAACTAGCTCTATGCTGCAATCTGTTGGCTTCAGCACGAGAACGACAACACCGTCGCCCAGCTTGCTTCAGCCTCCACAGCTTCTTGGAAAACTACGGAGGTCTGCGGAGCCTCCGCCTAGGTAATGGATGCCTGGGAGCCATCCAATTGATAGCCTCCATCAGCAAGGTGTTTCATAGCTTAATGAGGTCATCAATGAGACGGTCATCAAGGTCAGAGGGTAACTCCCCCAGAGCACCTAGAAACCACAATGAGTCCAACAGCCTCTGGGGGGTGGACCATCCAAATAAGTTTTACACCCTTCCGGGGGCAGACATGTGCTAGAAGGGAGGTCTGCAGGAGGTAATGATCTGTCCATGGCACAGCTGATATCTTCCCCCATTAATGGAGCACCCGCCTCAAGGCCAGTGCAAAACATAAGGTCCAAGGTATGTCCTCCAAGATGTCGGGCCGTTGACACTCGGGACAGGCCCATGGTTGTCATGGTGCCCATGAACTCCTGCTCAGCTCCCCCAAGAACCGCATCGGCATGACTGTTGAGGTCCCCCAAGACTATCGTCTTTGGGGACCACAACATCACCTCCAACACAGCCTCCGCCAGAGCATGCAGGGAGCCCGCCATACTGGTAGGTGCACGCTATACCAGCAACACTCCCAAACTGTCCCCCGCCAAATCGAACACAAGATCAAGACCTTCAGTGCCCACTATGGATCGCACTGGATACCTCCTCACAGACCAACCCTCTTTTAAAATCATAGCTACACCACCCCATTGTCCCTTTAACTGCGGCTGGTGCTGCACGGAATACCCGGCTGAAACAAGATCAGCCAAAATAGGCCCCGCTTCATTGTCCAGCCAGGCTTCTGTGATACACGTGAGATCGGCGGCACAGTCCAGGATTACCTCCTGGACCCTTGTTGCTTTGTTTGCCACCGACCTCGCATTTAACAGCGCCACCACCGGTTGGGGATCCCCTGACCAAGTCCCCACCTGCTCTACTGCTAGGGGAGAGGTAAGCAGGACATGCAGTAGGCATCTATCCCACCTCACTGATCACATTTCCCTCCCCCGACCTGTCAGACCCAATAGCCGCGTCAACCCCCACCCCCAGCTGTCCCATCCAGGTGCCGAGGGGCCTCCCCATCCCCTCTCCCAAAGTATCCCCCCATTCCGTCTCCCTGTCTCACAGGAGTCCCCCCTGCCTGTTCAGGATGAACCCGCCCCCCAACCTGATACCCCCTATCCTCCTCTGCCACCAGAGGGTAGTCAACCCCCCTTCCTCATAGAGGAAACACCCCATCCCCTTAAAACCAAAACAAACATTATAAAGCCCCCCCCCCCCGGTTCCCTTGGACCCACTAAGGGCCACTTTGGCGTTGCCCTTGGATGTGCCGCCTACAGCACCTGCTGGGCAGATGGCTGCTTTGGTTGGGGCTGGACCTGGAAGTCCCCCTCCAGATGGGGGAGGGGGAAGATAGTACCTGGGTGGGGTGGGGCTGGGCAGCACAGCTCCTCACTAAGGCCATAGTCCCGGAGCAGTGGCAGGGACCCCAGCTCCTGCAGTAGCAAACGGCGGCGGCAGACTCCAGGTGAGCCGCAGGGATGGTTGGTGGCAATCTAAGAGGACTGACCACCACAACTGCCCGCTAACAGCATGCCAACAGTTCTTTGCCCTTTGGCAGCACCCTTCGTCCACCGCCCAGAGGGTGCTGCCCCCTGGGCAACAGCCCTTTGTCCTGTAGCTACCTTGCGGGAGGGGCAGATTAATTAGCCCAGGTAGGAGGGTCCCAGGAACCTGCAGTAAGCCTTCCTTCCATCACACAACCCAGCCCACCCACACCCCCTGGACAATAGCCCGGTTAGCCAGTCAAGATGTTTTTAGTGGCCATGTGAAATTTGGGGTTGAGCACTTGGATCTATCCCTGCCCCCCTTCTCCCCCCCCCAATCTTAGAAGCCTTCCCAACTCTGGGACCGGGGTTGTGGAATGGAAGCCATGTGGGAGACCACTGCCTTAAGCTGTTAGAAGGGAATCTCTTTGTACTTAGCAAGTTCTCTCTTTGGTTGGTGCTTCTCAGGTTATTGGTGTAAAACTGACTGGCAAGCTGTCAGGTTGGACCTCCCCTAAAGATGTGATCCTGAAAGTGGCTGGCATCCTCACTGTAAAAGGTGGCACAGGTGCCATCATAGAGTACCATGGGCCAGGTATTGACTCAATCTCCTGCACAGGTGAGAACTCCTATCTGGGCAGGGGCCATGACTGGAAGCTTTGGTCTTGGGATAGTAGTCATCCGCCTGTACTTATTGAATCACAGATGATTGGTGCTGATCCCTTCAAGGTAGAAAAAGAATATGATGTCTCCTTGCAATCTAGAGAATTCAGATTCTGATCTCTGTGTATGCTGTACAAGCAGTGCCCACCTCCCCTACAGGAAGATCTATGCTTTGCTCAGTCATGACTTGGCATCGTGAATTGGGTGGCTACAAAGAGTTTGTGACCATTGCCAGGACGCAAGAGCCTCCTCTCGTTTAGAGGAAGAGGAAACCTCTTCATGGCTCTGACGAGATACAAGTCACCTAGGAAGGTCAGATGGTCACCCATCTCCTTCTATTACCAGATGCCCACACAGGCCAGACCAGAAGGGAAGGTGAGGAGTAGTTAATATGAACACCAATGCTGAAAAACAGTCCTACTCACATGAGCAAAAGATGGTAATTGTAGGGTGTGGGTGGAATGGACCATAATGCAATAGCGAGTAAATCAAATGAGTGCTCTGGGCTGCCTATGTTTGCCATTTCTAGAGCCAGATCCTGAAATCAAGCAAATATAAACCATAGCAGCACCAGCAGGGATATCAGCCATTATCAACTGAACTGCTGACCCACCTGGTTTAGGGTCATATAAGACTGATCTCTCCAGGGCAGGGTTGTGGGTTTCATCATTGCACCATTGGAAGTTTGTGGCAACTTGCTGCACAAATTGAGAATAATGGTGCTGAAATTAAAGGGAAGTGCTTGAGAGACTCTGCTTTTAGAACAGGGAGATTTTAACCTGCCTAGTCAGTGCTCTTAGTGTACTTCCTCTGTGTCATGAAAACCTCCTGCCTTTCCGCAGAAAGATGGGTTAAATGTGATTTTAATTCAGCCTCTGAATTAGTCAGCGAGACAAATGTAAGACTGGTTCCTCTGGTAAAGACTACTGTTGCAGAAGTGTGTGATCACAGCACTTTTAAACCTGCATCTTGAGTATGCCATAAAGATTTTCTTCACTAATTGAAAATGTTTGGTTTGTTTAGCACCTTAAGCAAACTGGCTAGTGGCTTCTAACCAGTCACCTTGATACTTTAGAACACTGAAGCCAGAATAGCTCGCTCGCTAGAATTCCACAGCTCCATTCATTAGTGCCTAAACTTCTGCTCTTGCCACGACTTAATGAGCCAATTCTAAGCCAGATAGACTTTATAATACACATCACCCCCCTTGATTGTATTCCTGCTTTTGAACAGGTTAACGGCTTTAGATCCTCTCTTACTTGGGTTGCGGTTCTTCTCTAGGAATGGCCACTATCTGCAACATGGGAGCAGAGATTGGTGCCACCACCTCCATCTTTCCTTTCAACCACCGGATGAAAAAATATATGGGCAAGACTGGCAGAGCTGGTAAGAGTTTGGGGACAGGTGGGTGGTGGAGAAAGATGCAAGGGACCCTGCCTTTGTTTTGCTTTGACACGAACCAGAGGGATCGGGGACAATCTGTGCTATAGAGGCTGTGCAATTGCTTTGTCCTAGGAGAGTAGGACACTTTGTGTACCTCTGGGAATGGTTTAGCAGAGGCCTTTGTTGACTCCACAACAGAATCCTGGGTTTCTCTGGGTAAACAAAGGGGTGTTAGCTTGTGTTCCATTAAATTGCCTCCTTTCAACTCTGAACAGCAGGTTGTTTGGGTTCAGCCACACAAGACAGTACCACAGTTCGGGCAGCTGTACCCCAACTTGGGCACCATGGCCACATGTTGCAGTGACTTGTATGTCAGGTGGCTGCCAGAAGTTCACCCTGCCCTGGACAGGGCGGGCAGCTGGCTGCTATGCCCTGCATCTTCTTAAAAAAAAAAAAAAGGCCAGGGACATAGCGTGTAGTAACCTCACCCAAAATGGGGTAAGACTGTCAAATCGTGGTACTAAGTTGCTGCTTGTGGGGCCCAGTCCCCATCTGCCCCCTGGTGAGGCTTGCTGCAGTGCTTTGAGTGGTGGGTGCTGTCACCATTCCCATGTGGCCACATATGGCTGGGGGCAGGATAGCAGGCAGGCCAGGGGTGGGTGGGGTGGGGCTGGGTGCCCACATATGTGGTGGGATGTTGGACAGCAGCTCACCCAATTTCGCCATGGGGATGGACTGTGTACCTTGCTCTCCACGCTGGGCCCAAAGTGTGGCAGCTGCAGCTGCCCAGCCCGGGGCACGTGGGGAATCAGTCCTGCCCAGCTCATGTGGCTGCACCCTTAGTGTGATCTTTAAGGAAGTTTCAGGGCCTGCTTTACAAGCTACCCTAGGGTGGGAGAATACTGCTGCCTGCTACAGTACGTGTGTTAGGATGTCCAGTGTATGAGACTGGGGTAAGACCAGTGCAGGAAGCAAGGGGCTGTGGGGGGCTGGGCTCATATAACACTAGGGTGGTGAGTCCCCTCTTCCTGCCCAGAATGTGATTTACAGCACTCATAAATATCCCTTCTTCCCTCCTCGTCCCTACACTTTTCAGATTTCTTTCCTTTCTGCTTTCAGAGATTGCTGCTTTGGCAGATGAATTCCAGGAGCATTTGCAGCCTGACCCTGGCTGCGAGTATGACCAGTTGATTGAAATTAATCTTGATGAGGTAGGTGAGGCAGATTTCATTGCCTCTTAAATTTGAGGTGTGACCCCTTACGTACATAGGACAGTGTAAGGACCCAACATTGGTGCCACACCTGTCCAGCACTAAGTCATGTCCCATCAGGTTTGGGTTCGGCCACAAGAGTATGAAAAGATTCTCTTTCCCTTGGTGTCTGGGGATGGATTCTAATGCCTGGGTACACTTTCTGACCTTTGTAACCCCCTTACTACTTGTCCTTGTGTGTTAAAGCTGAAACCTCTTATCAATGGTCCTTTCACACCGGATCTAGCGCACACTGTGACTGAGATTGGTGCTGTGGCAGAAAAGAAGGGCTGGCCTGTGGATATCCGAGTGGGTGAGTGGCACTTCTCTTCCTAATTGGATGCTCTCATCTCAAGTGGCAGTCTGCACCTCTGTCTAGCTTAGATGAAGCCCCAGTCCTCTGCAGCAAAGACAGAAGGCCACAAACTTGTCCTTCCAAAGCTTGGTCCCTTCTGATCCCCAGCATTTCCCTGGGAAGAGCACTGTCTGAGGTGTCCAGTGTAGAAAAGGATTTGTAAGGACATAGTTGTTTTCTCAGGAATTGCTTTTTCTGGCAAGGAAGATCTCGTGAGAGTATGGTAGAAAAATCCTCTGACTCCACTGCTCATATGGACTGTTCCAAAGTTAGAAGTAGAGCCCCCTTGGCAAACCTTTCCTAGAGAGAGGAGCACTGCACACCCCTTGCCATGATGCTTCCAGCCTAAAGAGCAGATTTAGGTGCTTGTAACAGTGGCCTACTGGCCCGTTTCCTGCCAATCTTGCCGGGAGACCCTGGATGTTAAAGGAACACTATATGGGGGCAGTCCTACATCACACACAGACCCCTACATGCGCTCCACGGCCCAAATGTGTGCACTCAGATGCTCGCCGCGTGCACAGCACAGCCGTGCCAGGCAAAGGCACAACCTGGGCCAACCCACCCTCCAAGTCCACACGCCCTGTGGCCAAGGGGATGAAGCAGAAGCCATGCCTGCTTGATCCCCTGGGGCACATGGGCCCAGGGGCTGCATGGGCCTGGGCTGTACCACTGCCTGGTGTGGCCATGCGGTGTGCGCACACCCAAGCACGGGCACTCCGGACTGAGAACGGTGCCTATGGGTGGCACTCGCAGGCCACTGGATCGCCCCCTATACATTTAAAGATCATCTTCATTCTAGAAAAATGCTACTAAGTACTGTTTGTAACACAATAACCCAAGTGTTGAATAGAAACCTCTCTCCTAGAGGTGTACAGCAGTGGACCCAAATTTCATGTTGGAGGGAACATCTAGAGGACTGGGTCATCAGTTCTGAGGGTGGGTAGATTTTTCCCCAAAGTCTGCAGAACCTGTCACTTCCTCACCCAAATTAGTGTAGACAGGAAGGGGAGGAACAACCACTGAGCAAGGCCCCTTCCAGCTTGCAAACTCTCATCACGCTACTTCCAAACTCAGAAGGTTAGGAGCCACAGCAGGCTGTGGCAATGCAGGGGATGGTTCAGTGGGAAGGGGTGAGCAGTGTGGGACCTGTGCATTTTGAGGAGGAACTGTAAGAAACAGATTTGTAACCCAAATGGAGTCCTGTACTTGGGGATGAGGCTGTGGTCCCAGCTGAGATTTGCTGTATCCATCATGTTTGCTGTCTGGAGTCAGGGTTAAGCTTGTCTTGAAATGGAGTTGCACATACAAAGCTTGGGAAGCTGAGCCATGGGGGTGGGGTGGGGGTAGCATGACCTGTGCTCAAAGGGTGGGGTAAAGTCTGATCCCTCTTGCTGTTTAATTTGATCCCTTGTCCCTTGAAGCAAGATCTTCCAGATGAGACTGGCTTGGTCTTAAGCCTATCTGAACTAGTGTTGGTCCCTAACACTTGGACCAAGATAATTCCTCTTGTTCACTGAGCATCTGACAGCATTAGTGAGTTCCTCCTGCTACTGCAAGGCTTGAATGGCATCTGAGGGGCGACACTTCAAAAGACAGTGGGTCTTTTCAGACATTACAAGATCACACTCAACCCCGCGGCGGGGCCAAAGTGCCCCGAACGTCTGTTCGGTGGCCGCCAGATGTTCACCACAGTCAAGACCCACCAGGGGTCAAAATCAACCACGCTTCCGGAGCTCCTGCCTGGACCATCTCCGAAAGTATGGTCGATGCGATTCCCAGTGGGAGGGAGGGGAGCTCCCAGAGCTCTGCGGCACCCACAGGGCGGGTGAAGGGGAGGCCCTGGAGATGTGGGGAAGGGGAGGGCGGTCTGAGGAGGAGGTCGGAACCTGTGGTGGTGGTGGAGGGGGCACGTACGTGGGTGAGAGAATAAATGTCAGGACACCACTACTGTCTCCTTTGGTCTGTTCATGGGCCCGGGGGTGGGGGCAGACGGATGGCCGTAGAGGGGCTCGCCCAGGGAGCCAGTGGGGACCCCAGGGTGGTGGGGTCGGGGTCTAGCACTCGCACGCCTCAGCCTCCCGGCCGATATGCTTGGCCAGGACGGCACAGATACGCTTGGCATACCGGTACTCCCTCGGGTTGTCAGCGTTCACGTACGGAGGCACGGGTCTGGGACGGCAACGAGGCACGGGGTATTAGAGAGTTGCCCCATCGGTCTTGCACATGTTGTGCAGCAGGCATCTGTCACCAGGGCCGAAGTCTCCACCATGTAGTCCAGCCGGCCCGCGAGGCTCCTTCAGCGCTGCTGGAGGGCCCCGAAAGCCCATTCGACCACGGTCCTGCTTGCACACAGGCGGGAATTGTACAGCGCCTGCACCGGGGACCTGGCGACCGGGTACACCTTCGTCAGCCACTGGGTGAGGGGATAGGCCGGGTCCCCCAGGATACGGGGGGGGGCATTAGCACCTCCTCGATCCGGGTTATCCCCATGTCCGCAAAGTCCCCGGGCATAGAAGGGGGAGATGGTCATGATCCAGGCATTTGTGACTGTGCCCAGAGTTGCTCGTGAAGATGTCTATGAACCGCCCCCGGTGATCCACGACAGCCTGCAGCTGCAGGGAGTGGTAACCGTGTCTGTTAGAGATCGCCACCCCTCCGCTGGAGAGACCGCGGAGTATGTTTATGTGGGTGCCATCCTTGGCACCCATGCAGTTGGGGAACCCTCCAGCCGTGAAACCGGCCATCACGGCCTCCTGGTCCACCAACTGGATCGCTCGGTCCAGGAGAACGCCCTCTACAGCCTCACATAATCCCGGAGGATACAGGCAACGGTGCTCGCCCCGACACCGAAGTGCTGCAAGACAGATCGGCAGGAGTCGGGCGTTGCGAGTGCCCAGACCCCGATAGCCTCCCAATGGACCATGCGGCTGGGGGTCCTCATGGGGGTGTGCTGTCGCTCCAGCCAGGGCGTGAGCAGCTCCGCAAGCCGCAGTAGGGTGAGCCTGTCCATCCTAAAGTGCACCCTCCAGGCGGCCTCATCCCACTGAGCCAGCACCCGGGCCCACCACCCCCGTGCCTGCTCCGTGACCCATACCCGCCAGGCAATGGGCATTGTGAGCTGGGCAGTGCGCCCCATGGTCTCCCTCTGCCAGTGGAGACACCCGGCCACCTCGCAGAGCACAGCGGCCCTGTTCCAGCCGCGTAGCAGGGCCTGCCGGTCCGCCCTGGACACCCGCTGAGTCCTGAGCCGGGCCAGGGAGCGCCTGTGGCCGTGGTGGGCTCTCCGGGCCCTAGCTGTGCTCCAGGCCATGCCGACCTGCAGGCAGACACCCAGGTGCACCTTTGCGGTCAGGAGGCACAGCTGATCGATGTGTGAACGGTAGGGGTGGGAATATCGGTTCCCCCGATATCCGAAACTGCCGGTATTTTGCTGTACTGGCAGTTTCGAATTAACCCGGATTCCCCGTGCTGGATTTTTTTTTACATTGCAGCCATTGAAATGAATGACCGCAATGTAAAAAAAACACACCACTTTCCCTCCCCCATCCAGGCTGCGTGGGTGGAAGGGGGGGGACCCTGCCCAGCCTGGATTTTTAAAAATTTAATTTTAACCCAAAGTCTGGCTGCTAGTGCGGGCTCCAGGTGGCCACTGCCGCACTGGCAAGTACTAGGCGATCCCTGGGGTGAGGGGTGGCTTAACCTGAGGTGGAAGTTCCCCGGAAGGCCTAGTGAAGCACTGAAGCCAGCCACTAGCACTGAAAGCCGGATCTGCGCTGTGCTGCCGCCGCCACCTGTAGGACAAGTAAAGCAATCCCTGGGTGGGGGGGGTAGGGCGATCCCTGGGGTGGGGGTGGGGTGTTAAACCACCCACCCCACCCCAGGTGTGGTGATGCTGGCCCCGTTACAGCCTTGGCCACATGTACACCCGCCCCCGGGTTGCGACCCGGTGACTAGGTGGAGGCACCCATGTCAGCCCGGGGCGTGCCCCCCCCCCACAGCTGGCCCAGGCGGCTCCTGGTGGGTGGGAGGGCCAGGGAGGCAGGGGCAGCCCATTGGGTGGTCAGGAGGCACAGCTGATCGATGTGTGAGCGGTAGGGGTGGGAATATCGGTTCCCCCGATATCCGAAACTGCCGGTTCCCCCTGCCTGGGGCCTTGCTGGTGGCAGCTGCATTCCTGCGGTCATCACCTCCCACCTCTCTGTGTTGGCAACAGTGTGTCCTCGACGGCCTGATTAGTGTGTCGGCTGTCCTGTCTGTGTGCTCAGTTCCTGCAGCTGTGCTGGGTCCGCACCCCCCGCCTCGCTTGTTTGCCATACATTGTTGTGGCCTGTGGCCTTATCGCTTGGCCTTGGGGCTCCCCTGTGTTCCCTCCCGCCCCTCTGGGGAATGTGGGCTCCCCTTTCCGTGGTGTCAGTCTCTCTGGCTTGCTGGACCATGGTTGGCTGCGCTTCCACCGGGCTCCTGGCTCCCATGGGGCCCCCCATACGTGGACCTTCCGCGAGACCATGGCCCTGTGCGACCTGTGGCATACCCCAGCCATGCAATTGCTCCTGAGCTGCCCAGACAGCCTGCTGGGTGCCTATGCAAGCCTGAGCTCTGGCCTTCGTTACTTTGGCTATGAGGCGAGCGCCCGCGATTGCCAGCTGCATGCTGAGATGCTGGGGCTGGTTCCCTTTCTTGATGGGTGCATCCCGGAGATGAGGTGCTCGCATGTGGGGTGGTTGCTGCCGAGACCGTGTCTGCCCTCTCCGTGTGCAGCTTGGCCACCTACACGGCGGGGAGGGGCCTACCTTGGCCGTGTCCTACTTTGGCTGCGTTCACAGGGCCCATGGGTACCAGTGCTCCCGTGGGGTGTTCTATCGCTGGCTGTTGGAGCTCGGTCACCTTCCATGGTCCCCTGCTGCTGACTTCTGCTTGTCGTAGCCCACCGTGGCGGAGCTGGCGGCACTGTCAGGTGTGCAGTTGGGGCTCTCCATGCAGGATACGTTCGAGGCGTACTACCTGGTCGCTCACCACATGTCTATGCTGGGGTATCGCCAGGGCATGCTTCATTGGCTGCATTTCGTTCACCTGGCAGGCCACCTGGCCCCATGCCCCCATGTGGCCCCCTGCAGCTGGCTGTGAGTCCCCCTGTGCCTTCTGGGCCCTGGTTGCCGGCCCCGCTGTGAGCTCCCGCTTCCGCCCTGCTGCTGTGGTCTGCTGCCTACTCCCTCCTTGATGTCCCGCCCATGCTGCTGTGCTGCCTGCTTCCCAGGGTTGCGCTGCCTGTGGCTCCGGGGCCCCACTGGGGGCCCCCCGTCTGCCTCTGCAACCATTGTTTCCCTCCGTGGCTGCCTTCTCTGGTGTTCGGGTCCAGCTCCCCGAAGCGCCCCCCCCCCCGGCTCCCCTGGGTGCTGCTAACCATCCTCGTCCGCCTGCGCTCCCTCGTGCACCCCATGCCCCCCTGGGTGACCTCAGGGTTCTGGGGCCCCTGGACTGCACCTCCCGGGTGGGGGGGATGTATTGTGCCTTTGGACCGGCTGCACGGCTCCAGCTCTCCTGCCTCCCCTCAATGGCACCCTCNTTCTCCTCTGTCTGGGTAGCTCTGCTGCTGGCCGGTAGGAGGCAGATGAGGATTTCTTCTTTTTGCGCATGCGCGCCAGGAGCTACCTGGCGCGCATATACACATCTAGATGTGTATAAGAGACAGCTCTTGGGGTCCGTGTGTGCCTCCTGGACCGTGCCCAGGCCGCTGCCTGTTCTGTGTGACCTCCCCCTGTGCCTGTACCCCAACCTTTTTGGGGTCCCCATTCCAGGACTGACTAGCTGTGGGGGTGCCCGTGCGGGCTGTGCTGTTGGGGGTCTGACTGCCATTCCCCGTGCCTGACCCTGCCCATGGGGCGTTCTCCCCCCCCCCCCCCGTTGTGCCGTGCATGTTGTCTGTCCCGCTGTGTCCCTCCTTCCCTTCCTTTCCCGTATGGGTTTGTGCTGTGTGTTCCACTGTACCCTTGTTGTCTCTGTGCCTGGTGTGTGTGTGGTACCTCGGCGGCTCTCCTCCCTCTTCCCCCTCCCTTCCCATTTCCTTTGTGCGGGCGTTCCCTTTTGGTGCTTTTGCCTTCGTCCCGCCCCTCCCCGGTGCCTTCTGAGTGTTTTGACCACGCCCGGGGATCGGCGTCACATCTGTTGCGCTGCCCCGGGCCGTGTTCTGGCGGCCTAATTCCCTGCCATGGTCCCGATCCCATCATGTCTGTTCGGGGCTCTCCTTGACCACGGGGGGTGGTTGTTCGGTTCCCCACAGCTGGGAATCCACTGTGGTGAATCGGGACCGCGTAACGTCTGAAAACACCCAATGTAAAGAAAGTACAGTCCATTGCAGACCTCCTACCTGGGTCTCCTTCTCACCTTCTCCCCTCGCCATTGTTTTGCTTTGCTCCATCTCCAGTTCTAACTCCTGGCTTATTTGACAAAGGACCCTACGAGGTCCGAAAACTTGTATACCTCCACCAACTGGAGTTGGTCCAATGAAAGATATTGCTGTACTACTTTGTCTCGATTGTTCAAAAGACAGGACAGTGCTATCAGCAATTGGTATGGAAGCTGAACAGGTTCAGTACCTGAAATATCCAACTAGCTTTTTAGGCTGGTGCCCCTTCAATACCTTCTGTTGTCACTGCTGGGTGGGCAGGCCTGAGGGAGGGGAGCCCAATACTGATGTAGCAACTTCCTCTTCTCCATCCCACCTGCACAGGTCTGATAGGCAGCTGCACCAACTCCAGCTATGAAGACATGGGGCGCTCTGCTGCTGTGGCAAAGCAGGCACTAGCAAAAGGGATAAAGTGCAAGTCTCAGTTCACTGTCACACCTGGCTCAGAACAGATCCGGGCCACTATTGAAAGGGATGGCTATGTAAGTATGGGTGCTCTGCTCTTAATGCTTCAGAGGTGGCCGTCGGTGGCTTGAAAAGCTGGAATGGGGACTAGCAGTTGACTCTTCTGCTGAGCCATGTTGTTCTCTTCCTTCCCTCCCCAGGCTAAAATCCTGCGTGATGTTGGAGGAGTAGTTCTTGCCAATGCATGTGGGCCATGCATAGGCCAGTGGGACAGGTAAGGTGGAATGCACAGCAGGAAAGCCCTCTCTGCAGTTTACAAACCCAAAGCCCTTTCCATAGGCAAATACAATACGGCTATCAACTTGTTTGACATACCGCAGAGATAGGGAACCTTTTCTCTCCCAGGGCCATGAAAAAAATGTGTACAAGTTTCAGCAGCTCTGTAGAAGGTGGGGGTGGGTAAGAGGTATGCTCAGGAAGAGTAGGGTCCAGATTGTGGACCTGTTCCCTATCCTTGTGTGCATGCTCTCATCTCTTTTCCCGTCTCAAGCTCCTTCTTTCAGTTTTCAAGATGGGTACTGGATCCAGGAACTAGAAAGGGGCCAAATAAAACTAGCCACAGGCCTCTGAGGTTCCCTAACCCTGCCTCCATATAAGTGCATTAGTGTAGGGTGATGTGCATGGGGACCATAATGGGAGCTGACAAGATAAAGCATTCACTGACTGGGGGGGGGCGGTGCCAGAAAATAAGAGGCAGAGGGAGGCCACTGATAAAGGAAAGTGGAGACCATGGACATATGGGAGGCTGAAGCTCTTCATGCTCACTAATTTTGACACGCTCAGGATCTGACTTGAACCTTGTCCGACTCGGGGTGGAAAGAGGAGGGAGAGGATTTTTTATTTGCGGCAGGTAAGGCAAGTCTATTGCTGTCAGGCTGGCTGCTTCAGCACAGCACGGGTGATGCAAAGAGACGTTTGCCCTCCTGAGCTTGAAGCCAGTGCTCAGCAATGGCTCATGCACACTTGGGTCACATGATCAGGGGTGGGTGGGAGGGTTATTGAAACAGGTTTATGCCTCAGCGGAGGAACAAAGTCTTATCCTCCTCGCTGCTTAATTTGATCTCTTGTCCCTTGAAGTAAGACTTTCCAGATGGGACTGGGTTGGTTTATCTATGGCATAGACTGCTTCTGATTTTTACCCAAGCGTTTTAAGGAAGATTTAAAGGCATCCCCATGCCAACTTGGTGTAATAGAAACCCTTCCCCCATTATCTGTCACATTGTCCCTGTGCTGAGAAATTGGGTTCATGCCCCTTCTTTTCAGCAATTAACTCTTCTGCTGGTCTGAATCTAAACTCTTTATGCTTTTTTATATTTTATTTATTTATTCAAACGTCTTACCTCACCCTTCCCACCAAATGTGGCTCAGGGCAGCTTACAATATTAAAATACAGAACATTAAAAACCATCAGTACAAAAGATTTTAAAAAACCATAACACCCCACCCCCCGATCCCCCCCCTTTCAAAATGATCTATGCTGCAATTGGTTGCTTTCAGCATGAGTCACATCTCTCCCAACCACCTACCCTCCCGTTTCAGCTGCCTCGGGTCCTCCATATACCATGGGGACCTGTGTTGGTGCGTCAGTGGTGTAACAGGGAGCAGTCTGGTGGGGCTGCTGCCCCTTTAAGAAGGGGGCTGTGTGGGCCAGTCAGAGGGCTGGGAACACACAAGGAAGGGGTGTTGGCAGAGCCAGCCCAGAGCTGGGGATCAGCCTGTGGGGAAGCTCAGGCTGAGAAACCCCTGGGACAGAGTGGGCAGGTTAGTGGCCCTTTAAGGCTGAGTAGAGGAAGCCTGGCCATGCCCACTCTGCCTGAGAGCAAAATCTCCCTGAGAGCCTTCCTGCTGTATACTCTCCAAGGTGCTGAAGACTGGAGGACCAGAGGGACCCAGGCAAGTGGGAGAAGCTGTGCCCAGGAGGGAGCCTCTTGCCTGGGGAAGGCTTGGCCAGAGCCCTGGCGTTTAAGGCCTGGCTGAATAGACTTTGGGGGGTTGAGGTGGGGTTGCTCCCGAGTCTGCAGAGATGCACCTGGGCCTGCAGGGTGGAGGCGATTGAGCCAGCAGCCCCAAATATGCAGGATATGGGGTGTGTCCAATAAAGGACTGTGGATTAATACCCTCTGGACTGTGTGGTGTGTCCTGAGAACCCCCTGCCTGGAAGGAGGGGGTTCAGCCAAGGCTCGAGGCTAAAACAGCATAGCAGTGGGGTGAGCTAATTCCCCAGAGTGTGACTCCCAGCGCCCTGGGGGACCCCCCTGCTACAGGTGGCCTTGGTCAAAATGCCATTCCACAGAGCAACCAGGTCATCGACAGAGCAGCCATCAAGGTTGGTAGGTAAATCCCCCAGAGTTCTGAAATCCAATTGGACTTCATGGATGACTAAGTCAAGGCTATTAGTTATACTGGAGCAAGACTTGTAGCTGCAAACGCATCTAGAATGTGAGAGTACAGATGTCTGTCTTAATTCGTTGCTTTCTTTTAATCTTGTTGCTGATTTTTAATTTTGTTGTAGCTATGGCTGTTTCCAACTGCTTTTTAAAATTGTGACCACTTCCGGATTGAGCAGTTATAGTTATTCATTCTTGGACAGTGTAAACATCGGCCTGTCCCATGTATCTAGTTCAAGAAGCCATTGCCCACCTTCCCCTAACATTCACTTCTGCCCCTTTGCTTTACATGTCCCTCAGTGGTGGCTCTTGTCTTTCTGGCAGAGGCTGTTCCTGCTAGTCAGCCCAGCACAAGGCTCCTTCATCTCTTAAAAAGGCCACTGCACAGCCCAGTCACTACAGTAGAAACGCAGGCTGCTTGCTGCCCCCCGTCTTGCCTTCTCTTGCATGGCAGCCTGCTGGGAGAACTGCTGGAAGCCACAGCCAAGAGACTTCTCTGTGGCTTTAGAAGTAATTTGTTATCTGCTGGATTTAGTCAAACATGATTCTCCTTTTCCACATTTCTTTGTAGAAGGGACGTCAAGAAAGGAGAGAAAAATACAATTGTGTCGTCTTACAACAGAAACTTCACAGGGCGCAATGATGCCAACCCAGAGACGCATGCGTTTGTGACCTCTCCAGAGGTATATTGCACATGCCAGGAGGTGGCGACTGGTTTGGGAATGGCATTAGGAGGGCGAGATTGGGAAGAGAAATTGGCAAATGGACTGATGGGATCTAGACCATGCTCTGGATCCTGTGGGAAGCAAGAGTAATATAACCTGGGGGTGCTGTTCTCTGGCAGGAGTGTCTCTAAATCTGCAAATCTCACTAGCCAAATCCAGGGGCAGTAAATCCTGTCTTGCCTTCAAACATGTTACAGGGGAATCGGTCGCCTAGCTGCCAAACTAAAAAGAGACTCTTGGCTGGCTGAGCTGCTTCTGCCAGGTGGGTCTGGAGTGCCATAAAGGGAGCCACACCCCTTCCCTTCAGTGCAGACTAGCTTGGTTCTCCCTCCAGCATCCCTTATTCTCAGTCTTGGTTAGCAGCACCTTGAGTGCTAGCATGCAGATCTTTGTGTGTAGGATAAAGGAGAGAACTTGCAAATTGAAAGAAATTGGGCAGTCCTATGAAGGAAACATGTTAACACCTGCTGGATGTCTTTCCAGATGGTTACAGCTCTAGCTCTTGCTGGCACCCTGAAGTTTAACCCAGAGACAGATCAACTAACCGGAGCTGACGGGAAGAAGTTTAAACTACAGGCTCCTGATGCAGATGAGCTCCCCAAATTGGTATCCTTCCTGCTTTTAACCCTAACTTCTTACCAGCCAGGGGTGGGGTCAGTGAAGTAACTGGAACTGTTACTGCTGTCTGGATACAATTTGAGTGCTGCTGGCAAAGTGGCCTGCTGTGGAGATGGGGAACCTCGGGCCCACAGGCTAAATATGGCCCATGGCCTTCTGTTCTACAGCCTCTTTCCAAGTCATGGATCAGGCCTGTGGAGCTAGCACCCTAAGCGCACATCTTTGCACCTCCCCATCTCATATCCCACTTTAGTCTTTCCATTTCCTTCCCCCGAGTGGGCTCCTCCAGTCCCTCTACTCTATCCCCCTGCCCTGGGCATGTTTCCTAAGCCCCCCCCCCCCCAGCAAGAACCCTAAACTCCAGGCCAGGGGCTTTCACTAAATACAGAAGTGAACTAGAGGGTTACATAGGGGAAGAGAGCAAGGGGTTGGCTGTGAAAGGTCCCTCAATTCAAGTCTGCACTTTCCACTTTTGGAGACCATTACTTTTGCTATTGTTTGTACGCACCAACTCCCCCCTCCCCCAAGACTTTCCATTGTTGACGCGGAGGTTGAGGCCTTAGGTCCGTATGTGGAATGAGATTTCGTTTCCTGAAGGCATATGGCTGGAGAAGGTGGTAGTAATCCCCTTTCAATCTTCCTTCACTGAAGGAGTTTGATCCAGGTCAGGACACCTATCAGCACCCTCCCAAAGATGGAAGCAGTCAGCATGTGGATGTGAGCCCCACCAGCCAGCGTCTGCAGCTCCTTGAACCCTTTGACAAGTGGGATGGCAAGGACCTGGAAGACATGCTGATCCTTATCAAGGTCTGGAAGGGGAGGGATGGGGCAGAAGTTTCTGGGGCAATCAATGGCTCCTTGGACCTCCTGCTTCCAGTAGAGGTCGGCTCCGCTTGCTTTTGAGGGTCAAATGACCCTCACAAACGAATTGTTTTTACACACTTGTTAAAGTATCTCTTCCTCACCAAAATAGGAGGGAAGGGTGATCAGACCACCTCTTTGGCCTGGTGTTTTGCAAGGTTATTTTTGAGAGCTAACCCAAAACCTTCCATAATGTGTCTAGCTACACTACCATGGTGGGGAAAACTGTTTCTGAGTAATCTGGGTTAGTTAGCGAATACCTTGAAGAATGAGACTAGATAGCCCTTGTAGTTGCCTTTATATTGGATATAGTGCTTCTCCTGGCTGCTCTTCCAAGACGATCCTAATCCTCTTGGGAACCCCTCATCCCCTGGTAATGTTCTGTAGCAGAAAATGGAAGAAGCTGTTCGTGGGGCCCCTTTCCTTGTTTTTCTTTCCTGGGAGACTTTATTCCCCAGGAGAAGATCCTGAAGAACTCACTCCTTGACACCATGCACATCACCTTATTTTCTGATGTTCTCTTGACTCCTGTTGAGGAGGAATGTGGACAAGGCCTTTCATAAGGTGATAAGTGACACTTCATTTCTCCCTTTCCCCCCAAATTGTCATTGGAAATTGGGGGGTGGGGTGCCCCTCGTTAGTGGTAATAGGCTTTCTCTCAAATGCAGTCTTGTAAGAATCCATGCCCCCACTCACTCTGCAAGGAAGTGTACAAGTTCCGCATTGAACTAACAGTCTAGAAGTGCTACCACTAGCCTATATCATGCCAATACATTTTGTGCAACTAGGTCTTGAACCTGGCAGCTCCCACATCATGAGACAAAACAATTCTTCTGACTTTCTGTTTCTCCAAATGGGGCAGCTGCTACTGTCTTAGAAAGGCTGAAAGTTTTAGGAACTGGCTGTGATCTGCACCTTCCTGGGAAACCCAAGGGCTGTGGAGGAGGAAGGAAATGGGGTTGGGGGTCGGGGTGGGTCAGGTTTTATTTATACTTTTAGCTTTCTCCTTTTTGTGTATGAACATATTTATAATTGTATTTTAATGAAATTGTTAGCTGCCTTTTGGCAGGAGGGGGCAGGGTAAAAATTCTTATATAAATAAATGTATATCAATAAGCTGCTGGTGCTCCTCTTCAGTCTAAATACTGTAGTAGTGCCCCAGCAGGGCAGTGGGGAACACAGAGGCCTTGGCACTTCTAGTCACTAGCAAATGGATTCTTTGGCCATAGGAGGGGTGAAGAGGTGGGAGTGCTGGTTCAGATGCCTTGCTAAACTCTAGCTCGGGCCTCTGAAACTGAAGAGGTAGTACAAGAAAGGCAAGCAGAGAAGCTCCTACTTCCTGTGGCAGAATGGCTGCTGTTCCTAGAGGTGACTTGTAGGACAGTGTTGTATCCCTGCATTCAGAAGCTGCAGCTGGTGTAGAATGTGGCAGCCTGCCTCCTGACAGGGACGGGCCGTAGGGAGCACATTACACCACTGCTCCGGGCTCTGCACTGGCTGCCTAGAGCATTCCAGGCCCAATTCAAGGTGCTGTTTTTCACATTTAAAGCCGTACATCGTCTCAGACCCTCCTATTGGAGAGACTGCCTCGGGCTGTGGCACAACCTCGGCAGTGAACCGGGGGTGGGGGTGGGGCACAATGGAGAAGGCGTTCTCAGTGGCCGCACCATGGCTGTGGAACTCCCTCTCAGAGGAAGCTCGCCTGGTTCCCAGCCTGTTGGCCTTTCGTTGGGCCTGTAAGATCTGCCTGTTCGTCCGAGCCTTTTGGGGGGGGGGGAATGAGGGTTTTTTTTACCACTGCTTTTACCTCTGTTTTTAAAAATTGTTTTATATCTTGTGAGCTGCCCCGAGCTGCCATAGGGCTGGAGGGAACAGGATATAAATTATTGAATGAATGTGGCTTACAAAGAGCTTTGGGAGCCCTCCACGTGAAAAGTACTCTAGAAACGCAAGGGCAGTAGAATCTTCACAGAATCCTCCCTCTGACAGACTCTTCATCTTGTTCCTTTTACAATACAGGTGAAAGGGAAATGCACTACTGACCACATCTCTGCAGCTGGTCCCTGGCTCAAATTCCGGGGCCATCTGGACAATATCTCCAACAACCTGCTGATTGGAGCCATCAACATGGAGAATGACAAGGCCAACACAGTGAGGAATTCACTAACCCAGGAGTTTGGGCCTGTTCCAGACACAGCCCGTTACTACAAGGTGAGGCTTCCTGCCCTCTCTGCAGCATGTATGAGTTATGAAGCTTCATGACAGTCCACGTGATCTTGTTGGTCATCTTCATCAGGTCTGAGCAATATCTCAATCCATGGACTGAATCATATCGGCCACCTGGCCTTTATACTTTGTAGTCTGCAAATCCCCCCCTCCCCTCCAATTCCAAGTTAAAAATCCATATTCTCCTCTTACCTCCTTCTCCTCTGTCTGGGTAGCTCTGCTGCTGGCCGGTAGGAGGCAGATGAGGATTTCTTCTTTTTGCGCATGCGAGCCAGGAGCTACCTGGCGCGCATGTCTATTCATCTGCCTTGGCCGGTAGGATGCTCGTCAGTGCAGCTCCGTTCCATCTACAAAGAAAATGAAAAGAAACTTAGTGGAGGTAGGGCTTGAGGGGAGGCAAGCAATATTTTTGTACTTTTCCAGGGAAACCTTCGGCCCTGCAGGCAACGGGGGACTTTTCCCTCTGTTGTGCCCGTGAACAGATAAGACTGCTGGTTGCGGCAAAATAAAAAAAAGAGAGAGGAATAGGGAGCTCGGGGACAGCACGGCTGGGCCTCTGAGTTTTCCCTCATCCATATCGCCACGTGCAAGGAGGGCGCAGACAGCACGGCTGGGCCCTGCCTCTAGGGCTAGTAGCTCCACGTGGACTAACTAATTAACAGGGCGGAGACAGCACTGCTGGGCTCTGTCCCTAGTATTCAGATCGGGGACAGCGCTGCTGGACCCTGTATCCTTTAACTGCGGTCCCCCTTTTTTCCCTGATTTTCTAAAGGACTAACCATGAGTGCGGGACAGCCCCCCACTGGGGCCACCCCTTCTCCAGTGCCAGCTCCCCCGCAGGACCCGGACACCCAGGTACGCTTAGCCTCCCTAGAAAAATCTATGGGAGAGATGCTAGCTACCCTGGGACAATTAACAAAACCTAAAAGAAAGAGACCTAGATCTAAGCATAATAATGGTCGCCCTAAGGTGGGGAAATCTGGGACTCCCAGAAAGAAATCAAAAAGACCACCAGAGGGCACAGCGAGCACTGCCTTAAGAGGCTCCTCTGCAGAGAGTGATCAGGGGGAGCAGGAGACGGAGAACCCAGACACTATCTGAACGAGATCAGGGGGAATCTGAGCTTTTGTCAGACTGACCACGAGCTGTCTGATTTAGAAGAAGGGGAATGGATAGAGCCAGCCTCTGATCCTAAAGATAGAGAGAGACAATTCCCTGCACAGTATAGGAGCGAACTGATGGCACAGGTTATTAAGACCCTACAGTTGCAGGAAAAATCCTCTAAGCAGGATTCTTCTGACTCACAGGAGGAGGAAACTTGACAGTATATCCCCTCAGTCCATGGTAGAGACCAGGGCCTCCCCTTAGATAAGGCCTTTGAGAAGCTTGTTCTTCAGAAATGGAAACAGCCAGACAAGGGCTTTAAAATGAACAGGAACCAGGATGCCTTATACTCCTTCTCGAGGAGAAAGGACCCTACGTTCTGAACCCCTAAGGTGGACACGGGAGCCACTTCCCTAGCCAGACAAAGTGTTCCCCACGGAAGGGGATTGCCACCCTAGGGATGCAAGGAACAGAGTGGTTGATGCGGCTCTTAAAAAAGCTTCGGAAGCTACGTCGGCTGCCCTGAGAGTAGGCATAGCGTCCTCTTATGTATCTAGAGCCATGCTAGCCTGGATGCAAGAGTTACAGGACCCAGAGATATCGGAAGGTAAATCCCAGAGGTTAAACTCCAGGATTTGCATGGCAGCCGCCTTCCTTGCTGATGCGACCACGGATAATCTAACATGGTCGGCCAGGTCAGTAGCCAACAACATAGCCACTAGACGCAGAATATGGCTGCGCTCCTCGGATGGAGATGTCACCACGAAGAACTTGCTCACGGCATCTCCATATAAAGGGCCCAAGTTATTTGGGGTATGTTTAGAGTCTTGGAAGAGGCGTCAAGCAAAGACAAAACAAAAACCTTACAACAACTGTCAGCAAAAAGGGGTTCCTTTTGGGGTCATCCCTTTTATTTCAGGGGATTCGCAGGCCCTTCCAGAAGATTCCAATCTTCCACTCAGAGAGGCTACACCCTCAACTTCGCCTTCAAGGGCAGAGGCTTCAGGGCAGGAAGGTACGATAGGTGTAGATCTAGGGGCCCTCCTGCCAATCAACCAAGACAGGACGCCTGACTATCCCGAGCACCGGGTTGGGGGCAGGATCCAGCAGTTCCACGGCGTGTGGACACACTCAATCACGGACGCCTGGGTCCTCTCCTGCGTGGAACGAGGATACTCCATCGAACTGGACAGCGTTCCTACTCGCAGGTTCCTAATCTCACCCATATCAAGAGACACGACGAAACACCTCGCTGTGTCATCGGAAACAAGAGACTCCGGGACTCCAGAGCCATAGAAAGAGTACCGCCTACTCAACAACGCTCTGGTCTCTACTCAATTCTTTTTCTGGTGGCAAAAAAGACAGTAAAATGGAGAGCAGTGTTGGACTTAAAGGCCCTGAATCGTCACGTGGTAAAAGAGGTTCAAAATGGAAACGGTGACATCCATTTGCCGCAGACATTTGCCATTTGCCGTATACAGAAGGAAGATTGGATAGTGTCCCTGGATCTAAAGGATGCATACCTCCACATACCGATTTGAACATCTCACAGGCAGTGGCTCCGCTTCACGTACAACCACCACTGGCAATTCAGGGCCCTTCCTTTCGGACTCTCCTCAGCACCCAGGACCTTCGCCAAAGTGCTGATACCACTGGTGGTGAACGTCCAGATGGAGGGCATTCATATATACCCTTACCTGGACAACCTGCTGATCCGGGCAAACTCTCCAGAACAAACTATACTGGACCTCAACATAACGATCTTCTACTTGGAGCAACACGGTTTCCTAATAAACTGGGAAAAAAGTCACCATCCTGACGCGGTTCATTAGAGCACCTGGGCATCATTATAGATACCAACTCCGATATCGCGTTCGTCCCCCCAAACAGGACGAGAAAGATCCGGAAGTTAGTAAGGATCCTCAAGTCATCGTCCGAATGCGGCTCAAGACACTGGCATCATTGCTAGGACTACTGGTCTCGTGCACGGCCCAGGTGACGTGGGGCAGGTTGCACCTATGTCCCTTGCAGCAGCTGCTGCGACCTTTCCAACGAGAGCTCACAAGCAGGCTGAATCCCTGGGTGAACATCCCTGGACACGTAAAAAGCTCCATGTCCTGGTGGTTAGACCCCACAATGTTCCAAAAAGGGATCCCTCTCACGGAACCCAGGAGGGAGATTATAACGACAAACGGCAGGCTGGGGAGCCCACACGACGATTCAATCGGTACAGGGGACGTGATCATAGAGGGACTCCCAACAGCAAATCAACTACCTGGAATTGAAGGCCATACGACTGGCCCTTCAACAACTCTTTCCCTCCGGGACCAACAGCCACCTTCTGATTTACACCAACAACGTAACAGCAAAGGCGTACGTGAACCATCAGGGCGGATCTCGGTCGTCCCAGCTGCATCAGGAAGCAACCCAACTCTTCACTTGGGCTCACTCACACGTCGTCTCTGAAAGCTCTCCATATCAGGGGACAGGACAACTCGACAGCGGACTGGCTGAGTCGCCAAACCCTACAACCACATGAATGGAACCTCAACAGAGCGGTCTTCCAGGACATTGTAGCATGGTTCGGCCAACCCGTCATGGACTAATTCGCCACCAAGGGCAACACTCAGCTGCCCCGATTCATGTCACGAGAGATGTGCAAGGAGGCAGAGGCAACCGATGTTCTAAACCAACCATGGCCCAAGGGACTGCTCTATGCGTTCCCGCCGTTCCCTCTGATTGCACGGACCATTGCCAAGGCACGCAGGGAGCAAGCGCAGCTGTTATTGATCTCACCCTAGTGGCCCAGGAGGCTGTGGTTCTGAGCTGATCCAACTCAGCCAGGGTCAATTCAGGAGGCTTCCTCTGAAGACCAACCTTCTACAACAAGGACCAATCTTACACCAGGACATTCAGACATTAAAGCTGACAGTCTGGCGATTTGAGCACTCCGCATTAAAAAGACAGGGATATACTGACCCAGTGCTCGACACCCTTCAGAGCTCCAGAAGACCAGCCACTCGGAGGGCCTCCCAGAACACGTGGAAAATGTTTGCCTCATGCTCGAGACAGAAAGGGCTAGACCCTCGCCAAGTGGGGATTCCCCAGGTGCTAGATTTTTCTACAACAGGGATTAGGCAAAGGACTTAGGGCCAATACACTAGCTAGACAGGCAGCGGCATTAGACTCGGTGCTGAGGGCAGCAACCAACAGGGCAATCTCTTCCCATCTGCACGTTAAGAGATTTATACGGGCGGCCAGACTCCTGTCCCCTCCGGTCGTACATAGGGTACCCTCCTGGAACCTAAACCTTGTCTTGGAGGCATTAACGAAACTGCCTTTTGAACCCCTAAAGCATCTCACTATATCTTTTGACCCTCAAAACAGTGTTCTTGGTAGCAGTGACATCAGTTTGTCGAGTTTCAGAGCTGAGCGCACTGTCCATGGAAGACAATTTCTGTATTTTTCGCACACTCTGTCACCCTGATTGGACCCTGCCTTCATTCCAAAGGTAAATTTATATTTCCACAGAGCCCAAGAGTTGGTGCTCCCATCTTTCTGCCCCAACCCAGTCCATCCCAAGGAAAAAGCTTGGCATATGTTAGACGGCTGGAGGGCTCTGAAAATGTATCTGGCCAGAACCCGGGCTTGTTGTAAATCCACAGCCTTCTTTGTTAATATTCGCCTGGGCCTGCAGGGCCTCAAGGCTTCCAAAACCTTGTTGTCTAAGCGGGTGAAACATGCCATCATAGAAGCCTACAAGGCAGGCGGGAGGGTTCCCCCTTTGCAAATTTGGGCCCACTCCCTATGCATTCAAGGCACAAGCCTCCTACAAGGAAATCTGTAGGGCCGCAACCTGGGCATCCCTACGTACTTTCGTGAGGCACTACAAGATTAATATTTTCCAGTCAACTGAGGCTGCTTTTGGCAGACGGGTACTGCAGTCGGTACTGGACTCTTCCAGGGCTGTCGGCTCCCACCCGTAAAAGAGGGGATTGCTTGGACATCTCCCAGACGGAGGAGGAGAAGAAGGTAAGAGGAGAAAGGAGAATTGGTTACCTACCTTCGGTGAATTCCTTTCTCTTACGCTCCTTATCCTCCTCCGACCCTCCCTGCCAGACAGCTTTGGGTTCCTCGTCCATCCGACTGTGCTAGTTACGCTTGACTGAGGTCCGCTGTTGGACTCTAGATTTTTTCCCTCACTGTTCACATTCAACCCATGAGATTAACAAATGGGTCCTTCTAAGTTGTGTTACTGTTAGATAAGAGATACTTTCCAGGGGCACTCGGCTAGGATACAGACTGAGGAGACCGGGTAGCTCCTGCCGCGCATGCACAAAAAGAAATCTTCATCTGCCTCCTATCGGCCAGTAGCAGAGCTACCAAGACGGAGGAGGATAAGGAGTGTAAGAGAGGAATTCACCGAAGGTAGGTAACCAATTCTCCTTTCTGCATATGAAATTATGCAAACTAACTAAACTCCACAAATTAACCAGTTACGAAAGCAAACTTCCCCAGCATGCCATGCCAAGTTTGACACACCTTTTTAAAAAAACAATCCAGAAAATACCACACGGAGCACAAGTTGGGGGCTGCTCTTTTCAGCAGGAAGCTGTGGGTTGCTCACCTTGGTTCTTGGACTAAGTGGCTGCTTGTCAAAGATGACAATCCTCCATCTTACCCACCACTTGGATCGTGTTCATTCCATCCTTGCCCAGCACAAACTCTTCCCTCACCTTCAAGGTTCTTTAAGGCCTTGCTCCTCTGTCCTAATTTTCTGCTGTCCCACCTGGGAATCTTGCTCCTTCTCTGCCACTACCCTCATCCACTAGGGTTGCTGCGACTTGTGGTTTTGACCCTGACACTTGCATTTTTGGCCTCTAAAAGTGACAGGGTCAAAACTGAGTGGCAACTTTACTTGGAACTTTGTTTGGAAACAATGGCTCTCCCTCCCCTCCGTGGAATCTGACTTGTATCCTGGCTCTTTTTCTGTGCTGGGGTGGGGAAGAGTAGGAGCAGCCTCCATTTCTGTGTGGGATGGGGGCAGTTTATAGTGTCTGAAGGGGGTGTGGCAGAGGCGTCAGACTCATGTCCAAGTCCTGGCATCTAGTTTTGTGGTGGCCTATCGCAGCAGTGTGAATCTGGGGTCAAGACTAACTGCCTAGTAATGAAGTATTGCTCCCTCCATTCTTCCTCTGAAACATGGGGATGTTAAAAGCACCAGAAAAAGGTTCCTTTGACACTCTACACTGGGGTTAAGGTTGCTGAATGGCTGACATTTTTGTTCTGCTCTCCCTGGTCAGCTTCTAGTAGCAGCTCGGTGCTATGCCTGGGACACACTTTTGGTCACTAATACCACTGTAGTTGAGTTTATGGCAGCCAGGATGTAGTGCCATGCGCAGGACTGGCTTGTTTTTGTTGTGGTGTTTCGTTTGGTTTTTTTGTTTGTCTTGCTCCCAAACTTGCCTTCAGAACCTTTTGGTTTGCTTAATCTCCACTTTCAAGATGCATGCTGGGGCTTGCATGGCACACTGGACACAAGTGTGCTGCAAGTCACCATAGGCAGCAGACCTCTGTCCACACAGTCCTGCCTGCAGTAAGTCTTCAATATTCCCTGCTTCCACTGCAGGGCTGGTCGACCCCTCATCTGGTGGTTTCACTGCTTGGATCCAACAGGGGGAAAAGTAATAAAGCATCAGCAGGATAGGAGTGGAGGTGACGGTGGGGGGCTCCCAGGGTCTGCTAGCTAGATATCCTGTTCACAGCCAGACTCTAGAGCCCCAGGGAAGAAGACTTGCTCCTCAAAGACCTCAGATCCTTTCACTGCACTGTTCCAGTATCTCCATCGAAGCCAAGGATCATCTTCTAGCCCTCCAGACCACCCTCTGCTCCCATTCCAACATTACCTACCCAACTAGGGTACTCCCAAGTATCCAGGCAGCACCCAGAATCCCCATCCCGTGAAGGAGGGAGACACTTCCTCCCCCACTTCACTCTGTGTTCATGTGAACATAAGAGGTTAAAGGGAACTACACAGTACTTGGCTTCAAAAATGCACCCTTGACACCAAGTCCTCTGTGTGGGAATTGGTGGTGGTAGTGAAGCAAGCTGTCCATTCACTTAATTTATTTTTATTTATATCCTGCCCTATCACCCAGAGGCTCAGGGCAGTTCATAGGACACACACACAAATGTAAAACAATTAAAACCCCATTGCCCTTCCCCCTGAATGCCTGGCCAAATAAAAAGGTCTTGCACTGCCTCCAGAAGACAGTCAAACTAGGGCAGAAGGGAGTTCCAAAGCTGTCTGGTCTTCTCCTGATCTACAGTTGGAGATGCTTAGACCACTGCTCCAGCCACTACCACCTTGCACAACTTTTGAAGTAATACAGGTGTTTAATGAAGGCCTTCATGCTGCCTTTCAAATATCTTTATCTTGGCCCTAATAGTGTTTGAATTAATCACATGAGCTGCTCTGTGAACTTTTTTAAAACTTCTTTGCGTTATTTGTCCTAGAAAAATAATGTCAAATGGGTAGTCGTTGGGGATGAGAATTATGGAGAGGGCTCGAGTCGGGAGCATGCGGCATTGGAACCAAGGCACCTGGGAGGCAGAGCCATCCTCACAAAGAGCTTTGCCAGGATCCATGGTAAGTATTCACAGCACGGGCTTTGCCTGCTGTAACCAACTCACAGGGAAGAGCATAAAGGAGGCTGCTTCTGGCTTGGATTGCAAAACTTTCTCCCTTTTTCTTTTTTTAATAAGTGTTTTGTACAGAGGCCAGGGACAAGATGATGGCACCTGCTAGCATAAGCCGTTCGTCCATGCTTTAGATATTTGTACCCAAGGAAGAGAAGGATCATGATGTGTGAAATGCAACTTGTCACCATCTCAAAGCAACCCCCTAAAATGTTTGAGCATCTGTGTGGAAAGAGTCTTCTCAGAAGAAATTGAGATCTGGGTACTCTGCCAAGCTATGTCCATTAGAGTGCACCCCATGTAGTCTTCTGAGGCTACAAGGCAAACTTCTTCCCCAACACACTTTATTCCTGTGTTTGTGGGGACTTAAGCTTCCCTCACAACTCCTTTAAAGCTGAAACTGGACAAAATTGCAAGCCAGCTCCAGCTGCAGCTTGGTGGCTTCCATGTGTACCTGAAGTGTGCCCTCAGTGCACAGCTTTTGTAATGGGACAGGAGTGGTTGCCTCCCCATTCTTTCCCCCTTGTTGTGTGTAAAATGTGTGTTGATCATGCACATGCTGGAGTGGGGAAGGCTTTGTCCTGTATATTGGCTACACAGAGCCCTCCAAAGTATGCAAGCACTTAGGACCTGGTGGGAAAAACTATCCATTTGACAACTTTTTCTATTAGGTGGTGACCTAATAACTTGTATTGCACTTGGCACACTGGGACCCCTGTTTTGTCTAAATTAAGCTGGTCATAGATTGTGGTATTCAGATACTGTTGCAGTAAAGCTACCCCCTGTTCCTAGGACATGCACTACTAGGTTAACTGTATGATCTGTAGGCTTATGCATGCCTGTGGTATGGCTTATCCATCATACCTCTAACAAATCTTCCCCATAATGCATCTGGTACATTGTACAGAACCAATTCAGGAGGAAAAACTCATTCTCATCGTAACCAAGCCAAGTACGTGCACTTGAGACCTCGCATCTTCATGAATGTTAGACCCCTTGTCTCTCAGATTGTAAGCCCTAGGGGCAGGGACCATGTCTATTTTATTACTTTGTAAAGTGCCAGGTACACTGCTTGCACTATATAAATGTTTGTTGTTAATAACAAATTTGGGATAATACTACAAATTTGGGATTTGTAGTATTCTCCAAGCCAGGCTCAGAACTGCCTCAAGCACTGTAGCTGTTGGTAAATCCTAATTGTCATTCACAGAAACTAACCTGAAGAAGCAAGGCCTACTTCCTCTAACATTTGCTGATCCAGCTGACTATGACAAGATCCATCCTGTGGACAAGCTGAGCATTGTGGGCCTGGCAGACTTTGCACCTGGAAAGGTAATGGGTTAGGTGTATTGCAGTGAGCTCTACCTTGGTGTAGAATAGTCATTCAGCAAAAAGTGCTGAAATGCCCACAGAGCGAGGGGATTTGGCTAGAACCTCCGCAAAGCAGTGAGGATATGAACAGCCGTTCCTACGCTTTAGTACTCTAGTTTAATCAGCCTGCAGCCCAGCAAGACACATGGCTGTCATTTTCTGCTGCAACTTTATATCTGACATTTTAAACTTGATATGTACAACCCTCACACTATTCATGTAAATGGGAGTGTTGCCAGTTACTTCATGGAATCAGGATTGTACCTATTGTCACTCTGATATTCCATATAAGCAATTGCAGGAACTGCACCTCATCCAAACTGAAGTGAGAGAGAACGTGCTTTTAAGTTAAAGTACTTAGATAGAAAGTTAAACCCAATTGTCTTTCTCCCATATTTAGCCACTAAAATGTATTATCAAGCATCCCAATGGAAGCCAGGAAACAATTCTGCTAAACCACACCTTCAATGAGTCGCAGATTGAGTGGTTCCGGGCAGGCAGTGCCCTGAACAGAATGAAGGAGCTGCAGCACAAGTGACGCTTGCCTCGCCGACTTGACTGTTGTCATAAAAGTGCAATTCCATGCCTATTTGCAGGAATAAATGTCAGATCAAATGTAGCCATAGCTTCCTTTTTGTTAAAGTAGTCCTTTACTGACCCACAGAACAGGAGTACAGCCCTGCTTGCCCTGGATTTCTAAAGTCTATGGCGTCTTGTTTTGGCTCAAGTTTCAATTGTCCATATTGCTCAGTATTTATATTAGATCTGCTTAGTCTTTTTTTCTGCCTGATCATTTCACTGGTGGCTGAAGGGTTGAGAGAGAGGATTTTGTTCTTGTGGAAAATATAAAATAAAGATTGTGACTGACTGACTGTCTCCACTCTTGTCTTTGTACTGATGCTTCCTCTGTCAAGCAGATAGGGGGGGGAGGGGACTTGTTTCAACTGAAATCTCCCACTCTGCAAACTCTGTCCAGCGGTTCTCATGCCAACACTTGACAGTCATAATTTTAAAATATCCTGTCCCTGGGGTCATGGAAATATATCAAAACGGGCTTTTTGCCAGAGCAGCTGTGACTAGTCCTGAGGATTGGAGCCTAAGCTAAAGATTACTACTCTTGCTACTACAGTAGCTGCCATGACTTTTTCAGCCAAGCAATGGGCTATAAATCTACCCAGCCTCATTCAGAGGGAAGACACTGAAGTGTACAACTTCAAGCTGAATGATCCAAATGCCCATTACCTGTTCTGTAGTAAGCAAGACTGACTTCTCACAGGTACAGACTTTTAACCTAGTAGTGCATGTGCTAGGAACAGGAGGCTTTGCTTCAACAGCATAAGAAAGCAGTGCAGTCATATCCTCATGGGGCAAGGTAACTCCCTGCTTCTGTCACCTCAGTCAGAAGAAACTAAAGATGACCTTTTTGTAGATGGCTGCACCCATGGGAACATTGTCTCTTAAAACTGTAGCAATGGGCATATTCCCTACTCTGCCTGAGTTGCAACACCACATGTATACCCCCTAGGGTACAGTGTTCTGAGAACCAAACTCCACCACTTTGTTCCATTAGCAGCCCAATCTGTAAGATGGCAAATTGCTCCTGCACAGCATCAAGAAAGCTCCATGCTGGAAGAGGAGTATAGGCTTCTTTTAAGCCTATGACCCAGAAATAGCAAAGCTTAGAATTCAGAGGCTGTAACTACACTGCAGGCTCAGCTGACTCAAGCTTTACTTTGTCTAAGGTCAGTAGACCCACCTGCCAGCAGAATTACAGCCTCTTATGAGTAAGAGAGGGCTGCCTTTTAATCCTCTCAAGGCAGCCTCCTAGAACTATGCTTCACACAGTCATGCTCTCACACTGCTTTGTTCTATTTCCATTGCTGTCAGGGGAGGAAGGATCACTTTTCAGTTCCTTTGTGCTAACACTACCATCCATAGTGGAGGGCAGGACCAGCTTGAAAATAAGCATTATCCACACTACACAGCTGTACAGGAAGCTTGGTCTCAAAGAACCACCAGCTCAATGTCTGTAATGCAAAGTGGTGCTAGGTGGCTATTGCTAAAATGTTCAGTCACTCCTAGGGATGGGGTGAGGAAGTATTTTCTCTCTGCATGGCATCGGCTCTTGTTTCAACTGACCAATGGCTTTCCCTATATAACGGAACACAACAGTAGTTGCTTTCACAAGATTGGAGAGCAGGGGTTAAGAGTTGCTGAATCAATTCCTGTTTAACTGCCACCATTTAGCTTTCTTACTGAATTTGGACTCACAATAATACAAACTCCATTCAGGAGCAGAAACTTGGATTGGCAGAGCTATACACAGGACTGTATTCTCATTCTTGTTAGTCATCACCAAGGTTTAAGTCTGAAGAGCCAGTGTGCTGCTCCTCTCAGACTAGGGTCTAGACAGCAGCACAACACTTAGCTTCAGTCAGAAATGGGTACTTGTGTTCACCCTACCACTGCTCTGCACTTGCATGACAAGGCAAGGAAGCTGTCACACCCATCTCCTTAGTAGGCTATTCTCAGCAATAAAATATTAATGCCAGTGTAGCAGAGTCCTCTCTGGCTCTTCAGGGTGACAAATTGTCTTTAGAGCAGAACTGAGTTCAAGTACTTCACAGGTATTTGTGCTGCGGCTTAGGATTGCCCGTTTCTATATCTGAAGCCCTCATTTCTCAGCCAGAGTCCAGAGGGTACCAGGAAGCTCCAGTAATCCCTGAAAGTGTCCATACTGCCTTTCTTCAGAGTAGGTTCTAGGCTTCTGCTAGCTGTTTGTCCACCATGACAGGAGCCCCAGGCCTGGCTCACTGATTGATCCCTAGAGAACAGAAAGGCAAGTAGATAGAAATGGATAGTGATCAAACAGCAATCAAGCATCTCAATTACATACTGGAATCCATTTTTCTTTCCAACATCCACTGACCCCCATAGGATATAGCACCAGACCAACAGGTGGGGGGAGGAGGAGTGTTCTTGCCCCACTGAGAACCTGCTGTATTTAAGGTCACACTGAGCTCCTTCATGGCTTTGGTGCAGACACTGGCATATGCCTATTGTGCGGTGCTGCATGCACTTTGACTCCACTCCTCTGCGTAACTTGTAACCAGCCTCTTCCTGAAAGCTTGCTGATTTGGATCAGCCTTCCAAACACCACCCTCCCCCAGCCTTAATAGGAGGCTAAAGGGGCAAAGCCAATAAGCTGATTTTGTGGTTGGTCTCACATCTTGCTCTCCTTTCCATCCTCCTCCGCTGCAAGACCGATTTTAGGAGTGTAAGCTCCTTGGGGCAGGAACCAGGTCTCTCTTTTTTTCTTAAACATTACATCTCTGATGCTGTGTATGCTACAGACACTTACCACAAGAGTATAGGGCACCCCTTTCTTCTGCCCCTCTTCGGTGGAGGCCTCTGCAGAGCTTGGGCCTGTTGGGGATGTGTCGATGAAACTCTCATCCACCACCCGGAAGCGTATTTCCTCCCCAGTGTCCATGTACAGGTCATGAGCCCCTTCCTCTGTCTCATACTCCCACACCCACACCTGCTCGGCTTCATCGCTGCTCAGGCAGAGGGTCAAGGTGGTAACAGACTGAGAATTCAGAAAATCCCATTCTTTTGTATGGGCCATCTGGATTCAAATCTCTCTAGAGCTACTCACACTGCATCACCTGCTAAAAGCCCTGCCTCTCTCAGTTCTATGGCCTAGCACCATGAACAAATATCTGTCTCAGTTTGGCTTGCCCAGCAGCAAAAGGGAAAGCAAAGTTTTGGCTTCATGGTCTAAGCTGGGCACCTGGTGAGGAGAAAGAATTCTTTCACCCAGGAAGCTATTGCTGGAGACAGAATACAAGACAGTCTAGGTTGGAAGAAAGTCAAAATGCACATGACTGCTACCTATGGCTAGAGGCAGTGAAGTAACCTTGTAATGAGGTCCACTTGGTGTGACCCCATGGAAAGAGTCAGGTAATTTCAGAGTCCCATGTACTCTGCCTTTCCCTGATAGGCAGTAATGGTGGAAATGCAGAATACACAGGGCCCTGCCTAATGGATATGTTTCCCCCATGACATCCAGCACCTCTGGGACAGATGAGACTTTACAGTGACAGGGAACCAAAAGGGAGAAAATGGCTGCAATGGGTATTTTTAAAATTTAGTGCCATGGAAGCACTCGGAGGATACAACTTGGCTGGCTGCTGCAGGGACTCTGGAGGGATGAGAATGTCATCGAAGAACCCAAGAGAGACTACAGAGAAAAACATAACAAACAGCATATGTTAAAGAAAAAGTCAACAGGAAATCACATTGCTGTTTAAGGAACAGCAACAGTAGTAGATGCTACCATCTGCCTGAGCCTATTATCTGTATTGTCAAAGTTGTTCTCTGTATGAGGAGTAAGTTAAAAAATAAATAAATGGACAAGTGTGTCAAAGTACTACAATTTAGACTCCTGGCTCACTAAAGCCCTGTCAGCTGAATTCCAGTGAACAGAATAAGCCTGGCCCCCAACTCACTATTCCATCTCCCATATGTACATTCCAAGAGATTAGGCTCTTCTGGGATTGCAGATGCATGGGGAAGGAGCAGGAAGGCCTGGCCAATCTAAATTGGTCCTGTTAAAACACTGTCCAAATTCCAACTATAGTCAGCATCCTGGGCAACTTCACCCCCATCAATGCCAGTGATGTTATCAAGAGAAATACACCCAGAATGCACCACAGCTCTCACATCCCATTACCATGTCCTTCCAGTTTAGAGGCTGCTGGTATTGCACACCCAGGCCCCTAAATGCCTTGGCAAACTGAGTAACAAGATGTAGAAAGTCTGCAATCTAATGTTCGTAACTAGTAGTATGATTACCCTGCCTCCTTAATTAGAAAGCAAAACCTTCAGGCTCCTAAGAGCACAGTCAGCAGTCAGTCTGAAAGCAGCAGCTGCACCAAGACTGCCCCTAGATCCATTTCATATAGACTACCTGTCGGACAGGAACTCCATTTGGTCAACCAATCCCAAAGCCCTCTGTATTCAAATAAGTATCTTAGAGCACCAGCCTCTCTAGCATTAAAGAGTGAAATTTACCATGAACGCCTTCCTGACTGCAGCCTTTAATCTCCCCAATCAGAATCTCATCCAGGAAGGGATGGAACACCACATAGCGGAAATGCACTGGAGAGAGAGAGATTGTTAATGCCACATTAGAGAGTCAACTATTTATCTACTCATTCCATAGTAATTCTCCCCAAAGCCTTGTGTCATCAGCATCTTGTCCCACAGATGCTGACTAGGGGCCCAGTCATACAACATTCCCTCAGGGGAGGTGACCGTCACAGAATAGGGCCCTGGCTGGTTTCTCCCATGGGGAGGCTAGGGAGGTTGTGTGAAGTGGGTTTGGCAAGCCTGTCCAGGGCCTATCCAGCAGCACATAAACCTGCATCACAAAACACTCACTTGCTGCAAGGAAAGCAAGTGTGGGCTGTGCTCCATGTTGTGTGAATGAGCCCCAGGTCTTGGGCATAAAAAAACACCCACAGTGCTTTGCAATTATTTGGAATTTATGTGGGCCCAGCTGCCCTAAACAACAACATGAAATAATTACTGTTGCTGACAACGAACAATTTGTCTCACTTGCTTGCTAGGTCTCATCAGGACCAGTTTTAGAATTTGTGGGGACTGGGGCAAGCCTAAAATGGACTCCTTACCCTCACCCCTGTGGGGCCCTGCATTTTGATAGTCCCAGTGAGAGGGGAGAGTGTGTTTGGAGGCCGTGACAGATTGGATGCGGCAGAGCAGACTGAAGCTCAATCCAGATAAGACAGAGGTGATGTTGGTGGATAGGGCAAGGGAGGTGCTGGCCCCTCTGGTGGGGGGGGGGGGCAGTTCGCCTGCCTGTGGCCCAACAGGTTCGGAGTCTGGGGGTGGTTTTGGACTCGGGCCTCCATCTGGATCGGCAGGTGGAGGCGGTGCCAAAAGCTGCCTTTCGCCAGCTGTATCTGGTGCGGAGGCTGCGTCCATACATCTCCAGGCCCGACCTGGCCACCCTCATCCATACCATCATCACCTCGAGGCTCGACTACTGCAACGCACTCTACGTGGGGCTTCCCTTGATTCTGGTTTGGAGGTTGCAGCTAGTGCAGAATGCGGCGGCCTGTCTCTTTATGGGGCCAGGCCGGCGGGAGCACATAACACCTGTGCTCTGAACTCTGCACTGGCTGCCAATAGTGTACCGAGCCAGGTTTAAGGTTTTGGTACTGGCCTATAAAGCCCTACACGGTCTGGGCCCCTCATACCTCAGGGACCGCCTCGCCTTCCGTGTCTCAGAGCGATTTCTTTTGTCTGCCGGGGGTGCCTTCTTGGAGGTCCCCCATATTAAATGGGGGGCCACAATGGAGAGGGCGTTCTCAGTAGCCGGGCCGCGGTTCTGGAAGTCCATCTGGCCCCAGGCCTGTTGGCATTTCGTCGAGCCTGTAAAACCTGGCTGTTCGCCCAGGTCTTTTGGGGGGGGGGGGTGGCTTATTTTGTGTGTTTAGTTTTAATGGTTTTATGGTTGTGTTCGTTTTATTGGGGGGAATTTTTATTGTACGTCACCCCGGGATGTCTTGGCATGAGGGAGCGGCTAATAAATATTTATAATAAATAATAAATATAAATAAATCATAAGACCCAGGAATGAACAGCAGCAGCAGCTTCCTTCATGTTCTGCCTCTGTCTTCTCAATGGCCACCTCCTTCATGGTTTCATAGGCAGTAGGGGATGCACCCAGTGAGGGGACAAAGGCAGAACAGGAGGGAAGCTGCTTCTGCTCACTTTGGTGTCCTCATTTTCCTTCTCCCCCCTGGGATTTCAAAGTGCAGGATCCTAGCACAGGAGTTGCTGTTGCCTTCACCCCAAGCAGCAATGGATGCCAAGCACAGTCCTGGAACTCCTCTCCCACCCGAGGCAGCGCAGTGACCAGGACCATTGTCTTGTTTGCCCCACTCTAAGATCAGTCCTATGTCTTGTATTCAACTGTAGCCATTTCAGAGCAGATGCCATTTCTTCTACAAACATTGGTACCGATACCTAGCACAACACTGCCCTGCTCCTTCTTAATACTTGACTTTGCAGAGAGTGTATGCTGGGACAATTGCATTACTGAAATTTGACTGCCACGGGGTTGAACACAAGAGCTCTGTAATAATGCACAGCTACCCTACACTATCGTTCCCATCACTGGCAGACAGCTACTTGATTTTAGAAGACAATGGTAGAAAAGGTTTCCTCAGCCTGACTGGAAAAATGGTTTCTCAGTACAATGAGCTAAAGGAATCCATTATCACCACTCTAGATATACACTCCCCCAAATTATTTAGGTTATTTTCAACAAGGACACGAAGGTTGCCCACAGAGCTCTCAGTCTAACTAGCCATACAAAGAGAGGCTGAAGGGAAGAGAATACACAAGCTAAGAGGCTGAGGGTGGAGGGGAGAGGATAATCACATCTGTATTTTTCTATCAGCAGCTCTGATGGGCTCACCTCTTGCTTTTCACTCCAATGCCCACATAAAGGCTCTTGGAATCCAAACCTCTGACTCCTTGTTCTAATGAGGAGCAAAGTAGAGCTTGGCTATTTGCAGCTGTATCACGCTAATTATACTGCACAGCTGACATGGGGTAAGGGGTGGAAGATTTGACACACAGTGAAATAAGCAAACAGTACAGTGGGGGAGAACTACAATGGGCACGGAATGAAGGGTGACAGAGACCTCCAGGAGCCATTTTAAAACAGGGTCACCATAACTGTTCCTCATCTCCCTTGTTAAAAATTAGGCATCTATGATGCACTGTGAGGATTTGAATATCAACAAGTGCCTTCATGTGTTGGGGGAGGAATTTGAAAGCACTGGGAAAATAGCTGGAGTTTTAGTCCAGGAAGCAGAAAGTTAATGGACAATAGCGATCACAAGGATCCTTGATTCACAGGTCTGATGCATTTGGTTGTTTCACAGACCCCTGCCAGAGGCTAAAACAGTTCATTCTGAAGAAAATAGGATGGTACGGGGCACTGTTATTCAGTTCTCTTATCTGACAGGCTATCCACCTACCCAGCAAGGCACAGCAAATCAGGGGAGGGAGGGAAGAGCTGCTCCTTGGTATTTTGGAAAGGGGGAGAATCCCCCACTAAATTTAGGGTTTGCCACCTGGGCCCCTGCCATGACATTCCCAGCCCAGTCAGAGTTGGGACTGTTAAAATGGTAGCAGCCATGACCCTTTCCAGGAAGCCTTGTAAATTGGTTTGTGGCTCCAGCCACCAATCAAAGTTCACACATCTTGTCTACTTGACCGACAGCAAGGAAGGGCCTGTATTCAGCCTACAGGATGACAACCAAAGAACACTCACGTAAAGTCCTCCGACAACTCTAACACACAGGTGAGTTCACCACCTCCTTAAAGAAATTACAGAAAGGAAAGAATGAGGTAGTGCAAAATTAAAGGTTGAGGGAGATGTTCTGAGTCAGTGTAACCTAGTGGCTAAGGTTTTGGACTTGGACCTGTGAGACCAGGGTTCAAATCCCAGCTTATCCATAAACTCACCGGGTGGCCCTGGCCATGCCAGTATCTCCCAGTCTCAGTTCCCTTTCTGTAAAATGGAAATAATAATAATCTCTCTCACAGGGTTGTTGTGAGGATGAACCTGATAAGAACTGTAAAATACCTTGAACACTACAAGCACTATAGAAATAATTATTAATAGTAATTTCTGCCAGCCCAGGAACAAGTACCACTAGTGTACCCCCACTATAACAGACCCTTGAGTACAACAAACCTGAGCTCCCTCACCAGCATTTTGATTGTCCTTTCACCATTATGAACTCTTCACTATAATGAACAGCCTTTTGGTGAAGGTCCACTGCATATCCCAAATCAAGAGAGTTGCACAGGGCACAACAAGGGTCTGTCTGAGTGCCAATTTGGAACTGTGACGGGCACAGAGAAATCAAGAGCTTTCAACGAGTAAGGGACTGATGTTGCTAATACATAGCATCCCTACTTGGGCAGAGCGGATGCTTTCTGGTTGTGAAATCATTTCTAAGTCTGGAAACCTCCTTGTTACAATAATGAAAGACCCTGCTGAGCCCACTGAAGCACACAATTAAAGGAAAACAGCAACAAACCTTTGGTGTGTGATGCACCATCCCCAGGGAATATGTAGGAGTCCTCCAGCTTTGTGATGTCATAGAGACAGATGCACAGGCCAACGTTGTACACAACCTGTTCAAAAAAAAAAAAAAAGCCAGAAGAATAAATCCCAGCAAGCAGAAGTCAAATCTCAAACCTCAAATCTCTCTTCACCGCCCTGTTGCACAGGCTGTAAAAATGACTGGGCCGATGGTCAATCTGGTGGACAGATCCATGCTCAACAGATGGGCAGCAGCACCGTAGTTCAGCTGTCCACAGCCCTCCTCAGAAAGAAACAGCAATGCTGTCACCTTCTGGGGACCTCTTTGGCTTTTTTCTGAGGTAGAGGAAGGACTGCACTGACCTGCTCCAAGCCTTTTAGGTGGAAGTTGGTCTTAGAAAGATTGAGGAAGAGAAATCTCTGAGCCAGATCCCAAGCAGACAAAACAGCTCCTCTAGACCTTGTTCTGCCAAAGACCAGTCATGCCCCTTGCCTAGGTGACAAGTTCTCAAAGCTAGAGACAGACTGGGAGTGCTACTAGTATACCGTGCACCTACCTGTACAGTAGCATCCCTACATGCCCTAATGGGAGCTGGTGCCAGTCCGCAAATGTGTGTGTCTTGGGGGGACTTCAATAGGTAAGGTAAATACTTTATTGCGTGGCCACCAGGCCATTGCATATAAACAAAATATAAAGCAGAATATAAAAAGCAAACACATTATATGATTACACATTCCAAACCACAATAAAATTCAGACTTAAAATATAACTACAAAAATTTGGCATTGGTTAGTACCTCACAACAATCTATAGATACACAAACACCCCTCCTACCCAAAGTAAAAACTCGGAACAAACAAGGACAACAAAACCTGCAAACCCCTGGCCACAACTAACCCGATTTGTCTAAAGAGGCATATTTCTGCTTAAAGGATAAGATGCACATGCCGAAAGCAGCCACTGCTCTACAGCACGAAGAATCATTCCCATCAAGGAGCGAATAAAGTATGAAGTCATCCAGCAGCCCTGCAGGAAAATTATTAACGTAAACCCCAATGTATTTTTGCCTCAAAAAGTTATATGATGGACACACCAAGAGGATATGGGTTACAGTTTCAGGGACTTCAATATTCATGCGGACGCTAGTCTTGGAGGAGTGGAGCATGAGTTCATGGCCGCATGGGCCTGTCTCAAATGGTCATCAACCAAATACATGAGGGAGGACATACCCTGGCCCTTGTTTTTTGCACAAGCCTTGAGACAGGGAATCCATTAGTGGGGGAGATATCAGCTGTGTCCTTTTCATGGACAGATCATTACTTCCTGCAGATCAGTCTCCCAGCACACGTCTGCCCCCAGAGAGGTGGGGAACCAGTTTGGATGGATTGCCCCCAGGGACTGATGGAACCGGAGTGGTTCCAGAATGCTCTGGGGAAGATACCCCCTGTTCTTGATGACCACTCCATCGATGACCTTGTTGCTTTTTGGATTGTTTTGCTGACTGAGGCCATCGATCGGACAGCTCATAGGTGTCTGCTCCCTAAGTGTCAGCACTGTAGGCCTCCTTGGTTTTCTGAGGAGCTGCGGTTGCTGATGGGTTGTGGCTCAGCAGCTACAGGGGTATCTGGACCGTGTTGGTTTTCTAGATCCCTCGCAGACCGTCTTTCATCCGGGATGGCACAGAGACTGAGCTTGTGGCTTTGGTTGACAACCTCTGCCGTGAATTGGATCAGGGTCACTCAACCCTGCTGGTTCTGTTAGATCGGTCAGCTGCTTTTGATACTGTTGATCATGAGTTGTTGGTGACTTGCTTGCGGGACTGAGCCGCAGTGGGCGAGATTGTTCTTGAATGGTTCTCCTCTTTCCTGGTCGGAAGAACTCAGCAAGTGGTACTGGGGGATTTTTTCTCATCGCCCTGGGACCTCTTGTGTGGATTTCTGCAAGGTTCCATCTTGTCCCCTCTCCTGTTCAACGTGTATATGCAGCCGCTCAACGAGGTCGTAAGGAGGTTTGGTGTGCAGTGTCTCCTTTTCATCTGACCCAGACCCGGCAGTCTCATTGCTTACTTGGTGTTTGGCAGCTGTGGGGGACTGGATGAGAGCTAACTGACTGAAGCTAAATCCTGAGAAGACAGAGGTAATGTTAGTGGGGAAGGCGGTGGGGTTGGCATCTCCGGGGTTCTTTCCCCGCTGGTTCCCCAGATTCGTAGTCTGGGTGTGCTCCTCAATCCCCAGCTCCACCTGGATGTTCAGGTGGAGGCTGTGGGAAAGAGTGCTTTTCGCCAATTACATCTGGTGTGGCTACCTCCGCCATGTGTCTCAGACTCCGACCTGGCCACTATCATCCATGCTTTCATCACCTCAAGACTGGACTATTGTAACACACTCTACGTGGGGTTACCCACAGTGACAGTTCGGAGACTGCGGCGGCCTGCCTCCTTACAGGAACAGGCTGCCAGGCGCATGTGACACTGGTGCTCCGTTCTCTGTTCTGGCTGCCTATAGTCTTCTGGGCCTGATTCAAGGTGTTGGTACTTACTTATAAAGCCCTATACGGCTTGGGCCCTACCTACCTGTGGGACTGCCTCCATCCCCAGGCTCTAGATCGACTCCTGCGGTCAGCTGGGGGCACCTTTCCCAAGTCCCCTGGGTATCCCAGGGGGTGACGATAGAGAGGGCATTCTTGGTGGCCACACCAAAGCTGTGGAACTCCATCCCAGCAGAGGCCCAGATGGCCTCAGACCTTCCTTCCTTTTGACGAAGGTGTAAGACTTGGCTGCTGCACCAGTCGTTTAGCAAGGGTGATGGGTGGAGGATTGGTGTTTTTAACCTCCAGTGTTTTACTGTGTTTTATGGTTGTACTGTTGTTTTTATCTTTTATAAATTGTAAACTGCCCCAAGCTACCTGTGGCACGAGGGGCGGGGTATAAAATAAATGAATAAATAAAATAAATAGCTCAGGAGTGGGGAACCTCAGGCCCCAAGGATAAATGCAGCCCGTAGAAAGTTTTGATTTGCCACCCCCTCCCCACTTCCAGTTCCTGAATCTGGTCCCTGGATTTAGTTCCTACCCCCAAGCACTAAAAAACTGAGGTCAGGGTAAGGGTACATGTACACAAGGATAGGGGACAGATCCATGCTCTGGACTTCCCTCTTCCTGGGTGCTCCCTTAAACACCCCGACTCCCAACTTCTATGCAGCCCTCCGAGCTTGTACTCATTTTCAAAGTGGCCCCTAGGAGAGAAGAGGTTCCCCACCCCTGACCCAGATCATGGATCTATGACATAGATCTATCCCCTGCCCTTGAGAGCATGCCCTCATCTCTGCTCCCTTCCCAAACTCATTGCTTGAGAGTAGGGACTGGATTGATGGGTGAGATGCAAGAACTAAAAAGGGCCAAATAAAAAAAACAGCTGCAGGCCAGCTCTGGCCCACAGGCTGGAGACTTCCCCACCCCTGTGATAGAACATGAGAGGACATTAAGATTGGACATAACATCCAACTCAACACTCTGTTAATCATTTGCCATAGTCTGGGTCAGGTGGACAGGGCTCTAAGCTTTACCTTGTTGGCTAACTTCTTGTTTAGTTCTTCAGCAATGGAGTCATTGAGCTTCCTTTCAAACTGCCAGGGAGTTATCCGCACCGTATCAGTCATCTCCACTAGAACAAACATGGTGTCTAGCTGCAGTTGTGTCCCTAGGGAAAGAGATCAGAGAGTCAGTAAGACAAGGTCTCTTGGTTGGTGAGGAGGATGGGAAGCACACTTTATCCTCATGGAATAAAATCCTGGAATTCCAAGAAGGAAAAAAAAAAAGGAAAAACTTTACTTGCTTATCCATACAGCAAAATGATTTACTAAACTCACCTCACTAGAGGCTTAATCTAAGGGCAAAAGCTGCAGCCACCAATCATAATTCACTTTCCAGAAGGGGGAAAGTTGTCACCATCTTAGCTATCTCCCCAGCTGTGCTGCACTGAATTAGAGTAGGTTGGAAAGGGAGAAGTGGGGCAAAATATCTAAGTGTGTGCAGCAGCAGCAGCAGCAGAGGAGAGGATGACAAGAACCAGACACCCGGGGGGGCATTATCTAAGAAGTCCAAAAACAGCTGCTAGGTGCTAAGAAGAAAGGAAGAAACTGATGAGCCCAACAGGGAGATCCACCAGGCAATAACATTTAGAACAAGTTTCATTCTCTTCAGTAACACTTGTGACCAAAGGCAACCAGTGCTATCTGCTCAGATTATACTTAAATGATACTGAGGATTTATGCCTCCTACTGGCTTTCTAAAGTAAGAGTGATTGACCCAGCATACTAGGAAGGGAACTTTTATTCTTATTTAACCCAGAATACTCTACCCTCCCTCCTGAAAGGATTGCTTAGGCGATCCTCAAAGAAAAAACAAGGAAGCTGCCTAGCCATCACCACATAAAAATTATCTTCGTTTGAATCAAGGACGAAACAGTATTAATTCAAAGCAGCTCACATCTGCCCTTACAATGCCTGTTACCTGATCTCTCTCCACTATGGGCACTTTCCTACATGACAAAATGTGCCCAATTTGCCTCAGGGAAAATCTCCTGGAGGCGAAACAGGTGTGGGGTTTGTAAGGTGGAAATGTTAACTTGCGCATTTTGGGCAGCAATTCTGGAGAGAATGCAAGGTTGGATTTACCGGCTTTGCACTAGTTCCAAATCCCCCACAGGATTGCAGCCAAAAACATGCAGGTCAGCATTTCCACATTACAAACCCTGCGCCTGATTTTCCCCTGGAGGTTTTCCCAGAGGCAAATCAGGCTCATTTTGTCACGTGAGAAAGTGCCCTAAGGCTTCCGTCTACAACAGGAAAAAGGTGTGCTCCGTATGGCAACATTTTAATCTCAGTGCAGTCTGCTAAGAGAAATCCTAATGGGAGGTAAGGAGTTTATCTTGACTTGCTGCATCAAGCTACCTGTGCTTTGTCTGTAGTACAATTTTATGCTGTGATTGGATTGTTTATTGTAAATTACCACCCATCACTTGACTGTCCCTTGTATTTCTTAGTTAAGAATTCTTTTCCTTTTGCTGCACCAACAGGAATGACAATTACTACTACTACCCTGGGTTTAATGGTAGCAAGCATACCTCTCAAATGTCCTGGATTTTCAAGGACTTCTTGAATAAGGCAGGATTTTTATTTTATTTTTTTAAAACTGGCCTCAGACAAGATTGGATGGATAGAGAGGAGAGATGATAGAGATGGGTGTGTCTACCTGTAACACTTGACACCATTCCAGATGCCTAACCCAGGGACAAGCATTACAAACCTGGGAGTCCATCATGGAGCGAACATGGGTTTGTGGGGGTCTGCAACCCAGAACGTATCTGGGGAACTCAAGAGACCCATGGAGCAGCCAAAAGCACGATACACAATCAATGTCTGTTCAACCATACCACCGGGCATTGATCAGACAGGCTACTATAGAGATATGGGGAATTTCGTGATGTCATTCTAGTTCCCATCTTCATGATTAATGACAGGTGTATCTAGGCTCATTTTGTGCTCGTCAATTTCACAGAGCAGCGGTGTGGGTTCCCCCTGGTGGCCAGAGTCCATACGGTGGCAGGAAAAACAGAGCAGTTTGAACATTTTCTCAAAATACTCCACGCTGGGATGACCTCATGGATGGAGCACATTTGCCCATAGCACATAGAGATGGAGACAAAGTAGTTCAGAGAGGAACCTTTATTGGACCAACTTCTAAAAGACCTCATCTGAACTGTATAAAATGAGCTACTGATGTCAAAGTCTATTAAAAGAAACACCAATAGGCAATACAAAGACCCTCCACCCCTGCTCTTCTCCCTAACCACATGCCCTCAAATGCCCAAGAGCAAATGCTGCCGTACACTAAGAAATGCTCAATTCAAATCAAAACCAAAACACACGTTTGGGTTCGACCTCGAAACCGTTCGACCCCGAAACCCCCATCCTTGGCTCACTCCTACTATCCGCTACCCCCGCTCTTGCACCCAGGCTGCTGAACACCTCTGACGCAAATCCCGCTCCCACCCCGACTTCCTCCACTATAAATTTTCCCTCTCTTCTGCTATATCCCTGGCGAGGCAACACTACTATGCCTCCCGGGTTGAATCCTACTCTTATGACCCTCATCGCCTCTTCTCCACCTTTGACTCCCTTCTCAAGCTCCCCTGCCCCCTCCACCCTCTTCCCTTTCTGCTCAGGATCTTGTGTCATTTTTTACCTCAAAGATTGACAAGATCTGCCGGGACATTGCTTCCCACCCGTCTCCTCTCCCAGCTCCCTCACCACCACCTCCATCCTCTCTCCTTCCTGCCTCCCTTGAGGAAATCTCCTCTTTGCTCTCTTCCTCCAACCCTTCCACCTGCCCTCTCGACCCAATCCCCTCCCACCACCTGACCTCATCGCTCCCACTGTTGCCCCCCCTCCTCCTTTTACATGTCATTAATCTCTCCCTCTCCACTGGCTCCTTTCCCTCCGCCTTCAAGCATGCCACGGTCTCTCCCTTCCTCAAAAAGTCCACCCTCGACCCCTCTAGCTACCAGCTGGTCTCCCTCCTTCCCTTGGCCTCTAAGCTTCTGGAACATGTTGTCTACGCCTGCTGCCTGGATCTCCTCTCTGTCAACTCCTCCCTGGACCCTCTCCAATCTGGCTTCCGCCCCCTTCACTCCACTGAAACTGCCCTTGCCAAGATCACCAATGATCTACTTGTCGCTAAATCTAAGCGCCTTTACTCCATTCTTGTCCTCCTTGACCTCTCTGCTGCCTTTGACACTGTCGACCACTCACTCCTACTGGACTCTCTCCACTCCCT
>QEPC01010148.1:3017960-3034823 GCA_003113815.1 Sphenodon punctatus
CTGTGATGGGACAAGTGTGCTGTGATTAACTGTCTTTTCCTCCTTCCCCCACCCCCCCTGTGCCTTTGGGCCAGGCCTCCCTCCCCATGGCATCCTGGGGTCCCTTAGCTTACCCTGGCCCGTCCCGCGCATGTTACGGTGCTGGCTCCCTTTGTTTTGTCTGTTGCTTTCCTTCTGGACATTTTGGGAGCCGGCACACTGCTGTTATCTTTTGGTTCTCCGTTAAGGGCTCCTGACAGGGCGGCCGGCGTCTCCCCCGGTGGGCGTGTCTGCTTGGGACACCTGCGTGGCCTCTCTAGCCATCTCTCTGTGGTATTGGTGGACCCATTCCTGTGGGTGTGGGTGTTTTGATTTTTACACGGATGGGTGGGTGTTGAACACCCATCTCCACCCATCTCCACCCATGGGTGTTGGTGGGTGGGTCGTGAACGCGCACCCACCCACCTGTGAATGTTTACACGGATGCTCTCCCACTCATCCGATGGGTGTTTATGGGTGTTCATGGGTGGGTGACATCCATATAAAAAAGGCCATAGAATGGATAAAGCTCAAGACTGACTCTAAATTGCAGCAATTAAATAAAATAATACAGGAACTGGTGGATAAATGTATAGATCTAGAGCACAGAGGCAGAAGAAAAAATATTTGATTCTTAGGCATAAAAGAAGGGGCAGAGAGACAAAATGTTGGTGCATTTATTCAAACTGTGCTCCAACAGTTGTTCCCGAGGGAGGCACATCTCCATGTGGCTGAGATTGAGAGGGCACATAGGTCCCTCAGACCAAAACCAGCAGCAGATGCACTACCTAGAGCCACCATTGTGAAGTTCTACACATTTAATGAAAAATAACAAATAATTGAGACTTGCTAGTTCTTCTGGCAGACTGGAGTATCAAGGCACAAAAATAAAAATCTTTAATGACATGGCAGTTGAAACATGGACCCAACATAGAGCATGGCACAAATATATGGGTCCTCTATATGTGCAAGGGTTTTAACCAAGAATTGAATACCCAGCCAAGCAATCCTTAATATACGAAGGGAGAAATTTTGTAGCTGTGGTTCAATACATGTGCCAGATGAGGTGGCAGTGCCCCTGCTCCATCCACACCAGTGCCCACTCCAGTCTTGGTCTGAGGTTGGGGCTGGCACTGCAGTACGTGAATGAGAACAGGAGGGAGCAGATTCCTTCTGTCACTAATCAGCTGTTTGATGACAAAATAGTCCCACTGCTGACCTGCTGATCCGCCAGAAGCTTCCTCCCCGTCTGCCTGCACAGTGCCTGTCTCTCTGAGGGTGGATTGCGTCTCGGGCAGATCACTCTCCTGGTCCACCTACAGCAGCCATGGCCAGGGAGAGACCTGGAGTAGCCCCACGCATTATGTGATCCTATGTTCATTGCAACTGAAGTAAATATAATAAGAACATAAGAACTGTCATACTGGTTCAGACCAATAGTCCATCCAGACCAGCATCCTGCCTCTGACAGTGGCCACTCTAAGTCACTTCAGAGGAATACTCAAAAGGTCATAGTGGAGTGATCCATTCTCTGCTGTTCACTTCCATCTGCCGACATTCAGAGGTTGTGTCCCCTGACCTATTTAACTAATAGCCATTATGGACCTATCCTCCAGGAACCTATCTGGTCCTCTTTTAAACCCAGCTATGCCACTGACCTTTGCAACACTGGGTGAAAACAGACATGACACTAACCACCCTTTAACCACCCTTGGTGGTCATTTATGCATGTTGCAGGACTGCATAGGGCACCAATACAGCCCTGCAACATGCATAAATAACCATCACGGGTGGTTAAAGGGTGGTTAGCGTCATGTCTGTTTTCACCCATTGTCAGGCAACAAGTTCTACAAGTTAATCATAGATTGAGTGAAAAAGTGCTTCCTTCTCTTTGTTTCAAATTTGCTACCAGTTACTTTCATGGAATGTCCACAGGTTCTAGGGTTATTTGAGAAAATAAATAATGGCTTGCTCTCTATTTCCACGCCACTCATGATTTTATAAACTTCTTAATGATTTGTAAGCAAGATTGGGTTAAACATTTCTCACTTACTTTTAGTGATTCAAATCAAGTTTATTATCATACTGCATTACCATTGCTTCTACCTGTCGACTTTGAAAGTTATATTAACATCTTATCACTGGAATACACTCTGCAGTTAAATTATGAGATTAAAAGCTAATAAAGCTTCCGGCATTGATTGTATTCCTGCAGCACCTACTTGGTGGGCATCAACTTTAGCTAATTTTTTTACTAGTATAATTCGTATCCAAGTGTTTCCCCCATGCTGGAATACCAGTGTGATTGTTCTTATTTTTAAGAAAGGAAACATAAAGGATCCCGCCTGTTATAGACCTGTTAGCTTACTCCCCGTTATGGGAAAGCTATTTGCACAATTTTTACGAGATCAACTGGCAGAATGGGTTACAAATGAGAACTTACTAGTAGAGGAACAAATGGGCTTCAGATTAGGTAGATCAACATTAGATAACTGTTTTGTTTTAGCCCATATTATTGATAAATATATACATATTAGAAGAGGACAGGTTTTTTTGGCTTTCATAGATTTTGCAAAAGATTTTGATACTGTCAATAGATCTTTACTTTAGTGAAAATTGGATAATATGGACTATCTTGATCTTTGTTGCAGTTATTAATGTTATTACATAAAGATTCTTCAGCAAGGGTTTGTCTTGACAAAGTAGGTAACTTGTCATATTCCTTCTCAGTGTTCTCAGGAATACGGCAGGGGTGCATAGCCGCCCCCCTTCTTTTTAATCTATTTTTGAATGATTTTGCTATTAGTCTAAAGAGATTAATTTAACTCCCCCCAAAATTGGGTCTTACCCTATTTCGTTACTACTATATGCTGATGGTATTGTCATTTTTTCTCAAACAGCAGCAGGGTTACAACGCTGCTTAAATCACCTTGAAGATTATTGTAAAATAAATGATATGGTAATATACAGAAAATGTAAGTAATGGCTATGGGTCGAGGTGCTGGAGGGCATACGTGGAAGTGTGGGACATTTATCCTAGATTCTGTTTGTTCTTACACTTACCTTGGTATGTGTTTTACTAGTAACAGATCTTGGTGTAAACAGTTGACTATGCTATCCCTAAAAGCAAGAAGTTCGGTCTCAACTCTAATTAGATTTTATTGTTCCTCTAAAATAACTGATGTGTATAGAGTTATAAAGATTTATAAAGCAAAATCTGTTGCTCAGGTTCTTTTTGGAGCAGAAATTACATTTGCACAATATAATAAGAATACGGAAGTGGTGCAGAATCCTTTTATGAGAGGTGTAGTAGGGATACCGAATTCATTACCTGCTGCATTGATGAGACTTGAACTAGGTCTCTTATTACTACAGGTCGTTGCCCAGGAGAGGGCAATTTCCTATTGGGATAGGGTTCAGAAAATGGATCCAGTTAAACTTCCTGCTTTATGTTTACAGGAGGAGTTATCATATTGTGAGAATGGAGCATATACTTGGTGGCAAGGTATATCTACTCTACTGAACAGATTAGGTTTTTCAGAAGTAACTAGGGATACTACTACACCCCTTTCTCTGTCATGGAAACAGCGCCTTACTGATATAGCTGTTCAAGTAGATCGTGCAGCAAAAAATTCTATCAAATCTAGTTCTCTTTATTCCAGTTTAGATATTACCCGAGGTTTAGCAGATTATTTACTCAGTCTAAAGGATTTTACCTTGCGCATAGCTTTTTCCTTGGCAAGATTTCAAACACTGGATTCTGCTTTACTTAGAGAAAGATTTACTTCTCGACCTATGAAGCATAGACAATGTCCTTGTCACCTAAACAAACTTGAAAATCTAAAGAATTTCCCCCCCCTGTCCGTTCTATAGTCTATTAAGGGAAAAGTAGTTAGAACCTTGGATGCAAGGAAAATAATATTGGGCTTTGGAACAATGTTTGATATATTTACTGGATAGTCGTAATTGTTGTATTGTATATGCTGTAGCCAATTATGTTTATGGAGCGACTAAGAAAATAATTCAACTGTGATTTTTAATGGATTTTTATATACGGAATATTTTTTTACTTTTAATAAATTCTTTTTATTTGTATAAGTTTTTTTGTTATGTATTTTAAATTTGTATGAATTTTTTTTCCTTTTTTTTTTCTTTCCTTTTTTCCTTTACTTGTTATTTGAGTTTGTTATTTGGCATAATGCCGTAAATAAAATAATAACTTCTTAATAATTTCTTCTCCAAGCTGAAGAGGTCTAACCTACTGAAATACTTCTCATATGGAAGCTGTTCCATATGCCTGATCATTTTTGTTGCCCTTCTCTGCACTTTTCCCAGATCTATTATATATTTTTTTGAGATGGGGCAACCAGAACTTCACACCATTTTCAAGCTCACACTATAGATTTATGTAGTGAAATTATGATATTTTCTTTTTTATTCTCTATCCCTTTTCTGAATAATTCCTAACGTTCTGTTTGCCTTTTTGACCGCTGTTACACATTGAGCCAAGGTTTTAAATTAATTGTCCACAATGACTACAAGATTCTTTTCTTGTGTGGCAACAACTAATTTAGAATCCAATATTATATATGTATAATTAGGATTATTTTTCCCTGTGTACATCGCTTTGTACTTGTTATAATTGAATTTCATCAGCCATTTGGTTGCCCAGTCATGAAAGATCCTCCTGTGATTCCTCACAGTTTGCCGTAATCTTAGGTATCTTAAATAACTTTGCAAATTTGATTACCTCACTCTTTACTCCCTTTGCCAGATCATTAATGAAAATATTAAATAAAACCAGTCCCAGTGCAGACCCCTGGGACACCCCACTACTTGCTTCTCTCCATTGTGAAAACAACTGACCATTTAGTTCTACATTTGTTTCCTATCTTTTAGCCAGTTACCAATCCACAACAGGACATTGCCTTTTATCCCACAGCTACTTCGTTTTGTCATATCTCTCATGAGGAACCGTGTCGAACCCTTTCTGAAACTCCATATCAATGGTGTATATAATTTTGCCATTGATATGGACTACTGTAACGCATTCTACATGGGGCTACCCTTGGTGCTGGTTCGGAGACTGCAGCTGGTGCAGAATGAGGCGACGCATCTCCTGAAGGGGACGAGCACATTGCACCAGTGCTTCGCTCTCTGCACTGGCTGCTGATAGTCTTCTGGGCCCAATTCAAGGTGTTGGTGCTGACCTTTAAATCCCTAAATGGCCTCGGCCCCACTTATCTGCAGGACCGCCTCATCCTCCGGATCCTGGATCAGCCCCTGCGGTCGGCTGGGGGTGCCCTCCTCAAGTTCCCCCAGGTTTTCACGGTGTCAACCATGAGGGCGTTTTCAGTGGCTGGACTGTGGCTGTGGAACTCCCTCCCATTGGAGGTCCGTAGGAATGGGCGAATGCGGTTCGGAAGTTCGGAGTTCAGCCCAAACTCAGCCTGTTCAGACGACTGAACCGAACTTCTGAACCAAACGCTCGAACTTCCAAACAGTTCCGAAAAGTTCAGATGAGTTTGGGGGCAGGAAAAACGTGACTTTGGGTGGGAAAAATGTGACTGGAAGGGGGAGGCAGCTGAGGAGCAGACTTCCTGGCACCAGGGGTGGACACCCGAGGTGGTTTCAGGGCCAAAAATACAGATAACGAAAAAAATTCAGTTTCGGTACCGATAGCACTTTTTTGAGTGTTCGGCCGAGTTCAGCCAAATCGAACTCCGCCGAACCAAACAGCCAAACCCGAACTCGGGTTTCGAACCGAACATCTGAACAGCATTCTGTTCACCCATCCCTCGGGGTCCGCTTGACCGCCAACCTCCCCTCTTTCCATAGACTGAGGGTCATTTTAGACGTTATGATACCACGGTCACCCACAGTGAATCCCCTGTGGTGGCCATTCGTACCGTAACGTCTGTTTGGATTCCCGCCAGTTGTTAACCCCAATGAATACCTGGCGGCAATCACATTGACCATGCTTTCGGACCTCCGGCCACCCGGAGGTCCAAAAGCGTGGTGGGATCAGGCCCCAAGCGTGGTCGGATTGGCCACGATCCGGGATGGGCCGCAGGTAACGTCTGTTACCTGCAGCCCGGCCGGATCGCTGTCCCGGCCACGGTCCGGGATTGGGTGCAGTGGCTGAATTGGCTGCTGTGCCCGCCTGTCTCGCGGAGGTTGGGCGGCCAGGGGAGCACAAGGGGGTGGGGCTGTGGGGCTGCACGTTGCGCCGTGCAGCTCCGCCCCCTCCCCGCACAACCCTGCCTGATCCCCCTCCAGAATCAGGCCGGCACGTCTAAAGGACTGCCGGACTGATTCCTGATCGGGATCCGAAATGGATCCTGGTCCATGGTTTAGCATGGCGGGCCTCTGGGCCCATCACATCTGAAATTACCCAGTGTAAGACCTGGCTGTTCCACCAGGCCTTTACCGAGGGAGAGGGGGTGGGTGGGTTGGGTTAGGGAGGGTTTGGGTTATTTTAATTTGGGGATTTTGGGTTATTTTAATGTATTTTATTCTGTCATGTATTTTTAAATGTTGTTAGCCGCCCCGAGATGCTTATAGCAGGAGGGAGCGGCATATACATTTTAATAATATATAATAAATAAATACATTTAATAATCAACAATTATGCCCACTTCATATTGGTTCCACAGAAGCAGGTATGAAGCACTATTCACCCCGCTTCCTTCAGACTTTTGTTTTTGGGGTTTCACCTTTAAATGCTACTAACAGATTATGTGTTAGTCCTGTGAAATAGTATCTGAGCTGGTTGTGGATTGGAATTGCCCTTTCACCTTCATATGTTTTCCTTAATAAGGTCCTGTTCAGCAGAGTAAAGAAATTTGAGCTTTTCTCTGAGGACATATCTAAAAGGAACGATTGATGGTAGCTTGAATCAAATCTAGCTAGTGGGACATCTGCCAGGTCCTATGAAAGAAATTACCTGCATGTCTATGAATGTTAGTCCCCCTGGCCATTCCGTTCCTCGTTAGTCCCCCCCCCCCCGGCCGTTCTGTTCCTCAATCTCTCTCTTTTCACCACTGCGGTGAACAGGTCGCTTTGAGCATATAACGCCCGTACTTCGTTCGCTGCCTATTGTCTTCTGGGCTCATTTCAAGGTGTTGGTTCTTACCATAAAGCCCTAAACGGTCTGGGACCAGCCTATCTGCAGGACCGCATCACTTCCCAGGTCCTGGATCGACCCCTGTGGTCAACTGGGGGGGCGATCTGTTGGAGGTCCCCTTGGTGCAACATGGGGCCATGTTTGAGAGGTTGTTCTCACTGGTGGCACCGCGGCTGTGGAACACCCTGCCAGATGAGGCCTGTTTGTCCCCAGATCTCCCCTCCTTTAGGCGCCTTTGTAAGACCTGGCTATTTTGCCAGGCCTTTGGTGGGGGAGATGAGTAGTGGGTGGTGGGGATGTTTTTATGTCCTTTATGTACTCTCCGTTGGTTTTATTGCTCTTTTAATATTTTTATATTTTTTGTAATTTGGTATTTATTATACTGCTGTTATTGTTATTTTGGGTATTTTCAGACGTTACGCTGGCCCGATTCACCACAGTGAATCCCCGGTGGGGGTGAATGAAACAACCACCCCCCGTGGCTAAAAGAAGTCCCGAACAGACATGCCGGCTGATCCCGGCGGGGAATCAGGGAGGGGGAGGGGCTGCACGGTGCAATGTGTGACCGCACGGCCCCGCCCCCCCCACTCCCCTGCCGCTCGCCCTCTGGGGAGACAGGCGGGTGCTGCAGCCAATGCGGCCGCAGCGCCCAGCCGCTTTGACCACGGCCTGGAATCCCGCCGTGGATTCCGGGTCGTGATCGCCGGCCAGATGTTACTTTTTATTGCTTCCCGCCGGGAATCACTTTGACCACACTTTCGGAGCTCGTCCCGCGGGGAGCCCGGGAAGCGTGGTTGAAATTGACCCCATGTGGGAATCGGCCATGGTGAACATCTGCCGGCCGCCAAACAGACGTTCAGGGCGCTTTGGTCCCGCAGTGAAATTGACGGTGGTACACTGTGGTTGACTGTGATCTCGTAACGTCTGAAAATACCCTTTGTTGTGAGCCACCCCAAGCTGCCAGAGGCAGGAGCGGGCAGCATAGAAATTAAAGTATGAATAAATAAATTCCTCTGGGTAGGAGGGTAGGTGTATGGGGGTGCAGACATTGGGTATTTTCAGATGTTACGTGGTCAATGTCCACCACAGTCAATTCCCTGGGGTGGCTTGGACCACGTAACGTCTGTTGGGGGGAACGAATGTTCCCCCCCAGATGTTACCACGGCGGGGAATCACATACACCACACGAGTGGCCACAGCAGCGGGACCGGAGGCCGTCGTGTGGTGAAGGCGATTCCCCGCCATGGTGACCCCCGCCGTCATGTCTGGACGGCGGCCACGGCCCGGAATCCCCGCAGGGATTCCGGCCCGTGGCCATAGCGGGCGAGCGCTGCGGTGGCATTGGCCGCGGCGGCCGTCCATCTCCCCAGAGGGCGGGCGGCGGGGAGCGTGGAGGGGGCAGGGCCGTGCGGCCGCACGTTGCGCCACGCCGCGCGGCCCCGCCCCCTCCCCAATTCCCCGCCGGGATCCCCTGGCACATCTGTTATGGCGTTACGGGTCATCCCGGCGGGGAATGAATTCATTGATTTCGTGACAGGGCCAATTGGCCCCGTCACGTCTGAAAACATCCATTGCTCTCATGCATTCCAGATTCAGCAAGAATTATGGTAGCTGTTTTGCAGTCCTGGATAACTGCAGCAAATTCCTTCATTGGTGACATGAGAGAGAGAGATTCTTCCATAGTCTTAGTGAATATCCCCTGTGATGTGGCATAGGAGGCTGTCAGATTGTATCCCACTTTCCCTGACTTCTTCTCACTCTTTTTATAGCAACGCTCTAAGCTGAGAATATATGAGCTTCTTTGTGAGTATGTGTGTGTTTTTAAGAAGCTAACAGAGGAGACACAAGGATACAGATTGAGGCAAAGTAGTTCAGATGCTGTCTTTTATTGGGCCAACTTCTTTTGGTGAGAATATAAAAGCTTTTGGGCCACACAGAGCCCCTCCTCAAGCAAAGTCAGAGCTATAAACTGAGCAATGCAAGACAAATATATATATGAAAGCAATCTCTTAGAAGGGAGCTGTTAGGGAAAAAAATTGCTAGCATTACAAACATAAATATAATTATAATAAGCAAAGTAAATGCAGGTTAGGATAGTAAACACTAGGGAAGAGCCTGTAACATAAGAAGTGCTATACTGGGCATCCTGTCTCTGACAGTGGTCATTCTTGATCATAACTGAGTGATCCATTCCCTGCTGTTCACTCCCAGCTCTGATAGTTCCTTAAATATGAGGGAAGAAAGCAGGTATAAGAGTAAACAGCAGATTCTATAGTGGTTTACAAAGCCCAAATCTTTACTGAGGCTGCTTTTAGACGAGCAGGTCACCGTTGCATGACCCGCTTGCACAATTTTTCAAAATCCGGCAAGGCAGGATTAGACATGACGAGGGATGTGATCATGCGCATTCAAGGCGGTCATGCATTGTTTACCAACCATGAACTAAATACCTCACACATTGAGGCATTTAGTTTGCAGTCAATAAACAATGCACAACTGCCTTGAATGTGCGTGATCGTGTCCCTCGTCATGTCTAATGATTCTGAAAAATTGCACGAGCAGGTCGCACAGCTGTCACCCGTTTGTCTAAAAGCAGCCTTAGTCCACAGGGGAACCCACAAGGCCACAGAATCCAGGTCTCCTAGCTTTACAACTACAGAGTTTAGCCAACTTGCCATATAATTATTTTCACCCTCTTACAGAGAGCTATTGAGCTTACAGATCTTTTTCTAGTGGCTGAATTAAAGGCAGCAGTTAGTACTTCCTTCTTTAGCTCTGGTAATAGAACTATGAAAAGGTGACTGGTAGGTCAAGGGTCCATTCCAAGGCCACTTTTACATGGATGCCACCCACCCACGAACACCCGGAAACACCCATCGGATGGGTGGGAGAGCGTCCGTGTAAATGTCCACGAGTGGGTGGGGATGCGTGCACGACCCACCCGCCGACACCTGCCAACACCCACGGAGCAGCCGTGAGGGATCGGCACCCTCCGTGGGTGGAGATGGGTGTTCAACAATCGAGCATCCGTGTAAAAGTGAAAACACCCACATCCACGCGGAACGGACCAACGGAGCCCCACAGCGCCGGTGCCACGGGACACGCACGTGCCGCCACGCAGGCACGCCCACAGGGTCGGGGGACGCCGGACGTCTGGCCGAGAGCCTGTAAAGGAGGGAAGAACCAGGGCACACACGCTCAGGCTCCCACGATAGCAACCAGGAAGACCCACGAGAAGGCCACGGGAGCCGATGACGCCCCACGTGGGGGAAGGGGCCGGGTGAACATGGGGACCCTGGGGCGCCCATGCGGGGGGGAGGGGAGAAGCCCCAGCAAGGCGGTGCAGGGGGGGAAGCGCCCCATACGGAAGGCACAAGGTTACGGACCACCGGCAAGGGGGGGGGCAGGCCGGGAAGCATGTCGGGGGGGAAACGGGGGGGGAAAGTGCCAGGAAGTAACGTGGCGCACGTGTCCCAGCACAGGGCAGAAGGTCCGCACCAATGGCCCCCCCAGTGGACGACCCCCAGCCCAGCACCTCCCAAGGGCACAGCCCAAGGAGCAGCAGCAAGAGCGAGGTGAGCACAAGGGAACCCACCCCCCCTGGAGGGGAGGGCCATGTCCTAGGCCCTGACCACCGGGCCAGGGAACACAGGGCAGGGGGCAGCAACATAACCCAGTCCCCTGTCCCCTCAGGACAGCTCCCAGACAACGGAGCACTGCACGGGACGACGGCTGAGGAGGGCCTCCCAGACAGCCAGGTGAGCAAAAGGGAACCCCAGGGGGGAGGAGGGGGCAGGCCTCACGAGTGGGTGGAGGGGGCCTGCAGGAGCCGTTGTAACCCCTATTGCACTACCCCCAACAGGACACGACCACCACGACGGCTACCACATCCACAGGGTGGGCCCCATACCGGCAAACCGGTCGGCCCCCCACACACGGGTCCCAAAAGGGGGAGCCCTGGTTCAGGCAGGAGATCAGGGACTTCATATGAGTGTGGGGGGCCAAAAGGGTCCAGCATGACCTGGTGCAAAGCTACAAGGCCAGACAGGTCTATGAAGCCATCGCCCAGGAGATGCAGCAGCAGGGGTACAGTAGGGATGTCACCCAGTGCATGCAGCAGGCAAAGGACTTGAGGTCCGGATATAAACATATCAAGGACACTAATCTCAAGTCCGGCCGGGCCATGTGCAGATCCGAATTCCAGGAGGAGCTGAACAAGTTCCTCTGCATGGACGGGGACATCGTGGCCTCCTGCACACACGGCAGCGCCTTCGCCAGGGGCAGGCTCAGGGCCACCACGCAGCCCCCCGACAGACTCCACAGAGCAGGGTTTGGAGGTGGCCCTGGCAAGGCCAGTCAGGAAGCGGGATGGGACAGCCCCGTCCCAGAGAGGGAGGAGGCGCCCCGGGGATCTGAGCACCGAACCACCACACACTGCGCGCGCCCCCAAGACCCACCGGCCACAGGGACAGGGGGCACGCACAGGGACAGCGGAGACCCGGGACGGCCCCTAGGGAGCAGAGGAACTGGATCCAGGTATGTGCGCCCCAGCGGGGCTGGGGGGGTGGGTCGGTTGGGGAACGGCCCGGACGGAGACGCCGCAGCCTGGGCTGGGGGCCGGCAAACACTCACAGTAACCCATCCCATTGCAGCAGAACGCAGCCTGGAGGTGCACGAGGTGGAGGTTGCAGTGGAGGAGGAGGGGGGCCAGGCAGCTCCACCACCACCAGGTGGGCGAACCTCCATGGCGGGGCACACGGGCCAAGGGGCTACAGGGGGCAGTGGTACAGGGGGGTGGGCAGGGCACACGGGGGCCCGCAACCATCAACTGGCAGGGCCCACCAGGGGCTGGGTGGAGGGGGGCAGGCAGGAGGGGCTGCAGGGCCCACAGTGGCTCCCACGGCACTCCCAACTGGCAAGGGCCCCTCCCACGGCGATTGGCAGCTGGGGGGGCATGCCACAACAGGGCAAGGCAGGAGGGACCCCACGGGGGGGGGCAGAGGGAAGCCGTTGCACTATGGGGGCCACCCCACCAGGCACCCCGGGGTCCAGCGCTGGCGGGCAGCGGGGCACACAGGCCGGAAGCCCTAACGTTGAGTCCAAACTCCCGTTCACAGACCAGGTGCCTGCTCGCGCAAGGGGAGCAGTTGCCGGCAGCATGGAACGGAACCGGGAGATGCGGACCAGGAACCAGCACTGGAGGGAGGATCTCGGCAGGGAGCTGCTGGCGAAATCACTATGGTTAGCCAAGGTGCACTCCCGGGAGCTCGCTCTCACAAGGGAGCCCATCAGAGGGGAGGGGGAAAGGGACTGGGAGATCCTGGCTGCCATGATGGCCCAGTCCCGCACCAAGCACCTCTGGGACAGGCGCCAGGCTGTTGCCCTCTAACGCTAGCAGCGGCGCACCTGTGACGGGCTGGAGGGTCAGGCCGCATGGCTCATGGCTCTCATGGGGGAGGCCATGGAGGCCCTGCGGCGTGACCCTCAGCACGACAGGCCATGCCATGCCGCGGAAGGAGGGCTGGCAGCTGACCAACACCATGGCGGCTTCCCACTGGTGCCAGTGACACACACGCCCCCCGCACTTCGGCCACCCGTGGTTCCCCCAGCAGCAACCCTACCCAGGCCTGGCCCACAGGGTCCCCCTCCCCCACATGGGGCAACCGGACAGGGAGGCTGGATCATCCGCCCGAAGAGTACTGCAGTCAGCTGTGGCCAGAGCATGCCGACCAGCGAGCCCCGGTGGTGAGGCCAAGATGCCAACCAGCGAGCCCCGGTGGTGCAGCCAAGAGGGGGAGAGGGCGCCGCAGACGTTGACCCCCCACCCCCTTCCATTGTACATTTCCCCTCCAATAAAGGTGTTGTACCTATACCTAGATGTCGCTTCCTCTGTCCGGGGACATCGGGGGGGGAAGGGTGTTGTGCGGCGTACAGGCGGACACCGGCAGGTTGGGGGCTCTGTGCACTCCCTGCTCAGCCGATGGGGCCGGAGGCTAGACCAGCGCCGCCTCATGCAGTTGAGGTGGCAGGAACAGATGTGCACCGGACCTGCTCACGCGAGCCAGCTTGTGTTGGCCAGCAGGCCTGTGCGGGGCCCGCGCAACCTGCAGCCGACAGCGATGGGAGGGCACTCGCCGCCGGACAACCTGGACCCACTAGGACCCTGGACCCACTAGGCCACACATGGAATTGAGGGCCGGATGCAGGTATCGGGTAGGGCCCAGCTGTTTTGAAGGGGGTCACATGCCTACAGACATGGGTGTGGGTCCGGCGCTGGCCAGCGTTCAGCTGCCTGGGCAGCAATGCAATGGCAGATAGCATCCCTGTTTCCCTCTGAGCTGTGTGGGGCCGCCCCTCCCTGGGCATGTTGGTATGGGGGCACTGGCCCAGCCCTGGGCACTGGTGCCGGGACACCACGGAGCCCAGCAGGGTGTAGCGTCGGATAGCCATCCGCCTCGCCCATCGCACAAGTGCAGCCCTCCAGAGGTTTGCTGCCCTCCGCCGCCATGCCCCCAGCAGGGCGGNTGGCCCAGCCCTGAGCACTGGTGCAGGGACACCGCGGAGCCCAGCAGGGCATGGCGTCGGACAGACGCCCGCCTCACCCATTGCATGAGCGCTGCCCTCCTGAGGTTTGCTGCTCTCCGCTGCCGTACTCCCAGGAGGACGGACCAGCGACCCTGCAGGCGGAGCAGGGTAATCTGCTGGAGCAGGATACGCAGCAGCAGGAGGCCTGCACCCAGGAGGTGCAGCAGTGCAGCCCTGGGCTGTGGGTCCTTGTCCCCCGGCAGCATGGTTCTGCTGCTTCCCACTCCCAGCCACACTCCGCTGGCACGTGCCGTGAGCGGTGTGCGCTCCGCTGTCCGGCCTGTGCCTATGGCCCGCTCTCCCCTGGTATCGCGGGAGCTCCTCTGTGTGCACCCAGCCCAGGATCACTGTTCTCTGTGTGCTGCACGGTCCTATGCTATAGCCCCTCCGCCCCATGCCCGACCGGCCGCAGTGTGTCCCTTATGTACTGTGTAGGCCGGTGGGGGCAGGGCAGCGGTTGGTGCTGCGCAGGGGGTGTGCTGGGGCGACAAGCGGGTGCCGGGTCCGGCTGAGTATCTCCACAAGCGGGTCGGCCACATGCCCGCCGAGGGAAATGGGACCGCGCACACCCCAAGGTACCCCTGCCTCTGCAACTACAGTCCCCCCAGCCTGGGTCCGACTTTGCAAGCTGCAGCAGTGCGCGCTGTGGATACAGTGCCTGGCTCGTCTCCACGCCCTGGCGCAGTGCCTGGCTGTGACCCCCTTTCATATCTTGGACCTGTGCTGCATCCCTTCTGTTCTGTGCGTGGGTTGCGGCGCCCTGTCCACAGTAGGCCTGCCTATCTCTGGCATGTGGGCGAGGGTATCCGCTCGGTCTGTGCTTGTCCCAGTTGCGGCAGCCCTCCGTCTCCTGCCTGTTGCTTCACCGGAGCGGGCCCCACTGCTGCCATGGCTGGTCATTCTACGGGGCCCTCAGTCAGGGATGTTAGGGAGGGTTGGTCTCCTTGTGTGGACATGCTGTTGGTGGCCCTATGACTGAGCCCCAACGTGCAACTGATGGTGGGCGACCCCCTGTTGGCAGGGGATGGCTTCTGGCTTCTGTCGCGGTACACGTGGATGATAGGTCACCAGGTCGGGGCCCCGGCGTGCCGGGCCCGTTCCATCGAGCTTGCCTTCACCCCCCTGTGCCAGCCTCCTTGGGGCACCCGCCCACCGTTGTCGTGCCGTGGACCGCTGCGGCGGTAATGGCGGCTCGCCTGTTGACAGAGCTACCCAGGTACGGCCTCGCCTTGCTGTCAGGCCCCCCCCCGTTGCTGCCCTGTACACCGGCATCCACCTGCATGCACGCGGCATCGCGCACACTCTGACATGGAGGCCGTTCTGTGGGCTTGCTGGCCCCCAATGTTGGTGGGCCGCTCCGGACCAGGGGCCCCTGCACTGTGGAGCTCGCCACCCTTCGATCGGTGAGGGACGTTCCAGCTGTACAGGCTGTGGCCGCAGGTGGAGATTCACTCCTTCCGCGCTACCTTGTGGATACTCATATGCGCTCCCGAGGCTTCCGAAGGGGCCTGTTCGTCTGGGAGGGTCTAGCGCCGGGGTTGCTGCGCCGGGAGCTCTCACCAGACCGTCCATGAGCAGCCCCTCGCCGCCACCCACTCGCTGCCACCCTGGTGCCTGGGACGGTGCATAGCCACCCCCCTCCCGTGCCTCCCTCTGAGGTGTGCCCTCCCGTCTGCATCACTGCTGGCTGCCGCCTGGAGTTCCTGGATCCCATTGCCCCCTCTGTGTGACCGCTGCCCCTTCCCACTGGGGCTGCCCAGGTGCCCTCGCCCGCCCTGCACAACAGCTCCTGTGCCCTCCTGTTGTGCCTCTCTTGCCCAGCCGTGGGGCCCCCTGTGCCCCCCTGCTCTGCCTCTCTGTGCTTGGGGGCTCGCTTTCCCCCGGCACGAATAAAATGCTGTTATGTGATGTTCTGTCCTGCCTTGCCTCTGTTGCTGCTGTGGTGGCTGGGTGCCCCTTCCCCCATCCATGTGGTTGTGTGCAGGGGGTGTGATTGGGGTATAGTGGTGGGCTCCGGGCCTGTGGGGTGGGTGCCGGCTGTGAGGTGTGTGTTCCCTTGGCTGCTTCCCTGCTGGGTGCTGCTGCCTGGGGTTGCTCCTGGGGTGGTATTGGCTGTCGGCGGTCGGCCAGGCACCCCTTGGCCTCGGCCATGCATTGGTGTGGCCCTTCCCCTCCCCTCTGCTGTCGCCCCCTGTTGGTGTGGGCTGTCTGTGGTGGTGGCAATGGATGGGCGGCGGCACCATGGGCGCTGGGCGGCTGAGCATGAGTAGGGGTTGATGTGGACCCAGCCTGTGGCCCAACCGATCCCCCCTTGTGCAGAGGCCGGGGTGCTCCTCGGGGGGGGTGGCTGGCAGTGTGTGGGGGTGCCCCTGGTGCTGTTGCTGCCCCCGGCCCTCCCAGGGCCCGTTGGTGCAGGCGTTCCCCATTGCCCTGTCCCTTCTCTCCTGCAGCTACTGTAGTCATGCTGCTGGCAATCCTGCGCCTGGGCGCAATGGTCCTGTAGCTGGAGCGGACGGCGTGGGACATGTGGGCGGCGGGGCGGCCTCTGTGAGTGTGCTGTCTGTTTTCTGGGCCCTGTGCCTGTGTCCCTCCGTGGGGGGTTCTGTTCCTTGGTGGTCAGGGCCGGCTCTGATGGCTCTCTCCTCTCCCTCTGTCCCATACAGTGCAAGCCATGATCGCTGAGTGGACCCAGGAGCAGGGGGAGTTGCAGGGGCATAGCAAGGTTGAGAAGGGCCCAGGTTCAAGCCTTAGTTTTGCATGCGCGCGCATGCTCCAAAACCCCAACATGGGCGGAGCCTAAGGGAGGGGTGGGGCTTAAGGGAGAGGGAGGGGACTGCCCGTCCCTGGCGTCCATCTAAGCGCCACATGGAACCTTATGGCTGGCAGAGCTCTAGGTAGGGGCTTGTACATTGTAGGTGGAACCTCCAAAAATCCAGCAACAAAGAGTTTTCAGCGTTAAGATGTGATGGGCAGAACATTAGTTTACACTGGGAACTCCTTTCTGCTGAGTACAACCCTACCACTTGGAGACAGAGAACTTTCCTACTAGCATCGCATCCAGTAAGTGGATGGGACTCCAGTAGGACAACTCTCTGGGTGAAAACAGACATGACGCTAACCACACTTTAACCAGA
>QEPC01010148.1:3050081-3064736 GCA_003113815.1 Sphenodon punctatus
GTTCCCTTTCACGCCGCACACTCACACTGATTAATGCTATAAGTTCAACGCTCAGACTTAGCTTCGCTTGCTCCTTCACCACGCTCGGGGCCAGTCTCACAGCACTGCTGATCACCGGCAGTGTGTGAGCCTTCTCGTTCTCTTTATATAGAGGGGGCCCCGCCCCCTTGTGCCTGTAGCCGCGCTGAGCGGCGCCGGGTTTCCGGCTGCCCCACCCTTGCATCCACCTGTGCTGCCTGGGGCTTCGTTTGGCCAACTGTTAGAGTGGGGGGACGCACACTTGCTCCCTCGCGTTGCCCCCTCCTTCCTGGGGGCGTGTCTCCTCTAACCTGCCTCTCTAAGCGTGGTGCTGCGTTTCCCCGTTCCCCGACGTCTGCGGGGGGCGTGGCCCCTGCCGGCCGCTCTTTTCTCTGGGGTTTTGTGCCGCCGTGGCGCCTAGACCACCCGCGGCGGGGGAAGGTCCTAATAGCCACATGGCACATTCTAGCAGTACTTTGCTGATAGCATTGTAAAATGGCACCCACAGTTCAGATTCCAATGCCAAACTGGTTTCCACAGACCTGTATCTGTCTGACTAACCAGCTTCCAGAGCACAATAGTGACACACTTTTTCATCAGGATGACAATGTACGTGTTGGTTCTCATGCACAACTGCAGCACAGGCATTAGCTCCTTGACCAGTCAATCTTCAGCCTACATGATAGTCAAAGCTTTGTGTACTTTTTTTCCATCATCCCACTTTCTCTGGACAAGATTGTCCCATCCCAGTTTCTGCTTTTGATGATGGACCCTACACTCCAGTCAAACAGGCTCATCACCTGTCATGGCAAAAACATAATAAGCAGTAGTCTCCTTCAGTAACATTGAACATTCCACAACTTGCTTCTCTTTGGCAAGATGCTCTGCAGTAGACCTACAAATTGCCGTGGTGTCCTTTACCAGGAGCATGGAATGATCCCGTCTCTGCTCCATTATCCAGCTCCATTATCCAGTTCTTCAGGGTAATGGTGCAAGTCTGATACATCCTAAGGAACAACAGGAGTGAGTGCTAATGCCTGATCTGCAGCACATAAGAAGGACCTCACAGATGCAGACAACTTTCTGAGCGCTGAGCATTGCCTGAGCCACCAGTATAACAAATGTGCAGTGGCCCATAGTTATGACCAGTGGAGACAAACTATGCAAACCAATGACAGGCAGATATGGAAGATACTTAAAGATCAGTTGGGGCAAATCCCTCCATCCATTAAAGTCAACAACAATGGGAGCTGGGCAACAGACTTTGATGGATGGAAGATTGTGCTCTTGGTTCCAGAAACCGGTATGTGCAGATGTCCAGAAAATACTGCATGCTGTAGCCAGTGTGGTGTAGTGGTAGGAGTGCAGTACTTGGACCAAGAGATAGGAGGAGGCCCCTGGTTGAAGTCCCACCTTAGCCATGAACTCACTGGGTGACCCTTGGGCCAGTCCCAGATCTCTCAGCCTAACTTACTTCACAGGAGTATTGAGAGGTTAATTACAGAATTGTAAGCCACCCTGAGTCTAAAGAATAGGGTGGGAGAAAATAATCAAAAATAATAAAAAAGTGTAATTCACTAAGAGATATCTGCAGCATAGTCTATAGGTGGGATCACTTGGGTAGTCTCTGAAGAAGCACACAGGGCACAATCCTCCTCCAGCATTAAAGTCAATGGGAACTGAGCCGTTGGCTTACATGACTGGAGGTTTGAATGTACAATGAAATTAATATGTGTGAATGGCTTTGGGAATTGTGACATCATGTGTGCATCATGGAATGATTTGTCCAGTGGATACTGTTGGAAAGTTGTAGGACTGAAAAGGTCCTATTAATTATGTGGATCAGCTGCTTGGTAGTGAGAATGTTTTGCCCACTGAACAGTTTATCCCTGCAGACAGCAACATGGCCAATGTAATGTGTGAAAGTGTCCTCCGAGGTAGAGCACGGTGAAAAAATATGGCAGTACCAATGTTCTCATCTAAGGCTGCTGCTCAGCCAATCACATGCGTAAATACATACATACATACATACATATGTGCAACCTTCCATAAATGGCTCATACTGTGGAACTGTATATGTTGCTCAACACAAAAAATATTTTCTCCTCAAAAAACATGTCTCTTTAAGCCTGGAGTAGAAATTATCATCATAATCCCTCCCACCTGCTCCCCCTACTCTCCTGACGTCAGGAGGAAGGAGTGTGTGAGAGAGGCTAATCACACACACAATATTTTAAATTCATCAGGAGGCTGCTAGTAGGAGGAGAGAGGAGGCTTTGGAGCAGGGTAGCCTGCAAAAGGACGGCTGCTTCCCACAAGGTAATAGAGAAGCTTTCATCCTTACTAGACACTGATGCTTTGTACATTACAGCTGATGGGAAGGCAGTGTATAATTGACCAGGCTAGATGCAGGATGCCAAACTGGGGGTTGCCTGGGGTATTGCACACACACACACACACACACACACACACAGATGAATGTGGACTGGTTTTTGCCTTTGAAATGAAGCAGTTTTTTTAAAAAGGGGATGGTGTAAAATAAAATGTTAATAAACTTCCCCCTCCTCCCATTTCCCTCTGAAACATTCCTTTGGCAACAGCACCAGCATTGTGTCTGATTTTTTGTGTGTGCAGTGGGGCTGTAGTTTTGTCACTGAAAGCTGAGATCAACGGGGATGTGTTTCCTGCTTGCTCTGATATTGTCAGGAGGAGATTTACTAAAGCCTCTCTTGATAATGATGCTTAAAGGGGTAATTTTTTATTTTTCTATCTGATTGCTGTTTGCAGGCATTGACAATGAAGTTAAATCCACAATGGAGGAAGATATTGGTCTGGGATCTTAGAGCAGCTACTGGCCCCAGAAAGAAAAAAATACACGGAGGCAATGTTTGGCATGCATAGATTTTTTTTTTCTTTCTTATTTTTAAAAAAAGGTTAATGAAGACTCCATTATGGCTTCCTTTCCCCACCCTCTTCCTCTTGGCACTGGTAGGCTGTCTGCTCTCACCCTCCCACCCCCCAAATCCTATATCCTAGCATTGACTATAAGATGGCTTTTATAATTGGGATATAAAGGTAACATTCATATTTACTGGTAATAATGAGTCTCTTGTAGATGTGTGGCTGCTTAGCCAGAGTGCCTCTGAGGTACAAATGTGATCAGATTAGATGGGGGGAGGGGAAGCTTTAAGCATGTAACCCAGTAAATGTTTTATGTATTTTGTATTGCCCTTTATTATCCAGGTTCTCTAAGTGAAATTGCATTGCTTGTGATTTAACTCTCTTGGTTGCATGACCCTGTAACCAATCCAGGGAGGGATAAGAAGCTTTCATTAGCATTGGATAGAGACAGCATTTATAAAAACCTGCCAGAAACCCACTCTGATCCTCTGAGGAGGTGGGAGGGTGGTAGCAAGTGAATAAATGTATTCTCTCAAACCAGGGCAGCAGAGCTGGTTGGGTTAACTTTTATTATTTAATCCCCCCTCCCCCAAATTGGTTGCAATCTATTGGCCTAACTACCAACCAGAGCAGCCTGTTCTAGCTTTCCAGTGGGGTGAGGGGGTGCACCATCTCTGTGTGCCTAAGGAAAGTATGTAAATTTGAATCTCTCATTGAGCACGCTTGGGATGTACTGACTTGTGGAAGAGTCTGGAGCTATAAATAGAGACAGGTTTGTCTGTCTACTACACAGTATGGTGAGGTTTGGGCTCTACCTGTTTAAGGATGGTGGCAGGCCAGCAAATGGCTTTCACTTTTCAAGACACGACCCCTCTTCAAGGCAAGGGATGTCGGGGAAGCAAGAATGCTGTTTAGTGTTTAGGGTTGAAAGATCTATGTGGTGATCTAGAGTCTGCTTTCTCCCTCTGGTTCTGTCATTTCAGGTGGAGGTTTCAGGTGAGGTGCTGAATTAGCAGGCTTCTTAAGGACTCCACTAATTGCACAGGGTTGAAGTGGTTGGGCAAGCAATAACAGAGATGCTGCCTAGGAAAGCAACAAGGCAGATGGCCCTATGGAAGGGAAGGGAAGAGGGATGCTTGGCTGGACCAAGGTGTGATAGTGGACACCCTGTTAGAGCTGAATTTGCAGGTTAGAGAGAGCCACAAAGCCCCAATGGTAGCACTCCTTTAGATAGATCTGGTGCAGCCACACCTGAATTATTGTTCTGTTCTAGGCACCATGTTGCCTGCAACGCCTTGACAAACTGAAGAGAACACATAAAAGAAAGAGGGAATTGATTGCGGGGGGCGGTGGCGGTGGTTGGCTTTCGGGGGCAGGCTAAGCAAGCTAAATATGTATGCTGTAGCTGTGTTTGACGTCCCATGGATTTTCTCTGCCTACTGTAACATTTTCAGGTTGGGAGGGAGGCAGACGTGGTCTATTATCACTTCGGAGGCATTATTTCCATGTTCGGAGACCTTGGAAGGATGAACCCTGTTCAGCTTATGAAGGTCACAGGCCGCTCTCGGATGAATGTGTCAGTGTCAGCAGTGAATCTAAAAAAAAGAGTGGGGGTGGGATTTTGTTTGATAAATTGTAGACTCTTTGGCTGCTCGTGATGAATGGAGTGCAGGGAGCTGTGGGTGAATGCTGATGTGTCTACAGCTTGTCTTGAATAATTGGGCTGAGTTTTGCATATTCTTCTGCTGAATGCTTTCTCCTGTCAGCTATGTGCCTTTTAAAAAAAAAAAAAAATTAAAAAAAAAATCACTGATGTAACTGCCACATTACTACTCCTTCAGCAGCATTTCTCCAAGCCTCTGGCCTATTAGTGCTGTGCCTCTCTAATTAGAACCCTTTCTCCTGAGTCTGCCTGCTTAAAAACCGGGTCTGGTGTGGCCCTGCTTGCTCATGGCTTTGACTCGAATGGCTCCTGTCCACACCCCATGCTAGGCTGCAGGCCTACTTCTAGCCTCCAGAGAGTGGGGTAGGAATGAGCCTGTCAGCAAGTGGGGGGAAATGGATTGGAAAAAGCACTACTTCAGTTTCCCGGGGCTAGGCTGCTTCATGCTCTGCTTTGCCACAGGAGTGACAAGGATTCCATTCCCTTGTGTAGGTCTCACTGTTGCCAAGGCCGGAAAAGCTCACAAGGGCCTGTGGCGGAAGTGTGCTTAATTAACCCCCTTGGCAGAGAGGCACCTTGTGTTGCTCAACCAGTCCAGTCTACCCTGTCGTGATATGGATTTTAATCTGCCGGAATGTGACTGCTGAGCTCTGAGGGGGAAGCTCTGTTGGGAAGGGGGGTGAAATAGGCTTTCTTAGAGCTTGGCTTCTCCATGGTTTGACTGTAAGAGTCTTGAGTGGTATTAAAATGTGTAGCTCTTTCCCAGCATGTTTTGCCAGGCCTTTAATTTCCTTATCTTCTTTATCAGCTCTGTGGGTTTTCATTGGGTCACAAATGGAATTATTAGTTATATGGGCTCATTATTAGTCTACAGGTTCCTACTCAGCCTGGTAGCTCTTTAAGCAGAGCATTCCACATCCGTCTCCCGTATTAAGGGTCTTGGGAATGTAGGGGGTGGGGTTGAGGAATAGTTTGCATGTCGGAACATGAAGACAATTCTCTCCTGTAACAGAGAAGATCTGAAATCTCCTTCCCTGCTTGTGATTGTCTGTGGGTGTTGCTGTGACAGTTGTACTGAATTCTGCCATTGCAATGCTTATTGTGGCCCCTGAAATAAACTTGGGGCACTTTTGACTTGTGGGTTCTGACTTAGGTTTGGGAATGTGTGGTGGTAAGAGCATAGCTATCCTGAAGTGAGGGGGCTCAGGTGAGCCAGAGCCCCTTTGCAGACAACCTAAGTGCTGCTAGAAAATTTTCAGTGAGGGAGGGAGCAGGGCTAGCATACTGCTCCTGCCCACTCTGAAGACATCCTAGTGGTACCCGGGTCACTTACAAAGGGCCTTGCCAGGAAGGAAATGTTCCGAATGGGTGGGACCAGCACTTCATCCCCAGTCATTCTGAACATATCCTAGGGGGTTGCTGCCGCTCTAGGGGTGGGTTGGGGGCTGGGAGCTGGGGTGGTGCTGCCTTCATGGGTAAGCCCCGCCTCCACCCATTTGCTCTTAGGGGAAGCTCCATAATTGGGACACGAGCCTGGGCCCACCACAGCCTTGCTATGTCCCTGTGTGGTGGTGGTGCTCCCAACGATGTGGGAGAAAAGGGGTATAGCATGGCTTGCTGCCATGAAAAGTGAGACCTGGGGAGCAGGGGGGAAACTGAGGACCACAATCTATGTAGGGAATGAGCTGGTGCAAACCTGTCACAGCCTGGAGGAAAGTAATTGAACTGTGGAGAAGCTGGCCCTTGGAGCATCTCATTATTGCTGTTTGACTAGCAAATCTGGCACAACTGAAGGAATTGGGAGAAGTGATGGAGACTGAGGGATGTCTACATGAACATTTAGATGGTCTGTTGGAAACCTCCCTGACACCTTATTGGCTAGTCTTCAGAATAGTGTTTGCTGAAATCATCATGCTTGCATGTTTCCCTGTCCCTTTCAGCTACTGCTGCCCCTTGGGACAAGAAACTTGAGTAGGATATGTACATACAGAGGATGCTTCCTAAGCAGAATTCTAGCTACCTTGAGCTCTGGTTGCTCAGTACATCAGTGAAGATAGGAGACAGTACTTGGGCATGGGGTAGGGATGGCGAGTCCCCAAGAAGGTGTAAAGCAAGCAATGGAACCTGAACTATTTTGCTGATGTCTTGATTAGGATCAACCTTGGAGCGGTGGGGCCACTGCTCCCTGCGCTGCCTGTTACAGGATAATGTTGATCCGCTAGCAGGCTTAGGGGCTTCTTATTGGGAGGCAGTTTGATCTTGAGGGATTAATGCAATAATGTTTGTACAGCACTGTGGAATTAATTGCACAGAACTGGGGTGGTGCTGAGCCCCAGCAGTGGCCTCCTGTGTAGCTCTTCCTGGGATGACCTCGTTGTTTTTTTAATCTGGCTGTTGTAGTAGCACCATGTAGCCATAGTCATAAAACAGCACCCCAATTTGTGTTAGGCATCAAGGCCTAAACCACTTACTCTGAAGTAAGCCTCTTTGAAGTCTTGTGGGCTGGGGTAAGTGTCTTGTAGATCATGGCCTAAATGTGTAACACAGACAGTTCACGCTTCCAAAAACTTTACAATCGCAGTAGTTAAAATAGTGGTGTGGTGGAGAGCCCCTGGTCTTTTATATGGCTCCTCTTCCAATTCTAGATCTGGCCTGTGGGAATCACACACTACCCTGAAAGGGCGAGCTTAGGGGGAGGAAGTAGAGATGAGAGAATGCACTCAAGGATGGCTCCATAATCTGGACTTGTCCCTGCCTGCAATTCAGTGGTCCACAGGTGGGAAAAGATTCTTCACCCGTTAGCCAGTTGAGTCCACCCAAGCGAGAACAAAGAGGCAAATGTGGCCATGGTTCTGGCCCCGAGGCTTCTGAGAAGAGAGTCCCGGTAGCCTCCCCAAAAACTGATGTGGTGGTTCAAGTGGCATCGGTCACTGTTTGGCAAGCGAAATGAATGCAATTAAACAGGTGGGCACTGCCAACCCTCAAACCAGCTCCCCATACCAAGATCTTGTCTTTCCTCCTCTGTTCTTACTGATATTTTCCTTTTTGGAATGATGGTTTTGTTCTTCAAGCCTTCCTTCCCCAGTCTGGCTGCTTTTCCTGCCTTGCTTATGATGTTCCCACAGTGATCATGATGTGACGAGCAGTAGGCTGTGTTGTTTTGCTGCAGGGTGAACTTGGGGGGTTGGGGGGAGAGAGAGTGTGGGGGTGGTAGAAAATCCAATTCCTTTCATAAAACCAGTGGGAAAGGGAAATGAGGCTAGAATCCTCTTAAATGGCCAGCAAGTTGACTATAGGGATCATGTGTACGCAACCCACATACTGCCCCCTCTTCATTATTTTTAGTGTGCTTTGATAGTACAGGCCTTTTGAGAGAGATGTGGGGCTGCAGTATTACTTGCTAGCTGGGATGCCTCTTCCCCCATCTTGTTTATTTACAAATTGCTTGCAATTATTATTTTTGTATGTGGTACTTGGGGTCCAGTACAATTGTACCTCTTATTCCCATCCTCTTGTCAAGCCTGCAGGGGTAGCCTAGCCTGTCATATAAAGGTTAAGATTGCTGTTTTACCAGGGGCTGGGTGGGGACTTTTTGGCAGACTGGCTGCCAGTGACAATCAAGCAGTGCGCTAGGAGATAGCTGCTGGGTGCAAACTACAGATGGGAAGGTGTGGGGAGAGGTTGTCAGGATGTAATTAGCAGAGTTGGAATTTGGCTAGGACACGGATTCTTTTGTTGAAAAATGTCTGGAGATTTTGAATGACAATAAGTGCCCAGGACCTTGGCTGTTTTGTCCAAGAGTAGAAGGAAGGGGATCAGACCTTGGTTGAATCTGATCTTCTGTGGAGGATTTTTCTGATTTCCCCCCCCCCCCCCCCCCAACTTGAGAAAACAAGGATCCCTAGCGGTAGTGGAGACAGTGGTGCGTGCATGTTGCTGGCATTAATTCCCATCTCTCAGCTTTCTGTGTTGTTTTGCTGTGCTTGCTCTGTGGGTTGTTCCACAGAGATAGGAAGCAAGCTGAGCCTCTGCCAGGGGTGTATTCCGTGTTGCGTGAGGAGGTGAAGGGTGTGAGGGCAGAGAGGCCAACCAAGGCTGCCATATTGGACAGAGGGACAGCAATGTTTCGGGGGGAACAAGAACCTGGGGGAGAAGGTGATAAGTAGTTGCTGGTTGGGTTTGCTGCTTGGTATCCAGAAGTCTTGGGGGAAAGTAAAGTGGAGCTTAATACTCTAGGTCAGGCTGAACCACCCAGGAAAGCTTTCTTGGGGATGAAGCATCCTAGCATGAGGCAGCGAGATTTAGTTTGATGGAACCATCGGATTTCTGCCCCTCTTCTCACTCCCCCTGGCAAAAGGCTATAGTTGGGGCACTTTGTTCAAGACATACTCTGCTAAAGAGAGCTTCAAGATAGGCTGGATGCCTCTGAACAAGCTGCCCCAGACCTGCAGTGTTGCAAAGTAATGGGAAGATGCTGCTGCTATTTGGAGAGTGCTCCTCCAGCACCACTTCTGAGGTGTGGGGGTAATCAGCCCTGGTGCAGGAGATGGAATGGAGGCCCCCTCCCAGTAGCAGGGTCCATGACTAGACTACACCAAAGCGCATGGGCCCCCCAGGCTCCTGAGCCCTACCTAGTACAGCTGCACTGCCTGTGCCTATTACAGCTATGCCCTTGCTGGTCTAAGCAAAAGTGTGAGAGAGGAGGGAGTGATAGGAACATGGGGATTTAGATGCTCGAGGTGAGAGGAGCAGTTCATTTCAGCCTGGTCTCCTATGCTGGGAGGTGCTGACACTCCCAACCCTCACCCTGCTGGGGTACCTTTTGCACTTCTGGTTCTTGCAAAATTTCAAGACTGTCCAGGGTGTGAATGCAGGTTAGTATAGCCCCTGTGCTGCTGCAATGGCTAGCTCTGGTTATTGTCAGAGGTGCACCTGACTGGGCTGGGCAGGGAGGGTGCACGTCCTGCATGGGCACGTTTTGAGGGAGGGTGTCTAACATGGCTTCAATGTCTTCAGAAGGCTTTCTGTAGGGGCCGGGCAGGAAGTGGGGCTTTGAGATTGATGTCTCTGTACTCAGTGCAGTGGAAGGAGATCTGATTATTTGGTGCAGCCATGGACCCCAGAGCTTGGACTGAGTCTCTTAGCCTACAGATGGTTTTTTGTTTTGTTTCCCCCTCCTGTCTCCCCTAGAACAGGGGGCTGTACCTTTCCTTACCCAACAGGGCTTGGTGGGCCATGGCATTGCTGATATGATGGGGTGACTGTTGCCAGGACTGCCAGGTAAATGGAGCAGGGTAGGCCATAGCCTTGGGTGGCAGCTAGTTTTGTGCTGCGTGGTTCCCCACTGACAAGCTGGGAAGTAGCAGCGGCACGCCTCTTGTCTGCTGTACAAGCCCGGAGCTAGAAGCTTGCACTGAAGAAGGGGATCCCCATCAGCAAGGCAAGACCCCAGGTTGGTATGTGTGGCAGGCTTACCACCTTACCACCCCTCCAGGCTTGACCTGGAATCTCTGGTATTTAAACAGTCAACTGATTTTTTTTCTCTGGGTTATTCAGGGGCATCTTGAGAAACCAGGCCTCTAAGAGGGAGTGGGGCCATGTTCCGTGATACATGCCGATCTAGAGTGTATCACGGAAACCTGGCTGGACAATGAATCGGGGCCTATCTTGGCTGATCTTGTTCCAGCCGGGTATTCCATGCAGCACCAGCTGAGATTCGAGGGGAGAGGGGGCAGTGCAGCTATAATTTTTAAAGAGGGTTGACCTGTGAGGAGGCATCCAGTGCGATCCATGGTAGGTATTGAAGGTCTCCATCTTGCATTTGATTTGGCAGGGGACAGTTTGGGAGTGCTGCTGGTATACTGTGCACCCACCAATACAGCGGCACCCCTGCATGCTCTGTCAGAGGTCATGTTGGAGGTGGTGTTGCGGTCCTCCAGGACAATAGTCCTTGGGGACCTCAACATTCATGCCGATGCGGTTCTCGGGGGAGCCGAGCATGAGTTCATGGCTGCCATGTCAACCATGGACCTGTCCCAGAGGGTCAATGGCCTGACACATCTTGGAGGACATACCTTGGGCCTCATGTTTTGCACTGGCCTTGAGGCGGGTGCTCTGTTAATGGGGGAGATATCAGCTGTGCCCTTGTCATGGATGGACCATTACCTCCTGCAGACCTCCCTTCTAGCACATGTCTACCCACGGAAGGGTGCAGAACCTATTAGGATGGTCTGCCCCTGGAGGCTGTTGGACCCAGTGCAGTTTCTAGGTGCTCTGGGGGAGTTACCCTCTGACCTTGACGACGTCTCATTGATGACCTCATCAAGCTGTGGAACACCTTGTTGACGGAGACCATCGATCAAACTGCTCCCAGGCATCTGTTGCCCAGGCGGAGGCTCCGCAGACCCCTTTGGTTTTCTGAGAAGCTGTGGATGCTGAAGCGTGAGGGGCGACGGTTGGAGCGACGGTGGCATCGCTCTCGTGCTGAAGCCGACAAATTGCAGCATAGAGCTAGTTTACGAGCCTATGCCTTGGCTATGCAGGCAGCAAAGAGGGAGTTCTTTGCTGTCCTCATAGCGTCTGCAAAATCCCATCTGGCGAAGCTGTTCCGGGTTGTGTGGGGGCTGGTCAGATCGGCCTCTCTCAACCCTGGGGTTGAGTCATCTCCAGCCTGCTGTGACCTTTTTGCAGATTATTTTGCGGATAAAATCTCTTGTATTCACCAAGACCATGGCGCCATGCTTAATGCAGTGAAAGGTGGAGAGGTTGTAGAAACCACGTCCTGTTCAATTTTATGGGATCACTTTCAGTTGGTAACACCTGCTGATGTGGTGGGGGTGCTGGGGTCTGTTTGAGCCACTTCTTGTGAACTAGATCTGTGCCCGTCCTGGCTGATTAAGAGCTGCCGGGAGACAATGGGGCTGTTGCTGGCCGGGGTGGTCAACGCCTCCCTGCGGGAGGGCAGAGTGCCAGGCTGCCTTAAGGAGACGGTGGTGCAGCCTCTGCTCAAGAAACCATCGCTTGATGCTGACTCCCCTGCCAGCTACCGGCCTGTCTCTAACCTTCCCTTTTTAGGGAAGGTTATTGAACAGGTGGTGGTTCAGCAGCTCCAGAGGGATCTTGACCGCGTCAGTTTTCGGGATCCCTTTCAGTCTGGCTTTCATCCAGGGCATGGCACTGAGACAGCATTAGTGGCTTTGGTGGATGATCTGTGCCAGGAAAAGGATAGGAGTCGATCGACCCTATTGGTCCTATTAGATCTGTCAGTTGCATTTGATACTGTTGACCATGAGATGTTGGTGGCACGTCTGTGGGATAGTGCAGGGGTGGGCGGGATTGTTCTTGAATGGTTCCACTGATTCCTGACTGGGAGAACTCGGCGGGTAGTACTCAGTGACTGTGTTTCATCTTACCAAGACCTCTCGTGTGGGGTTCCGCAGGGTTCTGTTTTGTCCCCTCTCCTGTTCAACGTGTATATGCAGCCGCTCGGCGAGGTGATCAGGGGGTTCGGTGTCATCAGTATGCGGATGACACCCAACTGTATCTCTCATTTTTGACCGACCCAGGCCCAGCTGCCTCGGTGCCTACCCGATGTCTGGCAGCTGTGGGGGACTGGATGAGGGCTAAATAGACTGCAACTGAATCCTGACAAGACAGAGGTGATGTTAGTGGGTAGGTTGGCGGAGGCAGTGGCTCCCTCGGTTGAGGGGTCTGTCCTCCACTGACTTCCCAGGTACAGAACTTGGGGGTGCTCTTCGATGCGCAGCTCTACCTGGATTACATCTGGTGTGGCAGTTTCGGCCGCTGGTTTCGGTTCCTGACCTGGCCATCCATGCTTTTACCTCTGTTAGATTACTGTAACGCGCTCTACATGGGGCTACCTATGGTGACGGCTCGGAAGCTGCAGCTGATGCAGAATGCGGCAGTCTGACTTCTGGTGGGACTGGGCCATTGGGAGCACATTACACCGGTGCTCCGATCTCTGCACTGGCTGCTGATAGTCTTCCGGGCCCGATTCAGAGTGTTGGTATTGACCTATAAAGCCCTACACTGCCTGTGCCCTGCCTATTTGTGGAATTGCTTCACCCCCCGGGTTCTGGACCAGACCCTGCGTTCATCTGGGGGTGCTGTGTTGGAGGTCCCTCAGGTTTCCTGGGGGGGCTGCGCATCAAAGCTCTGACTTCTAGGCAGTCTGATGGGTTTATCCAGCAGCAGCAATAATGGCAAATAACAGGCTTCTCCTGCTCCCATGGCCCCTAGGAGGCTGTGGTTGTGGAAATGGTGGCTTGAGAGAGCTGAATGGGCAGGTCCCCAGGAAGCCACTTCTGGCAAGAGCCACGGTAGAGGTGCCCAAGAGCTGCATGCTGCTCCTGCGCTGCCGTTTGCCCACCATTGTCTTCAGTTTTGGAGTGCTGTGCTCTTCTGTCTCCTTTTCAGTGTGTGCCTATAGCTTTGGGGGAGGGCAAGCACATCTATTTCCAGCAAGCATTGAGTCTGCCCTGTGGCAGTAGGAGATTTCTTAATTGGAAAGGAAGGGATATGTTGTAACTTGCACAGCAATGCTGCAAGGAGTTGCCTAGTTCTGAGGCCACATTGGAGGATACAGACGCCTGCAGTGAAGCTCTGTGACCTCTGCCTCTACAGTGTCATCTTTAAAATAATCCTCTGGTCTGAGAGCCAGATTAGTTCTGGTGAAAGGAGAACAGAAAGGTGAGCTTGCATGGGGATGGGAGCGGGGATACTGTAGTAAAATTGCTAGATGCTTGAAACACCACTGCTGTGACTTCTGCATATCACCATTTTCTCAAAGATACTTGACACTCACAGTGGAGGGGCTAGGCTTATAGAGGAGATTATTATTATTATTATTATTATTTATTAGCATTAGCATTTATATAGCGCCAGCAATGTACCTAGCGCTTTACAGAAAATAAGATAGACACGGTCCCTGCCTGAGCACTCACAATCTAAAAACAGGGGGAGGGGAGACGGAAGGGGGAACAGAGGGAGAGACAAGGGATGCAACATTCATGAGGATGCGAGAGCTCAGGTACACTCTCTTGGCTTGGTTACAGTAAATTGGGAGTTTGCAGATAACCGGTGGGGGATAATACTGGGTGGGGATGATTAGCAGGGGTTAGGAAGGGCAGAGTGGAAGAGGTGGGTTTTGAGGAGGGATTTGAAGGTGTGGAGGGTGGGGGCAAGGCGAATGTGGGCAGGGAGGGAGTTCCAGGCATGCTGGGCAGCGAGGGAGAAGGGATGAGCAGTGAGGGAGAAGGGATGAAGGCGGTTGGGGGAGCAGGGGAGGCGTGGGAGGGTGAGGGAGGGGATGGAAGAGGAGCAAAGTGCTCGAACAGGGGTTCGGAGGGACATCGGGGCAGAGAGGTTGTGAAGGGCTTTGTAGGTGAAGATGAGGAGCTTGTGCAGAATATGCTCAAGAAGAGGGAGCCAGTGGAGAGAGGAGAGGAGAGGCTGCACATGGTCAAAGTGATGGGCTAGGTGGATGATCCTGGCAGCAGAGTTTTGAATAGAGATGAGGGAAGAAAGGTGAGAGTGAGGAAGGCCAGCGAGGGAGGAGGTTACAATAGTCAGCATGAGATGACTAGGGCATGGATGAGAGTTTTCGCAGAGGAGACAGACAGAAAAGGGCGGATCTTAGCAATGTTGTGGAGGGAGAAGTGGCAGGATTTGGCCATGGAGTCACTGTACGGTTTGAAGGTAAGGTGCAAATTGAAGATGAAGCCCAAGCTACAGGCTTGGGGGACAGGGAGGATGGAGGCCCCGTCAATGGCAATTGACAGGGAAGAGGGAGAGGAAGGATTAGGAGGGAAGATAGGAATTCAGTTTTTGCCATGTTCAATTTGAGTTGGCATTGAGACATCCAGACGGAGATATCAGAGAGACAGTTGGTGAGACGAGCTTGAACAGAGGGGGAGAGGGATGGAGTGGAGAGAGTTGAGGAGTCAGCGTATAGGTGGTATTGGAAACGGTGGGAGGCAATGAGTTGGCCATCTCCTCTATCTACACCCAATCTCTAGGCAAAGGACAGAGCCTTGGGGAACCCTGACTGAGAG
>QEPC01010148.1:3071911-3124664 GCA_003113815.1 Sphenodon punctatus
CCCCCCCCCCCCCCCCTCCCGGCCCCACGTGCCCCACCCTGGTGCTGAACAGCATACCCGGCCGGAATGAGGTCCGCTTTGTCCAGCCAGGTTTCTGTGATACATGCAAGGTCCGCTGTCCCATCCAGGATCAAATACCGGATCACTGGGGCCTTAGTCACGACAGACCTTGTATTCAACAGCAGCAACCCTTTACAGGTGGACCTTAGATCCTGATCCCCTCTCATCCTCGGTGGGGGGGTGACTCTCTTAACCTCCACCAGGAACCTCGGTCCCATGGAGGGACGAGTCACCCGTTCCCTTGGACCATACCGTCCACACCCCATAACCACCTCTATACCTGCTCCCTCCCTCCCAGCTGCTCCATCCTGACCCCTAACACTTGGCTGTTTGCCCCTCCTCCAGAGTTGACCCCCCCCTCCCCACTCCCACTCCCCATATCCCCATATTTTGGGATTGGAAACAAAAACTAGAAAAACCTGGATGGTTTATTTGGTTTTCACTAACTACTTTCCTGCCTCTAATCCTGTAGGGTTTCACAGCTCTTTGCAACACATGGACACCCAAGTCCTTCCCATGCTGCTGTGGTGTGGCTGGGCTGGCAGCTAGGTGTCTCCCTAGCTGTGGGAGACGCCTCCCCCCTCCCCAGGGTGTAATGATCTGCTAGGGGCAGTGGGGCTACAGTGGGGGAATGCTTTAGCCTTGTCCCTTTTCCTCTGTGACTCTGCCCTTAGCAGAATATCATGATGTCTTTGTGGGCAGGGTCACCAATCACATCGGTCAGAATCAGGAGTTGGGCATGGGCCCAAAGTGGCCTGAGTAGTTCTTGACAGGCAGAATGTTATTCTCATGGGAGTGAAGAGCATGGGAAAGGTGATGGGGGTTTCAGATGAATTCTAAATGACGGGGTGAATGTCTCCTCCGGGCATGATATGAAGGCAAAGTTTCTAGATGCCATAAATGACTGTTTGTTGGAGCAGCTGGTCCTGGAACCAAAGAGTGGAAGAGCTACTTTATATCTAGTCCTAAATGAAGCACAGGACCTGGTACAAGGGGTAATGGTGGTGGAGCTGCTTGGCAGCAGCGATCATAATATAATCAAATTTGACATAGGGTATTTTCAGATGTTACGAGATCACGCTCAACCACCAAGAATCCCGGTCAATCCCGTGGCAGGGCCAAAGCACCCTGAACGTCTGTTCGGCGGCCACCAGATGTTCACCACTGTCAATACCCACATGGGGTCAAAATCAACCACGCTTCCGGAGCTCCCTGCCGGACCATCTCCGAAAGCGTGGTCAAAGATTCCCAGCGTGAAACAACAAAAATGTAACGTCTGGCTGGCAGCCACCGGCTGGAATCAAAGGACATCATTCCCAGACAGGGACAAAGCACGCAGCGTCGCTGCCAGGCAACCAACATCAACACAGGCCGGGGAGGGAGATTTAAAGGGCACACAGCAGCAGCCGGGACGAGCCGCCCTGGTGCCTTCCGGGTGCTTTGACCCTGGCCCAGCCCGGGATCGGCGTAACTACTGCCCCGGTCCGTGATCTGGCGGCCCGATTCCCTGCCGTGGTCCCGGTCCAGTAATGTTCGGGGCTTTTTTTTTTACCAAGGGGGGGGGGGGGGGGTGGTTCAGTTCACCCCCGCCGGGAATCCACTGTGGTGAATCGGGACCATATAACGTCTGAAATCACCCATAATTACTGGAGGGAGAATGGTAAATACAACTACTACAGTAACACTTAACTTTAAAAAGGGAGACTATACTAAAATGAGGAAACTGGTTAGAAGAAAACTAAAAGGAGCAGTGGCAAGGATTAAATGCCTGCAAGAGATGTGGAGACTACTTAAAAACACTATCTTGGAAGCCCAGATTAAATGTATTCCTCGGGTTAAAATAGATAGCAAGGGGACCAAACGCTTGCCAGTGTGGCTAAATGATGAGGTGAAGGAGGCTATTGGAGCCAAAAAGGTGTCCTTTTAAAAAAAAAAAAAAAGCTGAAAGCTAGTCCTGATGAGGAAAATCGGAAAGAATATAAGTACTGACAAATTGGATGTAAAATGTTAAGGCAGACCAAGAGAGAATTTGAAGAGGCTCACTAAAGAAGCAAAAACTAATAACTTTTAAAAATACATCTGAAGCAAGAGGCCTGCTAGAGGGTCAGTTGGGCCATTAGATTACCAGGCAGTAAAAGGGGCACTCGGGGAGGGATAAACCCATTGCAGAGATGCTGTAGGAATTCTTTTCTTTGGTCTTCACGGCAGAGGATGTTGAGGAGATACCCATGTCAGAACTACTCTTTGTAGGTGATGAATCAGAAGAGCTGTTGCAGATCAGTGAGACTCTGGAAGAGGTTCCCAAGCAAATTGACAAACTGAATAGTAACAAATCACTGGAACTAGATGGTTTACACCCCAGAGTTCTGAAGGAACTCAGATATGAGATTGCAGACCTACTATTGGTAATTTGTAACCTATCGCTAACCTCTGCCACTGTACCTGAGGACCAGAGGGTAGAGAACGTAATGCCATTTTTTTTTTCTTCCTGAAACATCTTAATTGTAATGCCAATATTGTAAAAGGGCTCCAGAGGCGATCCTGTAAACTACAGACCAGTGAGCCTGATGTCTGTACCAGGTAAAATGGTGAGGACTATTATTAAAATCAAGCTCATGGGCCCTGTTGATAAACGTGGGTTAATGGGGGAGAGCTGACATGCTTTTATCAAAGGAAAGTCGTGCCTTGCTAATCCATTGGAATTTTGCGAGGGTGTGAACAACCATGTGGATAAGGAGGAGCTGGTTGATAAAGTGTATCTGGATTTTTCAGAAAGCATTTGATAAGGTCCCTCATGAGACTTTTGAGGAAATTAAAAAGTCATGGGATAGGAGGCAGTGTCCTATTGTGGGCTGGTAGCTGGCTGAAGGGTAGGAAGCACAGAGTTGGACTAAATGGTCAGTTTTTACAATGGAGAGAAGTAAATAGTGGAGTGCTCCCAGGGATCTGTATTGGAACTGGTGTTTAATGTATTCATTAATGATCTGGAAAGGGGAGTGAGGTGATAAAATTTGCAGACAATACCAAGTTATTTAAGGTAGTTAAAACACAAATGGACTGTGAAGAACTGGAGGGGGATCTTGTGAGACTAGGTAACTGGGAATTTAAATGGCAGATTAAATTTAATGTGGACAAGTGCAAAGTGATGCATTTAGGGAAAAACAATCCAAACTTTATGTAAGCAGTTCTGGGTTTTAAATTAGGAGTTAGTGTTACCACTCGGAAAAAGGACCTTGAAGTTATTGTGGGCAGTACATTGAAATCCTCAGCTCAGTGTGTGGCGGCCGTCAAAAAAGTAAACAGGATGTTAGAAATTATTCGTAAAGGGATAGAGAATAAAACTGAACCTCATCATGCTACTACATAATTCTATGGTGCGACCGCACCATGAATACCAGTCCTGGTTGTCCCATCTCAAAAAAGATATTGTTGAAATAGAAAAGGTACAGAGAAGAACAACAAAAATGATAAGGGGTATGGAACAGCTCCCCTATGAAGAGAGGTTGGATAGGTTAGGACTCTTCAGCTTGGAGAAGAGATGACTAAGAGGGGATATGATCGAAGTTTATAAAATCATGAGTGGTGTGGAACATGTTAATAGGGAATGGTTATTTATCCTCTCAAAAAGTGCTAGTACTAGGGGACACTCCATGAAACTAACAAGTAGCAGATTTAAAACAAATAAAAGGACTTTTCCCCTCATGGACAATTAAGTTGTGGAATTTGTTACCAGAGGATGTGGTCAAGGCCAGTAGTATAACTGGGTTTAAGAAAGAATTGGACAAGTTTCTGGAGGATAGATCCATTAGCAGCTATTAGCCAGGTAGGTTTGGGGAATGTAACCTCTTACTGTTGGGAGCTGGGAGTGAACAGGGAATGGAACTGCCCAGCCCCATAATGACTTGTTGGGTACTTCAAGCAACTGAGATTAGCCATTTTTGGAGATGGAATGCTGGGCTTGATAGACCTTTGGTCTGACCCAGTATGGTACTAATGTTCTTACTACTAATCTTTTCTATAGCACTACTAGTTGTATGCAATGCTGTACAGATACACACAACATAAAGACAGCCCCTGTTTAGGTGCTCCCTCCATGGAGCTTATAATCTAATAAAGACACACAGACATGGACCGCTACAAATAAGGTTCTTCCTATGAATTATGTAGGTGTTTAGTAAGTTTATTTATTTCAGTTAACATGGTTGAAATCAAAACGGCCATGATATGGATAGAGGTCCTGGGTTCATGATTTAAAAGCTGTCTTGAAGTGGGCCTTTAGGCAGGACTTGACTATGGACAGGGAGGGCCTGACGCACCAGCTCAGGATGTTTGTTCCAAGTATACGGTGCAGCAAGGTGGAATGTTGGGAGTTGGTGATGGAGAAGAAGGGCACAGATAAGAACATCTTGCTTGATGAATGGAGGTTATGAGTAGGGGTGTAGGGGGAGATAAGAGGAGAGGTACTGAGGAGCTGCAGAGTGAAGACACCTGTAGGTGAGGAGAAGCTTGAACTCTATGCAGAAGCAGATGGGGAGCCAGTGTAGTGACTTGAGGAGAGGGGTTACATGGTCATAATGGCATGCAAGGAAGGTGAGTCTCGCAGCTGAATTTTGAATAGATAAGTGGAGATAAGTGACTCAGTGGGAGACCTGTGAGAAGCAGGTTGCAATTCTGTTCACTTTTAATGTGTCCAAGGTGATGCACCCCTAACAATGACCTCCTGCTGGACTCTGTGTCTCCTTACGACATGCCAGCATCTGACACTGGCTGCTAAAATGCCCAATGGGAAAGAAACCCACAAAACTAGCCATATATCTTCTTCTGGCCCAGATGGTGATGCTGTACTCAAAAACATTTGAGACTTTGCACTCACAATGGTTAAACAATGAATAAATAATAGATATTGGATACTGGTAATGACTTTGCCTCTGAGTCATCTGTGGACAGAACACCCACACTTGTATCTGATTTCTCATTCCTAAGTCTCTGGCGAAGTCCAGCATCTGGACTAGGTCATAAAATATAAGGACTGTGGCTGTTTTCAGACAAGCATAATACCAGTGATATTCCCTATAAATTCAGGTTGAAGGTGATCATCTGAACAGCCATACTGGTGTAAATAGTTCTACTTCAGGGTTGAATCCTGGTTAAATGCCTGTATAGTTTAACCTGGATTTAAAGGTCTTCTCTGTCTGATTAAAATGGTGTTGGAATAATGTCCATGTGAACACCTAGACAGGCCCCAAGCCCATAGAGATTTGGAGGTAGAGTTTACAACCTGCCCCCTCTTCATTTGCTCCAGGGAACCATGACAGCAAGGATGTTGTCGGGAGAGGAGCTCACAGCAGCCAGGAGAAGCACTGAGGCAGGAAGCAGACCAGAGATGCAGGGGCTCTGTTCCCTGATTTCTTTGTCTTTCATTTATTAAAGTTGTTTTCCCCCTCGTTCCTTTATTTGTTTTTTAAACTGAGTGGGCTGTGTCTGGGTAGCCATCTACTGCACAGGCTTTGCCGCCTCCCCACTCTCTGAGCCTCAGCAAGACAAGAGCCTTGCAAGACGCACGCTCCCTCATGGAGTCTCTGGAGTGGATTGAGCAGTGCCCGTGTTGCCTGAAAGTCTCCTCTCCTGACTAGGCTTGGAGACCAGGACTGGCACTCTCCCTTCCTCACCCCCCTCCAAGGACTCATGACAGCAAGTGACGGGCAGCTTCAGTGAACCATGGAACTGACTGATTCCTTCTAGTGATCCCTATACTGCCATAAGCGTTCAGATGGCCATACCGGTTTAATGATTTAGATCGGTATAACTGCAATAATCTGAACACTTATTCCTGATTAAAACCATGGGACTATAATACCAGTTTTATAAATGTCGGCATTAGAACACTCGTCTGAAAACCACAAGTTTCAAAGAGCCTCCTGACATCAGCAGGGGTAGCGGCACTTGGAACCCTTTAAGACTGAAAGCTGGGAAGAGAAACCTTTGTTTCTGCAAGTCTGAGTAATGATGTCTGGGGAAATTGAAGATCTGTGCACCTGAAAGGGCATCCAGGTATTGAGGCGATTTAAAACCCACTCTTACTCTGTGGTTAAAAAGCCAAATTGGCTAGTGGTGGCAGTATTATTGCAGCGCTTCCTGACTCCAGCAGAGGTTGGGACCCCCACTGTGCTAGGACAGGACAAATACATAGGAAGAAAGGCCATGCCCCAAGGAGCTTCCAATTGCAGCTGCTCAGGAGTTCTTAATTTTGTAAAAATATCTTTTTACCCAGTCTGGGAATAATGCTGTTTTGCTGGAAAATCCTCTCTGTGTGTTGTGTGCCCTGACCCTCAACCTCCCAAAACGTAGACAACCAAAATTGTGTCTTGTTTTCCATGCACATCCAGAATAGATCAAAACCTGATGCAATACATTATTTGCTAATTCTGGATTGGAGGTGGGGGGGGCAGAGTACTTTAAATGTTTCACATGCCAAAAATCCCATGTCCCAGTAGCCTTATTTGCAATCTCTATAGGCAAGATCTAGGGGGCAGGGGCGAAAGAAGCACAGAGTTGAAATGACTGTCCCATAGGACACCCACCAAAGCCATTGTCATCGCCCTAGAAAGAAACCAGGTCTCCTGAGTCCCAGTCTGTTGCCTAGGCTAATGACAAACGCAGCCTCCTAGAACAATAAACAGTAAGAATCTTTAGAAGGGGAATATCTGTCCAACTCTGAAGATGTTATGTTGGTGTGATTAGGCAGAGAAAAATTCAGAAAACAGCTGCTTTACAGCACAATTCTCCCCTACCACTATGTAAATTCAAGCACAAGAAATATTGTGACTGTCTATGGCCCAAGGAAGGATCAGTAAGTTTCTCAGTGTGTGGAAGAGATCAAGGCAAGATGCCAATACAAGAGAGGCTGGTCAGGGTGCTAGACTGGAACTCTGGAGATCAGGACCATTTTTGGACTAAGCCAAGAACTCCCTGTGTGATCTCAGACAGATCACTTAAATCTCTCTGTGCCTCAATTCCCTGACACTGGTGAGGAACTCTTGTTCTCTACCTTCGGTTTGTCCTCTGTTTAAGCTGAATTGTGTGACCAAAGGATTGGAACTAGGACGACTACTCCTACTACTAACTTCTATAGTGGTACTAAGCATACGCAGCACTTCGCAGATCCCTGCCCAATGGGCTTACAGTTCAAAATGGACAAGGGTGAGGGAAACATGGGGGGAGAGACGCACACTCCCATTTTACAAATGGGGAACCGAGATTGAGAGGTTATGACTTGCCCAAGGCCACACAGTGAGTTCAAATCCTGCCCTAGCCAGGAACCCTGGCTTCCCAGGACCAAGGCCCTCCCTTTATCCACTACGCCACACTGGATCTCGAGGAGAGACCATCAACATGAATGTATAACATGAGGCTTTGGAATTTGGTGAAGTCAACTGGCAGCTTGAATTAATTTAAGTGAGATTGGTTTGGCTTAAGCCTTCCAAGATTCAGTAAGTGAGGTGGGGCAGGGTGTTGGGAGAGAACTCCCTCTGCAGTCACCAGGAGAGGGACAGAGGAGATTGCTCAGTCTCCATTTTCTGACGCACAGAGGAGATTGTCTGGTCTCTGTTTCCTGAGGTGGGAATCTTCCCCTCCCCATCAAATTTAGGGCTAGCTACTTCAGTCCCATCTGGTAAATGCTCCAGGAGGAGCACAGGATTCCTCACAGGGTAGTGGGTCTGAGAGTGCAGGGTAGGGGCAGCCTACAGGAAGGATTTGGTGAAGTGATGCCAAAGATGGTAGCAGAGATTCTAGGGGTAGGGGTTCAGTTATCCCTCCCCCCTCATCCAAGCTGGATCCTGTGTTGCTTTCCTGTCCCCCAGTCACCAGGGGGAACCCGAGGGTTTCTTCAAGCACAAGTGACGGAAACCAGTTAGATTACGTGAGTGGCTCTGATCAGCAGCACAGCCTTGGGAAAGGGCCCTTTTAAGAAGAGTCCATGAGCCTCAGTGATGAGATGGGCAGGTCAGGCAGTGCCAGCTCCTTTTGTTCCCAAGCCCCTCCCTGGATGGAGCCTCACTTCTTGACCAGATGGGTGCCACCCCCAGTAGCTGTCAAGGGATCATGAGGAGTGTGGCTTTCCACGTATGCTCATAAAATAACTCCACTTCATGTGCTTCTAATGCTAGGGCTTTGGGATCTGTGCTAATGTTCAAAGGAATGCATTGGGGTTTCCTAAATCTCCCCTCAAGATCCTAGTCAGGCTTAGCTTGCCTTGGCCTATAAGCTGGGCAGAATGAGGTGCTGTTGGTCAGTCAGCACACATCCTGTTTTTACACCTTCTCTTCTTTTGCACTGTAGGCTGAAGAGGGATCACAAGAGCTTTCAGCTTCTCTCCTGTTGTTGCCTCCTTCCCTGCCCCAGAAAAAAGACCATCCTGTTGGACACGCCATGTCGTCTGACCCGACAGCACAGCCAACCGTACCAACTCTCACCTCCCCAAAGTCACCTGTATGGCCCACCTTCCCCTTTCACCGGGAGGGAAGCAGGATCTGGGAGCGGAATAATCACCTTCTGCGGGATCTACCCAGCCCCCTCCCCACCAAGAGAACCAGGACATATTCTGCGTGAGTAGCCAGCCCATGCTGCGAGAGGCAGAGCTCGGTGAAAGCCAGTGGGACTGAGAGACAAACAAGCACAAAATACTCTTGCTATCAGTCGCCCTGTACCCTTCCCCATGATCTTTGAACGTGATACATGAAAATTCCTCTCAAGTAGGAGGGTGTCCTGAAAATCTGCTTCCTTGTAACTGCAACTTCAGGGGGAGTGTGGGTCACTGTCCTGCTAAACAGCTGGTCTGCATTCCTAAGTAGACAGGGAACACGAGATTTAAGTTGTGTAAGCTAACTTAGATCTGTTGCCTTATTCTCTGCTATTCTATTTATAGGACAGGACTGTCAAAGACACCTCGGCAATTTGCTGGTGGGTCAGATTGCACAAATCTCTCATTGTGCGGCCAGTGTACATGATTTCTATAGCACAGGGGGAATCCAAACCTGCTCAAACACTGCAGGTTTAACTCGCACAGTTCACATTGCAGAGTCCACAGATGTCACTGTGGATGTGAATCTTGCATTATTTAGAAAATACAGATATTTAATAAAATCGGATCTTAAGGTCACAGGCCAAGTGGAATCCTACTGCGTGCTGCCTGTTGGGACAGCCCTACTATAGCATGCCGGGTGTCTTGGTATCCAAGCGCTTGGCAAATGGAATAGCGTGTGTGTAAATAAAATATATACAATGACCTGTGGCCCATTGGACTACCAAATGCCTTGTCACCTTCCCACACTGACTGGGGTCAGATGCCATGCTTCCTAGGCAGGTGACTCAATTGCTTTTGGGTCAGAGAAGACTTTAAAAATGTTGGCATCTCCATCTTGCTTTTGTATGCAGGGACATATTAGCTAGGTTGCAGTGAGCCCTAGCGTGGGAGATAAAATTGGGAGGGGGGAGGAGGGCTGCCCTCCCTCTCAACAGCAGGGGGTGCAGCCATGCCAAGAAGCCTGGGCCCCCTCCGCCTTGGGAGATGGGTGGTGCAGCTGCATTGGGGCCCTATTCTAGCCATCCCCGTGTCTCACAGTGATTGATTATGGTGTTGACTCTGCAACATTTCCCTCTCTAGGACGGCTCGTGCCTCGGCTGGCCCTGTCTTCAAGGGTGTATGCAAGCAGTTCTCGCGCTCCCAGGGCCATGGCTTCATCACCCCAGAGAATGGCACAGAGGACATATTCGTACATGTGTCTGAGTGAGTCTTGGGAGGCAGGGGATGCAGAGCTTTGTGACTCTTAATGCGCTACTGGTAGGCCGGCCAGCCTTGGATCAGGGCAGCTTGGCCAGGCTACATGAGCTGCTGTACAAGCTGAAGAGGCTTAATCCTGCAGTCACAGGCAACTTTCTCTTGAGCTGACTCAGTGGGGTCAGTTCTGTGACCAAACGTAACCTTAGTTGGCACCACCGGTTTAGCTCAGGCTTCTTGGTCTGGTTTCAGAGGGCTGCTGTACCTCAGTCTCACAGCTTCACTTAATCTCTCTGTGCCTCAATTCCCTGACACTGGGGAGGGGGTGATCAGACTTCTTTTTCTCCATCCTTCTGGGATATCTGCCCCAATCCTGGATTGCTATAATGAGCAGCAGTATGAGCCATAAGCAGACTTGGGCATGTGGTACAAACTCTAGGATGGCCAGTTTCTTTAAATGGGCCCAAGCTATAGTGTGGGCCTGTCCAGCTGGTTCGGAGTGTGGCTGACATGGAGCCTTGGTTTTAGTGACCTCCAGGCTAATTGCTGCCCAGGGATTAAGGATCAAAAGCTGATGCCATTTTCTGTTCAGTTTGAGTGAGGTCAGTTCATAGAGGTCTAAGGCACAGAGTGTGCAAAACTCAGCCCAGTCCTTATGGGCATGTGTTCACCTTGCATAAATCTGTTGCAACGGACACAAGGGTAGGAGAGCTTATAATGGAGGCTGAGCGCTGAATAAAATCTAGTGGGGAAACTTTCTCCTCCCCCTGCCCCCCCTGACTGTTTTCGGGTGGGAGAGGAGACTTCTCTAGGGTAGGATAGAGGCCTGGGGTGTGTTCATCTTCCCAGCTCTGTGGAGAAGTCTCTTGTAGGACTGTCGGTCAAGCCACTTAAAGCTGACCTGCACTCAGTCCTAGCACAGATCTGCCAGTACAGTTATACAGGACAGTCCCTCTAATTCCAATACTTTTCTCCGTGAAAGGAAGTCTGCTTTGCACTGTGGATAATTGGGGATCTTGGTGCTCTCCCTGCCCATCCCCTGTAGAAGGTGTACTGCTAATGCTAGGGCTAGGGGGATGGGGCACTCTCTCCCCAGGAGGTGCTGGCTCCTGAACTTGTGTTTGCTCATTGTGGTCCTCGTAACAACTGGCTGCTGTTCTCTCTCCTTTTTTTTTTTCAGCATCGAGGGGGAGTATGTCCCAGTGGAAGGAGATGAGGTCACATACAAAATCTGCCCCATCCCACCGAAGAACCAAAAGTTCCAGGCTGTGGAGGTGGTGCTCACCCACCTGGCCCCACACACAAAGCATGAGACCTGGTCTGGCCAGATAATTGGCTCCTAAGTTGCTGCCTTGAGCTTGTGGGGCCAACTTGGCCCTGAACTGGGGTCAGATGGTGTACCAGGGTAGGGTGGGGATTGGGGAAGGAGTGTAGAACAGCTGGAGCAGGGAGGCTGGGCTAGCATTTCTTGTCTGCGGAGTAACATGTCGATGTGTAGATCTGTTCTTTTCCAAGATTACTTTTGTTTGTAACTGTGTCTTACAAAATGTCCAGGGGAGGCAGAGAGGAGGGGAGGAGCTGTCGATGGGAGGATCCCCCTTCCTCTTATGTCATGAGCTTTTGTTTTCTGATCAGACCATGCTAGAGAGGCCCTTATTCTAGGGGTGTGTATGTGTGTAGGCAACAGGGGGCTGCCACTATGTTTATCGTGCTGCTCCCCATAGCAAAACTGAATATAAATTCACCTCTTTCCCTAACCTACCTTGCTGTCATACTGTACCCCCGCCCCTTAGCTGTGCATCCTATTCCCAATGTTAATGTGTCAGCTATGATTTATCAGAAGCAGTCTCTTGATTTATTGCTTTTGTGGAGTTTTTCAGTGTGTCAGTCGGAGCCACTCTGGACCTGACTTTCCAGAGGTGCTAAATATCCAGCATTCCCTTTGACTTCCATTGGAATTGTGGCTCATCTGGCAGTCAGATCAAAGCTGTCTCAGGCAATTTGCAAAATGTTGGCCTTAATCTCTTGTCTCAGTTTCCCCATTGATTAAACCTTTACCTTCTGTTTGTAAAGCATTTTGAAACCTGTGCATACAAAGTCCACCATTGCTAGCTTGTATTTACAGTCTTACTTGTTCATTCTAAACTTTTTTCCTCCAGGCTATTGCAGAACAGTCCTGTAGAGTTATTTTGTGTGGTGATGTTTGTGTGCGAGAAGAAAATGAATATGTAAATTAAGGAGGGAAGCAGGAATAAATCCAGAATACATTTCTTACTGTGCTTTGCGGTGCTAGATGCTCTTTGGTCAGCTCACGGCATTTTACCAAATAGGCTAGATATGATTTATTATTATTTGTATTTATATAGCGCTGGCACTGCACAATCAATAATTATAGACCGGTCCCTACCCTAGGGGGCTTATAATCAAAGAGACAGGGAGGGGAGACTAGTGAGGTGAACATCAGGAGAGAGAAAGATACATTAATGAGATGGAGAAGTTGCAGGTGCATGTGCTTAACTTAGTTGCAGGGAAGAATTTCTGAGGAGAGGGGGAAAGGGGATGCAATTTCACTCCAGACAAGCTAGGGAAAGTCTGATGGAAGAGGAAGGCTTTCTGGAGGGATTTTAAAGTTGGGATGGAGCAGAACGAATGTATCCAGGGAGGGAGTCCCAGGTATGGGGAGCAGCAGGAGAGAAGGGGCAAAAATGTTTAGAGGAGCAGGGGAGGGGGTCACAAGCAGGGAGGGTGGGCAGAGGAGGAGTAAAGTTCCCGGGCAGGTGTGGGGCAGGATACAAGAGCAGAGACAGATGGGGGAGCAAGGCCATGAAGAGCCTTGAAGGTGAAGATCAGGAGCTTGTGCTGAATGTGTTCATGTCAAGGGAGCCCGTGTAGGGCGGAGAGAAGGGGCTGAATGTGGTTAAAGGAATGGGCAAGGTGATTGACTTCGGTAGCAGAGCACTGAATGGGGAAGAGAGGGGTGAGATCAAAGCAGGGGAGACCAGTAAAGAGGAAGTTGCAGTAGTCAAGATGAGAGATGACGAGAGCATGGACTAGCGTTTTTTCAGTAAAAACAGTAAGGCAGGGCTGGATTGTAGCAATATTATACAGAGCAAAGTGGCAGGATTTGGCAACAGCCTGGATCGGAGGTGTAAAAGAGAGGGAGGAGTCAAAGATTAATCCCAGGCTACATGTCTGAGGGATAGGCTGGATGGTGACTCCCTCAATGGAAATTGAGAGGGAAGTAGGAGGGGAATGTCTTTTGGGGGAAGATGAGAAGTTTGGTCTTGGCCAGATTAGGTTTGAGTTGGTAGGGCATCCAAGCAGAGCGGTTGGAGAGACAGCTGGTGATATGAGACTGGATTATGGGGGGGGGGGNGTGGGGAGAGAGTTGTGTGTCCTCAGCATACTGGAAGCTGCGAGATGAGTTTACCTAAAGAAAGAGTGTAAAGGGAGAACAGAAGAGGGCCCAGACAGAGCCTTGGGGAACTCTCACAGAGATGGGAAGTGACTTAGAGGAGGTACCAGCAAGAGAAACGTTGAAGGAGAGGTTTGAGAGAGACTAAGAGAACCAGTCTTGAACACAGTCCTGCAAACCAAGGGAGTGTAGTGAATCCAGGAGGAGGCCATAGTTGACCGTGTCAAAGGCAGCAGAGAGATCGGGGAGGACAAGAATGGAGTGGGCCCTTATACTTAGCTAAGAGAAGATCATTGGTGATTTTTGGCAAGGTTGGTCTCAGTCGTGTGGAGAAGGCGGAAGCCTGATTGAAGGGGGTCAAGGGAGGCATTAGAAGAGGAAATCAAGACCGCTCATTCAGAAAGCCTGCTCCAGGAGCTCAGAAGTGAATGGTAGGAGTGAAATGGGGTGATAGCTGGAAGGTCAGAGGGGTCAAGAGTGGCCTTCTTAAGGATAGGGGAGACAGTGGCATGTTTGAAAGCCAATGGAACTGACCCAGTAGAGAGGGAGAGATTGACACTGCAGCAGAGAAGGTGCAGCGGTGTGGGCAATTGCTATTAGGAGACAAGAAGGGGTGGGATCAAGGAGGCAGGTGGAGGGGTTGAAGAGAAAAGGGAGGTGACCTCATTGAGGGAATGGAGGAAGAAAGAGAAGAGGGGGAATAGCAGGGGAGGGAGAGGGTTTATCAATCTTGTGTTTGAAAAAAAGATCCTGTGCAGAGAGAGAGAAGAGGGGGCGGGGCAGGGAGGACAAGGAGACTTCAGAAGGAAAGCTTCTTTTGAGAAGAGATGGTGGGGGTTGTGGGAGTGAGAATTGATTTATTGTGGAGTAATAGTGGTCTTTGGCCAGGGAAAGGGCATTACTAAATGCAGAAAGAGCAAACCTAAAGTGGAGGAAGTCGGCAAACTCAGGAGACGTCTGCCAGAGATGCTCAGAAGCTCAAGAGCAGGATCGTAGGTGGCGGATGGTAGGGGAGAGCCAAGGAGGGGGGTTTACGTGACTGATAGGATGGCAGGAGAGGGGAGTCGAGGGTGGAGGAAAGGGATGAGTTGAAGACTGAGGCAGCAGAGTCTAGGCAGGTGGTAGATGAGAGAAGGTGGGGAGAGGGAGGAAACAGAGTTGAGGGTTGATGGATTGAAGGTCACGGAAAGAGCAAGAGGTCGAGGAAGCGGGAGGGGTTGAGTGGGAGACGCAGAGCGAAACCAGGTAATGGTCAGAGATAAGAAGGGCATCAAAGGAGAGATCCGAGAGAGAACAGTTTTTCGGTAAGACTAGGTCAAGGGAGTGACCATCCTGATGCGTCGGGCAGTCAGTTCACAAGTGAAGGTCAAAATTAAGAGGTCAGTGAGAGGACAGGTGGTACACAACCCAGCCCCAAAACAACCACAAAACGACCAACACCCTTTTGTGTCGCTCTTCGGCCACCGCCCAAGGGACAGCACCTTCACTTCAAATGGCTTCAACTGACTTGGATAGGAGACAACGCGCAGCAGATCTGAATCCCTGCCAAGGGAGGTCTGGAAACAAAATAGTGTGGAGGTATCTCTTATTGACCCAAGAGACAGATCTCCGGTGTCAGCTAGCCTTCAGATTCCAAAACCACTTACTGGGGAGAGGGCGGGTGGAGAGACCAGCCCTTTCCTCAGTCCTAGTAGAGCAGATCCCTAGATCTTTAATCTTTGACCCCTTTGATCTTAAATCCAAGAGTGCTCCTCAACAAACTAGTATCTTTCCTGCTTTTTATTACCTTTTTAACTAACTTATTTAAGCAATTTAATATAGTAAAATTTTGCAAAATCAAAACTTTTTTATCTTAGAAGAAACTCCTCTTCTGTCTTATCTACCCCCAAATGATGTGTTCCAATCCCCACCCCCACCACCTCTGGTGGCTTTTATTCCTGAGTGCCCCAGTTGTTGTGACAATGTGATCCCTATCTGTTTGAACTTATGGATTTTGAAGAGATAATTGTTGTGGTTGCATAGTGTGCTGTATATACAGATCACACTCTTGTTGATGATGGGTGGGTAAGTGGGGGAGCCTCCTACGTTCCTGATAACTGGTGTTAGAGATGGGACAGACCTGTACCTACACCTGGGCCACTGCACAGCTGTTCATTTCTGATGCTGGACAGGTGGTTTTGGGTCTAGTGTTTACTGCTGCTGTATTGAGAGCCAAGTCTAGCTATCCCTCGGCCTTCATGTTGTGTTGCTAGATGCTGCAACCAGAGGCATAGCTATGATAGGTGCCGTGTCCCTGCTGCTGCCCCCTCCTCCAAAGTGCCCAGAGTTTGCAGGATACAGAGCAAGGCATCCATTGGTGTGTGGGCTAGCCTGCCTCTGTCCACTTGCAGAGCACTTGGGTAAGCCTGCCAGGCCTTCCCTCCCTGTCCCAACATGCCTTGCCAGCCACCTGACTTGGTAAGCCTTGCTCCTGGCGTGGGAGGGCCCGTTACAGCTCCCCTGGTTGCAGTTGGAGCACTTTCCTAGGGATTGAGTTGACCTGGGTTCTGGATTAAACTTGCATCCAATACTGTACTGTGATGCTCTTTAGAAGCTAGCCTGTATGTTTGTGGGATTCAGGAGAGAGATGGAAGGAATGGTAAAGTGATTAGTAGTATATCCTTGGGGGTAATATAGCTGACTAGGGAGCATAGCCAATGCCATGTCTCTCATTTACTGCTGTTTCTAGTTATGTTGTGGTGGTCTGTCAAGACATCCAGTGCCTCCTCCCCACCCCTTTCCCGGTGTGAACAGGGTCACTTCTAAAGCACAAACTTAACTACTAGTCTTTTTTCCTTGGGTGTCCTGAGTAGGCAGAGATCCCCAGAAACAGGCATCAGTCTGTGTGGTACTGTCCGATAGTATAGCGTATGCACCTACCGTGTGTGTGTGTAGGTTAGCCAGGGTCTGCAGTTGTGTGTGCACACTGAGACTGTTTACTCCTGGATGAAAGAATTTGCCCTCAAGAGGCTGCAAATCAACTTCAGTATCAATGTGGACCAGAGTTCTTGGAGAAACACCTGCATTTTAAGGGTTAATTGGGAAACACTTGGAGGAATCTGATCTTTTATGGTAGCACCCTCATGGGCTAGGGGTGGGGTCTGCTGCAGCTGTAGTGGGGGACAGCAGATGTGCATGTTTTCTGGAAGTAGAGGTGGCAGCCTGCTCCAGGGACCAGGGAGGACATGGATAGTGCCTGTCGGTCCCCTTCCTGATTTCTTGAATGAGAGATGTGGGACACTTGAAAAGCCTGGCCTGGACCTGTGTTTTGGCCATAAGGGGGTGGTATTTTCACCCACCATAACTGTATTGCCCATTGAGGCTGGAAGGAATACCATTCTGCTAAGGTGATGCTGAAACTTCAGGTAAAAGGATTTGAGGTTTATTCTGGGGTAATTATGTAGCTAAGCGACTTGATGAGCTCATGAGCAAATAGTCCCCCAACTTTGTCCTCCCCGGCCATGTGGCTGAAGCCACACTATACAGTTGAATGTCTTCACTATTCTTCTGGAAGCAGTCGCTGAGGGCATCCTCCTTATGTGGCTAGCAGCCTCTGTGCTGCTCCTCTGAAGTCAAGTAAGAGAGAGGCAAGTGTGGCTTAAGGGTCATACCATGCTCCCCTTAGAAATCAACAGCTCTTCAGTCAGCTTCTCCAGTGAACAAGGCCGGAGAAGAACATGCGCAAATAGGATGGATTTGGCACATTGTGAGGAGAGAGTCTTGCAAGGGCCTCCTGAGCTGATGTGCAACTGCTTGCAGCATGGAGAGGCTTGGCATGAGCTGGGGAGGAAGGAACGCTTCTAGACTGCTCATTCAGGAGAACGCCTGCTCTCAAACCCCAGTGGGAGGTCAGAGGGGCATTTCTTCCCCCTCCCCCTGCCGTCCCCTCCCCCAAATGGTGTGCAGGGCGCTCTACTGACCCTTGAAATGACCAGTTAAGTTTCTTGTTGCTGGGGTTTACTTCTATCCAACAGCCACCACCTGTCTCTGCTTCCGCCGCCAATGGTGCAAGAGTCCCAGCAACTACAGTTGCTCTAGGATCCCTCCAGCAACATGCAGCTGACCTGGCAAGACAAACGTCTTGAGTCTTTCTGCAATGAGTGGAATACCTATGTGTGGGTTTCTTCTTTTTTTTTTCTTTACAGCTCTGGTGTGGTTCCTGCCTGTCTGGCCTTGTGCCAACTGTTGTAACATTGGCAATAAACCATTAAAAGTGACTTTCCCATGAGTTCTGTCTGGGTGAAGTGTCTCTTTTTTTCCTAGGGTACATGAGGCTGTTATGCAGGACCCTCCAAGGTGTGTTGGAGGGACAGAAGGAATATCAGCCACGCTTTGTCCCCTAGCTGCCTCAGCAAGAGGCTGAGCACACATCCTGGTGCCTGCTTCCTCCCCTCACAAGGGTTTGTATGCATGCAGAACGCTTACCCTGGGGTAAGTTAGCATGTGAAGGGAAGATGTTGGGAGACAGTACCCACGCTTGACACCCTGTCTTGGCTCACAAGATAGCTTCCCCATGAGGATGTTACATGCAGGAGGGAGCGCTTTTGCCTAATGGTAGCTGCTTCTTCCTTGGCTTTAAACGTTATGGCTGCAGTCCTGAATCCATGGCCCAAACTCCATTGCTTTAATGGGCAAGCATTATACTGTGCGTGCAGGAGAAGGATGCAGGGATGGGGGCTAAGATTAACTGTGGCAATTGTCCTCTGAGGTGGTAGCTCATGTGAATGAAGACTGACTTACACAGTGGGATTCAAGCACTGAAGTTGCAGAAAAGGGGAATCCTTCTCAAAGCTAACGGTGCAGGCATCTTGAGGAAGCTCTAAGACCAAATGTGTAAGTTCACTTACCTCTCTCTCCTCCCTCCCTAGCATTCACACATTCTGTGGTAGTAATGCAGTAGCCTCAGAATAAAAAGTAGGACAGATTTCCCTGGGATAATTGGCATGTATCTTGGAGCAACTGGCAAAGCAGCAAGATGGCTGAGAAGAATCTGGGCGTTCAGCAGATCATAAATTCTACAACAGTGTTATAGTGTTGAAAAGGCAAATGCTGTCTTTCCCAAAGTCCTTCTGACTCTAGTTTTCCCTGGAAGTGCACTGACAATGTGGGGTGAAAGCTAGCGCCCCTGGGGGGAAGGCTGTGTGAGAGCAGGCCCTTATTGCCCTGTCCCTGCAGCATCCCTCACACTGGGCTGGGTATGTTACCAGATCAGAATGGTATCACCTTACACCCTGCTTTCAAGTGCTGGAGCCAGAAAAGCGCAGATGCTGCAACCACCCAGGACCCCATGCCTTGGGAATGGGTTCCCCCTAGCACCTTCATGTGCAACACTAAATTGGCACATTCCTTTAGGGAAGCACTAAAAGTGCATTGAAGTGGCCATAGAGGCTGAAGTGGGGTGAGCCACTGTGACTCTTGCTACCAGGACCTGACTGCCGTGCCTGTTTGGGAATAACTCAGCATGGATTTCAAGGTCCAAAGGAATCTCTAATGCTCATCTAGTCGAACTCTTATTGGCAGCATTTTGCCTAGTGCTTACTGTCCTCTGTATTATGACTTATCCCACAAAAGGGCTGGAACACAGAGTTAAGACGTGGAATGCATTAGAGCAATGCTTCCCAAACTCTCAGCCTGCATGACCCCATTTGGAAACAAGTCTAATAATGTGACCTCAAACAAAGCCATGCAGAGTATATGAAATACCAACTGAGCTTGTATGGTCCTGGGAACCTTTGCACTAAGGCCATGGGTGGGAGGAGCGAGTGGCGATGTGGGTGAGCAGGAAAAGCTGCCAGTGGGAGGAGCAGATGGCTGAGGATGCAGGAGTGGGGGCTGATAGGCAGTGCGGGACTGGGACCGCCTGCGAGCTGGTCCATCCTTCACTGATGGGCATCTTCATAGACATTTGTACAGTTGTAATGTTTAACTCTGTAATAGCAGCTGTGGATCTATATGGTGGAGAGGGGATCCTGAAGTCTTACATAGCAGTGGAGGAGGAAAGGGAGAGCTTTGCTTTCTTATGAGAGTTACAGGGACCAAACTGCTACATTGATGGCTTATGCAAGTGCTCAGCCCCCAGGCACTGGCAAGTCTTTAGAAATCTCCCTCCTGGACTTTGTGGCTGGGGAGGGCAGGCTTTGATTGGTGTGGCATCTGCCAGGGAGTCTGGTTTCAATGGGTGACTGCTGTGACAGCAGCTGTTGGGACTGAGCACTACACGGGATAGCAATGAGAGGTGCACCGATCTTCCCCATCCCTGAGAAGCTGCTTTAGATGCTCAGGTGTCTGTTTCAGGTGTAAGATGCACAGGATCCTTTTCCAAACCAAGCAATACACCTACCTTCCTCCTCCCTGTCATGCTGTATGTTTAGTATTTTGCCTCCCCTCTTGTGCTCTGTTTTTCTGGCTGCAGCAGAGAGGTAGGTCTGGGTCTCTAATCCACTTACCCTTTCTTTGGCTGTTTCCAGTCATGACAATTGACACACATTAATCTGTGCCCAATGCTGCGTTTAAAAGGGCTGCCAGATGTTGGCCCAGGCCATGGCAGCGTTTGACCTGGACTATTCCTCAGGTCCCTTCTCGAGCAACAGCCTAGCCCAAGTGCTGCCACACCCTGTGCAAAGGACTCTGGACCAGGGTAAAGCAGGCCATAATGTGTGTGGGCCTGCTTGGACTTGTCCGGGTCTGTGGCGATTCTAAGCAGCCACAGTGGCCACCTGTTGGGGAAAGGGGTGGGGCTGTGCAGAAGCACGTCGTCCCCCCACCCCCCTTCTCTCCCACCCCCATCATGTTTGTTCGGTGGCTGGGCCCTCCTTTCAGGCAGGATTGAAGTGCAGTGGCGCTCAGCACCATCACATATAAAGACACCCTTTGTTAGCTTCCAGGATCTGCTAATATGCTCTGTTGTTACCTTCAGCTTATAAAAATACAAACCCGTCTCTGGCCCTGGTTCACGTCTTAATTATTATCATTTTTATTAATAGTAGCTTTGTTAAAAATAAACAATTCCTATTTAACAGCTTGCCAGTCACACAGAGCTGTTGATCTCTCTCACAGATGGGAACAGAGCCACATGTCCACCTAGCCAATGACAAGCATTCATCCACATTCTTGCACACACATTTACAATCATCATTGTGTCTGAACAGTGCACTAGGAGGTAGCACCCCCTATTTGGAATCTCACAGCAGCCCAGCCACTTAGTGGCCAATTTGGAGGTATAAGCTCATGGGAGGAGGGAGTGTCAGACCTTCTTTCCTTTCCCTTAATGGGATACTGAACACTCTTCTCCTGCCAAGAAAAGGTGAGGGGCTGGGATCACAATTCATTCAGCAAAATCTCTCTGTCACAGCAAGAGATCAACACAGCAGAATTAGAAACAGGCCCACAAATATACCTACAATGCTTTAGACTAACAATTATTAGCACATGCCCCTGCTACTTCCTGTAGCCCTCTTGCTTCTCAGTGCTAGGGCTCCTAGTTGGATGAGGGTAAGGGGACATGTGACATGATGTAATGAGGGGTTTCTACACATTGGGTGCAGATGTGGCAATACAGGCTACAACATGGTGCAGTGTAGCATAGGTGGGTTTCCCTTACCTACACCTCAGAACTACACACGTAGCCCTTCATCCTAGCATATCCCCACAAGTGGAGTAGTACCTAGTCTAGACAGTGCAAAATGGCACCTGGTTAGGACAAATAAAGTGCAGCTGCTGGAGTGAAAACTGGTGAAGCAAAGGATTCTGGGAGCTCCTGGTACACTCTTGCTAGGAGGATAGTCTTTGTACAGTCAACTGCAGGCTCTTCCTTGTGAACTGCTTCCAATGCAGGTTGCAGGCTTCCCACCCTCACTCACCACGTCTAAAGTTCTAACGCCACGATCTGCTTCTTGCCTACTTCAGGACATCAGACAGCAAGAGTCAGAACTAATGCTTCCTATATACTGATACGGGGTGCCTTGATTTGGGCTCCAAGCGAGCGCACCTGAAGCATCACAAAGTCAGACCCTTTACATCTGCAGCAACTTTGATTGAAGCCAGCACTCAACTAAACTAAACACAGCAGGAGCTCTGGAGTGAGTGGCCACAGAGAACAATGGATGGAAAGAAAGCTGCTGGACTTGGGGAGCTACAGCACAGGCTCCTGCGAGGTAAAAGCAGCCATTAGTAGGGCTGCTATGTCAAAGGTAAGGGCCACTACAGAGCTGGGAAATACTGAAATAAGGGGTGTCCATTATGTTTTATAGAGTTGTAGGGCTCTGGAGTAAGGAATGTTCCCTTAAAATAAAATAAGGGACACCTGGAAACACTTTAGCTCCTGGAAAGTCACCTGCCTTCCAGCCTGGCAACTGCCCATGGCCGCACCTAAGAGGCAAGGACAAGGGTGTGTGCATTTTTTCTCTTGTCATTCAGCTCTGACCAGCCCCCACAGAGATAACCGGTGTCCTCAACAGCAGCTCTCAGTGCCCTCAAAAAACCTAGCTGCTGTGTGGGACATGGAAACGGAGCCAGAGTCCAAGCCACATGGCCAGTTGAGCTGTCTGGGGCAGCGGCTGACCCACGTCTCTCTATGCAATGTAGCCACAGGGGGCAAAGAGTCACTCAGGGAGGGAGAGAGAAGGGCAGTTGAAGAGAGAAATTAGGTAGAAATAAAGATGGGAGCTGGTTCCAAGGGCATGTCAGACAGACATCTAGCTGCTGATGGATGTACATGGCTAGGTAAGATCAGGCCTCACGCTGCTGAAATCCATATCAAGTACATTGTAAGACAGGGGGAAACCTGAAACCGAGAGCCTGGAAGCCTTGAACTAAACACTCCAGGAGCTCTCCACTTCCTATAGGTTTGCAAGCACAACTGCACCGGGCAGGAGATAAGCAGCTCCCTCAAGTAAGACTCCTGCTTTCCTTAGCTGTTCTAAGTCCCTGTTCTGCCACAACATTTCCATGCTAGCCTCAGGCAAGTTGCTTGGCCTCTTTGTGCCTCAGCTCACCATGCAATGGGGATACTGGCATGGTCCCACCTCACTGGATTGTTGCAGGTGCTCGGACACTATGGGAATGCAGGCTGTATAACAGCCTGCCACAGAAAGATAAGGAATAGTAGAAGATTTGGTCCTGTCACTAAGCAACAATTCCCCCTTCGGGGAAAAGAAAGACAGCCCAGAATGCAGTACAAGGACACAACTGAGTAGCTAACTATGCATGGTGCACCAAAACCCCTTTCTTCTCAATCTCAATACAACTCCTTAAAGGTGACCTGTGAGGCTTGTCATCTGACATTTCTATTGTAATACACAACCAATCCACCCCACACCCAACACATCCCTTATATTTTGCTTCTTTAAGAAGAAAGGGCCGTATTTATAATCCTTAAGAAGGTGAAAAGGGCAACCCATTTTGCAGGTCACCTTTAAGAATTGGTCCACTCCATAGCAAGGTTTGGCAAGTGACCTATTTAAAGTCAATCTGGAGATTGACAAGATGGATTTAGGGAAGGTCTTCATGTACGTGTGTTCAGAGAGCAGCAAACCCCTAGAAAGCCCTCAAGACAGACAGCAGGAAAGTCTCTCCCCCCTCCAAAGTGAAGTATTACTTGTACAAGAGAGGAGTTTGTTTGGGGGCACAGCCCACCTGCTGTGTGAGGAGAGGGGTGATGGAAAGCCTAGATCTCCCTCCACCTCTGATTCTTCCCCCATTGCCAGTTCTAAGCAGGTGTTTACAATGGATCCAGAGCAGAGTTCCTGAATGATCTGAAGGTGCTTTCCATGAGGTGAGGTCTTGTGGTGAGAAGGGAGGGTGATGGGCCCCTAAAAGTCAAGAATCATTCACTCTCTCGGGAAAGAAGATTTCACGGCACCTTCGCACTGTGTCCTGTGGAGACTGGACGCTGTGTCCCACGGTCCGAGGGTCATCGTAAATTTCATAATCATTCCCACCCTGTAGGGGAGACAAACAGGGACAAGGTTAGCATTGATACATCACACGTCTATAGCAAGGGCCTGTGTACGCTGCAGAGAGTCCAAATACTGCAGCCAGGAAACCCAAATTCTGGTAGCAGAATTAAACAAGCGGATTAACTAAATTGGACCAAGTATGCAAACAAGTTTCCTGGCATGCCATCTCATCCATTTTGGACATCTTGTATCTCTAAAATAGCAACAAAATCCCATACAGGCCTCTCAGAGAGTCTGCAAGGTATTTCATGGGTCTCTTATGGGGGCTGGTGGAACAATCCCTTTTCAGCAGTTGTGCCAGGGTCCCATTGGCTAGCTCCCAGTGCCAACACCCTATTGGCTGATTCCCAGCACACCCACAGGTAATTTCTGAGGCAATCTGGCCAAGCACCAAGTTCTGCAAAAACTGCTGTAATCCTAGCAGCACAGAATTCACAGGGCTCTATCTATAGTGGCTCGATCTATAGATTTCTTGAAATTGGATATTAATACAGGTAGACTTTTGTTCTTGCATAATATGAAGCTCTTTTCAACAGTTTTAGTACATTTTATTTCTTATTTTATATTATCATTTTTACAGATCTCATGTTCTCATATGCCCCTGAAGAAGGGTTGCTCACACGAAAGGGATAGGGCCTATGTGTTCTATTCTATGTATAGATTGATATGGTTTGTATTTTATATTGTATTTTTCATACTTTTATTGATGATTTTGTCAATTGGTTTCTATATATTTTGAATGAAATCGTTTTGTGGTAGCCACTTGGTTGGGGGTTTTTTGGCATTGCATCTGACTTGTGTTTATAGTTGATCCCTCATTTTTTCTTTTGCTCAAGATGAAGTTCCCCTCTCTCTGGGTTATCCTGGGCACCACTAGAATTTTTTCCCCAGGGAGGGGATGGGAAAGAGAGGTGGGACAGGCTCCCCTGCCAAGCGTCATATCATCACAATGCTCCAAAGGGGACATGGCCAGGCTGCAAAGGGGAAGACGAGTCCCTTTGCCCCCTCCCCTGATGTAGCCCTACCCCCTTTTCTGGGAATGTGGCAACCCTACCCGACTCCAGAGCATCCATCTGGAAACCACCACCACTAACTCATTGGTTTAACCGGCAGCTCAGCATTCTCTTAGAAGTTTGCTAGGACGTTTCAACTCAGCAGCGGCTGGGAGGAAGGCAGCCCCCTTACATATTGGCACAAACCTCCCTGATGTGGTTATAGCCTCAGTGTCTCTTGGAGAGGTGGCTAGCAGACAGCCTGCAAAAACAGCAGCCTGAGAGGATACAGCTGCTGGTTTCACACAAGAATGTCCCCTCTCTTGCCACTAGAAGGCAGCATTGCTCCATGTAAATTCCAAGCAGAGCAAGGTACTACCTTGTAGAGCTGGTGAAGGAGAAGCCCTTTTCTCAGGGAGGTTGCCGGATGAGAGGAGAGAACTGCTGCTCCCTCAGCCCCACAGGGTGGGCAAGGCGCGCAGGGTTGGGTTGCAAGGAGTAGAGGTGGGTGGAGCACACTCACAGGAGTTGTTTCGTTCCCGAAGAAGTGAATCGTGTCAAACTGCTCGTCCTCAAGGATATCCAGGCAGTAGCGCTTGTCCCAGCCCTCAGGGAAGACATCAAAGCTGATCATGCCACCTGCCAGAAGGAGGGAGGGAGTTGGTCATGGAGGTGGGAGGCTGCTGGGTAAACCCCCCAGACAAAGGGGAGCATTTGTCTGCATGAAACAAAGCATGCACAGACATGCAGCGATGCAGGCATACTGCCAGGGTGACTGATTGCCCAACTTCACCAAGGACGCAGCAGCTGGCGTTTCTATGGCAATGGGTTGAGATGCATCAGCACAAGCATGAACTGATATGCCAGGCTGTGGGAGGTTCCAAGGACAGAGCTGCCAGACTGGGAGAGACCAACAGGTCATCGAAACCAGCATCCTGTCTCTGAGAGCTGCCAGCACTAGATGCTGCAGGTGAAGTGTATAAAACCAAGGTGTACAGAGTGAGCCACTTCCCCGTCAATCCCAATAGCTAGAAGTTTCATCCTCTGACCAGCTTGGCAAATAACCAATGATGGAGCATGAACCAATCCCCTTTTAAAACAAACAAACAGCTATACTATTGGCCTTCACAACATCCCCCATCAATGAGTTCCCACAGGTTATGTGTTGTGTACTTCCCTTTGTTGGATTCGAACTTGCTGCCTTATAATTTAATTGAGTGCTCCTTAGTTTTTGTATCATGGAAAATGGTAAAGAATAATTCCCCATTCACTTTCCTCTATGCCATTTAAGCCTCTTATCACATTCTCTCAGTAATCTGTTCTCCAAGCTGTTAAGCCTCTCCTTATATGGAAGCCCTTCAATACCCTTGATCACCCCATTGACCATCTCTGCGCTTTTTTCCAGATCGGCAGTATCTTTTTTGAGGTGGGGACATCAAAGCTGCAAACAGTAAAGATGTAGAAGCACCAAGGATAGAGTGGAATTATATTTTCTGCACTATTTTCTACCCCTTTCTAAACATTCTGTTCTATTGCTCTCCATAATAATCTGTGAGATCAGGGTGCATCAGTAGTTATTTAGATATGGAAAAAGATACTGTTGCAATAAAATTGTATGTAGTGGCAGAGACAGGATGCACTCAAGGGCAAGGAGCTCTCTCCCAGCAAAGCTTAGTACCAGCTCTGTCATTTGGACTCTGCACCACAATCTTTTACTGCTACCTTTTCAGAAGTGGTCACTGATTTTATGAGCCTCCATTTCCAAGACAAATTTGTAACCAATTTGTAGAGAAACAGAGGATCCACCACTCCCAGTTACAAGATTTGGGCACTGATGGCAGCTTATCAAAGTTAGACAGAGAGGGCTATTGTTCTTCTATTCTTGTTCCATGTCTGCTTGGGGATGAGGAGAGAAATACAGTGTCTTTGTCTTTCTTTGCTACATTCAATGGCCTGTATCAATGCGAGGGGGGCATAAGCTATTCTCCCAGGGGAGTGAAGAGATAACAAGGAGGCCTCCAAACAAACAGGATCCAAGGCCATTAGGGAGAATGGAGTGCGATACCCTTCCCCAGACACTGCTATGCCCTTGTATGCTTTTCCTGACCCGAGTCCCTTATGGAGTGATTGTAGAGACCCAAATGGAGAATTCATCCATCACTCACAACCCTGATGACCACTCTGGACAGATTTTCAAACTGCTCCGAGTCCTCTGTGCCCACTGAAGTTAATAGCAGTTACTTAGCGCAGACCTTTAAAGAGTCTTTCTACTCTGAAAAGCAGCTGGGGGGAAATGGCATCAGAAGGTTCCATGCTTCTTGCTCACCCATTGCTCCAGTTTGGAGTCTGTCACCCCTGCAATCCCAGCCTAGGATCTGAGATTCAAGCTCTTTTTCTGTCTTCAATGGAGCTGCATGGGTGTGACTGGGGGGAAGGCTGCTGCTCTCCAATCAGAACTCTACTAACAATCCTCTGGTGACCCGAAGTTGCCTCCAACTCCCTCTCCCATAGTGGAGAGGGAGAGCAAGCTGGAGGAAGAGAGGTTTCAGTAAAGTTGGCCAGGCCCAGTGAGAAATTTTAAGTCTTGGTACAACTTAATAGTGGAGGCTGCCTACCTACCATTAACACCTATGTTACTTGCAATTATTATTTTACCCATATTTTTATGTATACTAAACATTCTTGTAGCTTTTAGGGGAGGCTGAGCTTGGGAGCCCTATACAATTGTACACCCCCCCCCCATTCCTTCCCTCTCATCAGACCTGCAACTGATTAATAGAGCACATCTACCAATGAAGACAGGGTCATTTTTTTCACAGGGCAAAGCTTTCACAGATGCTCCTCATTGCCTTGGCTACAAGTCCCACTGTCAAAAGTGACAAAAGGCCATTTGAAAATAGTCCCTATTGTCAGTTTTCTGATCATCACCTCACCACATTTTACAGTAGGATGAACAGGGGACACAATCCATACCTGCATTCTCTCCAGTAGGTATCTCAACAGGGGATACCCCTGTGACATTCACCCAGTCAGGCACGAAGTTACCTTTAAAGTGTAGGCAGGGCCCAGCAACCTGCCCTTCCTAGCCCCAGAAGAAAAACAAGCAGGAGACACAGAGCAGCCGTGATGCACTCTGCTCACCTCTGGAGAACCGCAGGCCCTTGCCAGCAAATTCTCTCTTCAGGGCTGCTACAAACTTCTCCCGGATCCTCTCTTTCTGCATATGAGATGAATGGAGAGAAGAGAAGTTTCATGTGGCTCCAATCCTTGCCATCTCTCCTCATTCCAGACTATTCATCCAAGGATTCTGTCATCCTTTGCAATGGTTGCATGTTGCCAGATTAGTTTCTCTGCTCTGATCCCAGCTTCCCATATTGCCCAGCACACAGCCAGCATGACTACCTTCTAGCGTGCCCTGTACTAAGCAGTTGGAAGGCCATTTAGCATGGGCTGTGCAAGAGCCAGGATTGATTTTACTTTGTCAGGTCATTTTACATAATTTCCACCCTCCAGAGCAGGTTGCCACCAGCCTCATCAGCGCTGATCCTGGTCTGCCCATCACTTACTTTGTCAAGCTCGGAGAACTCGAGTCGCTCCTCCGGGGTGCAGCTCCGGCCAACGGGAGAGATGTTCAGCATTCCATTGCGGAATTCTATGAAGGTCCCTCTTCGTGTGCACGTGTTGGGTTTTTAAAAAAAACAATGGGGGGAGGGAGGGGGAGGAGAGTGAAGAAGACGTTTAAATAAGTGACTACACAGGATCGGTCAGAGAGTGCCTGCAGAGACATGAGGTGAGAGAAAAGCTAGACCAGGTTCGTTGCTCTGAGCTGTGGAGGAGAGCTCCCCTCACTTAGTCAAGCACAATGTACATAGGCTTAGTTAACACAGCAGCAGGGAACAGGCTAGAATGGGAGGGAAGGGAACACCATAACCCAATCAAGGCCAGTGCAGGGACATGAAACAAGCTGTCTTGTGCTTAAGGCACTGGCTGGTGGCAATTCCTAGCTCTATTGCCAACTTCCTGGGTACTTTTTGGCAAGTCACTTAACCCTTGTGCCCCCATTTACCACTGGGATAAAAAATTATTCCTTTCTATCTCGTCAATTCAGAGAGAATGTAAACTCTTTTTGGGCAGAGAATGTCTCTTACCAGATGTTTGAGCAATGCTCAGCACAGAGGTGCTTCTGAACTACAGACAGTGGGTGCAATCCTCATTTGACCATGGATAGTAAAGCATGTGTATCAAAGCTCCCTTTGACGTAGGCAGAGTGGCAGTTTGTGAAACTATTTCAGCTCAGAGGGTTGTTTGTTTCAAACCAACTTTCACACAGACAGTCAACTGCCATTCAGGGACCATCAGCATTTACAAATGGCCAGAGCACATGTAAAATGCCTAGGGTCTCCAAATGGCAGCTGACTTTGCACATGAGACCCACCACCCGTCCTTGTCTGCAAAAGCAGCTATCCTGGGCTTTTTTCTCTTAGGCCATGCAAGCCTGATGGGACATTCCCCATGGGTGGGAGAATTCCCCCAAATGCTAATCTGTCTGCCAGTCCACATCAAAGGGATGTGCACTTTACTACCACTGGGCAAATGAGGATAGTGCCCAAGGGGAAGATCAAGAACAAATACTGTGGACCCGCAGTGGAGATGTGGAGAACAGGACTAAATGCCTGTATGGGAACTACACAACATGGGTTTATTTATTTATTCATTCACATTTTTATTCCTCCTTTACCGTTGTAGCAGGATCATTACCTTTTCTTGGGCAGCTTCAGGAGTGCCATGTAGTTAAGACAGAAGTTAATCAGATCCTGCAGCAGCTCCTCCCCCAGGTGGTTCTGGATGGCCTGTGGGAAGAAGTCGGAGGCTGTATGAAGCAGAGGACAGGGGTGAAGCTTTTCATGAGTGGGCTATTCTGCAAGATCATCCCAGTACACTGCAAAGGTGTCAATGGATCAGCTTTGCAATGGGCTGAGCTACTGGACAACTGGCTGGAACAGAGAGGCGGACAGCCCCTCCATACTGTTTGCTTTCTCAACCAGACTCAAAGGGGTTGTAGGGGGTGGGGGTAGGGAGGGAGGAATGAGGGAATCTTCAGGTTTGATGAGAGACATGGAGCAAGGAGGCTGGGCCTACCTGCTTGGAGACCAGTTGACCATCCTTGTACTGTACAGTGCCATTTTCCGCAAAGACGTAATCAAACTTGTCAATGACTGTGGGGAGGAGGGGGAAGGAGGAAGAGAAAAACCATTAGCACAACCTTGTCCGTCACTGTGGTGATTTGGGACAGCACTCAAAGTGAGGCAGCAGGCTGGATTTTCACACGTCTAAGCCTTTACTCGGATGCCCAGTGCTGTTCACATAACTCCCAACTCTCCTGGGATCAGCAGGACTGCCTCAAGTTTGGGGACAAATCCTGCTGTCAGGGGTACATGCCCCAGTTTTGAGGGTGCAGGCTGCTGGAGCTCCTACAGACACCAAGAATGGTCAGCTCCAGCCTTGGCAATGCCTGACCATGCCCAGAAGTGTCAGCTGCACACTCTTACACACACTGGTACATGCACAGTCCTCTGGGGGACTTAAGTGTGGCTGGGTGCTGCCAAATCAGGAGGTCCCAAGCCCCCACCCCCTTCTCCACCAGAGCCATCTCTATTTCCCTGCTTGGCCACTACATCCACTTCCCTTTCCCCTTCCCCCTGCCCAGCTGTGTGTGTGTACATAAGTGGTACTCTGTGTGTAAGACAATATGTGAGTGTGTGTATGGTGCATACATGCAAGTGCACGCATGCCCAGAATGCACCAGGATGCCTTATTCAAGAGGGGTGGGGCTTACTGGCCAGTGAGGCAGGGCTTGTTCCTCTTCAGCAGCTCAAGATGTTGGGAGGTGTGTGTTTGTGTGCTCACAGAACCGAGCCAGCTTCAGTAAATTCTCACAGCTTCCCTCATGAAGTGAGGACGCGTTATCCCCATTTTGCACCAGGTAAGAAAGAGTCCCAGAATACCTGACCCCATCCCCTCACATCCTCACTCCCAGGAGGTCTCGGTGACACAGTCACTGGTTATTTAGCTCCAGCCTCTCCTGGATGCAGCAAACAGGCCAATGCTGATTCAACAATTAATTTCACGCTCTCTTGAGCTGCAAGTTACAACACCAGGAGGCCTCTTTACTCTGCTAAGACAGGAAGAACACTTCAGAACTGGACATGGGACTTTGTTACTATTGGGGGATGGGGGTGGGGAGCTCTCTTGTCATTGTTCCAGTGCCCTCAGACTTCAAACACATCTAGAGTGTGCCCAAGACTGGCAGAATCAGTGAGCTCACCCCTCCCCCACTTCATGGCTTCGCCAGCTAATGAGCATTCCCATTGCAGCAGGATAGCAAGATGCCAAAGCTCCCCTCACAGAGCTGTGAGTAATGCTGGTGGAGACCAAGGTGCACTGGGAGAGCCCTCTGGGGTGTGAGTCTAGGGCAGAAGAACAAGGCACTCTGTGAGTCAGGACTGAGCTGTATTGAGGATAGCAGCTTGCATTAGGCTAACGTTCCCACTTTCTTGCATTCTGGGGACTCCTAACATTTATCCCCCCCAAAATAAATCCAAGCATAATGAACGGAGTACAGGTTCTTCAGCAGGGGCTTTAAATGCAGGTTAGTTGGATTACTGCTCTCCCGCACCCCTCTTTGGCAAAATTTCCATTCCCTTTAAAATGCAGCAGAGACTTTAACGGGAAGCAGGAAGCACAAACTCTGTGCTTCTGGCTCAGAGCTGGGGGTGAGGCTATGAGCACTGTGGCAATAGCATCAATTAACACTTGCTCTCAGAGTGTGATTCTGTGATCGGTGGGTAAAGATAACCTCCATGTTCAAGAATATCTAGGGCTACCTGTAATTACTAAGTACTATCAGAAGCAAAGCAAGCTATGCCCTTCCTTCAAAGGAGAATGAACCACTCTCCAATCTCTGGTCCCCCTCCCAAAGCTACAAAATGGCCACCACCTTGGCTCAAATCTGGGACTGACCTGTGGAACTAAAAGCATCAGCTCTGACAGCTTGAACTAAACAGCCACAGCCTGTGGCAAGAGCTATAGGAGACATGTCTTCTGCAGATACAGCATGGATGGATGGACACGCACACACCCCTACCTCAGATGGCATGTGCACATCTGCATGCTAGAAACTACTCACCTTCATCCCCTTCCCCCAGCTGCTCTGCTATCTTCGAGTAGTCGGAGCCTCCCACCACACCGATCATAACCCTCTCCCGAAGCTCCTGCAGGAACTCTGCCACTTCAGGATCAATTTTCTGAATCAGCAGGAGAGAGATGGCAGGTTAGAGTACAAAATATGGGGAAAGCGGACCAGTAAAAGCTCTGGGCCGGTGCGCAGTAGGGCCTCTGACAAGCCAAACTCTTCAAGCCTTTTGTAATTGGTAGTCTACTGTTCCTCAGCCTGGTTGTTGCCAGATTAGTGCAGGGAATAGATTAGGCAGGGAGGGGTGGGGGTGGAAGCACTGCCCCTGGAGAAAGTATAGCAAGGCCACAATGTGGCCTGCCTCTAGTTTTTATTTGTCCCCTTTCCAGTTCTTGGATATGGTCCCTGGATCCAGTCCTGGTCCCCACGCACCGAAGGTCTGAGCTCAGGGGAAGGGAACATACACACAAGGATGGGGGACAGATCCATGAACAGGTTCCTCCTTTTCCTGATTGTACCCTGTAAGCCCCATCACCCCCAACTTCTGTGCAGTCCTTAGAGCTTTTATCAGATTTCCAAAGTGGCCCCTGGGAGGGAAAAGACTCTCCACCCGTTGTACAGCCACCATCCCTTCATTTCAAGTAGCAGCCTGCCAGCGCCCTGCACGTCTGTGGTATTTGACACTGCTCTGGGAGCACAAGCCCTGGCCCAGGGTAGAGATCACTGCGTGGTACTGTCCTCCCACCCCAGGCAGTCCTTCTAGTGGAACAGGGCAGGGGAAGAAAGCACCCTCACAAAACAGGGTGGGTTGACAAGTGGGCTTGTCTTCACACAGTCATTCTCCTTGTTTCCTGCTCACAGCGACACAAGGTGCCAGGACACACAAGATAGTGGTGCCCATGTGCCAGTGATCCCCCACAAAGAGGGAAGAAACACTTGGGGATTTTGGAGAAATGTCCTAATGAACAGGGGACACTCGTGGTTCTATATTTGCCCTGTGGAGGCAAAGCAGTTTTTGTCATTGATTGAATGAAATGCAATTTTACAGAATGGGGCAGCAAAAGCCAGACTCCATTGTGAATTTCAGTGTGCGGGGAAAGACAGGGTAGCCAAGTCCTTACTTGCTCCCTTTACCTCCTCAGCTTAATCCCATTAACAAAATTTGGGTGACGACTAATGGGAACCATCAAACATTTATATGGACCAACTCCCCCACCCATACTAATGGCCATTCTCTTGATCTTGTCCTCTCTAGAAACTGCTCTGTTGCTGATCTCTCCTTCGATCCTCATCCTATATCAGACCACTTCCTTGCCTCTTTCAACATTTCCCACTGTCCCCCCTCTTCTTCCCCTTCTCTACGCCCCTTCCGTGACCTTCAAGCTATTGATCCCCTGGACTTTGCCTCCTCTCTCTCTCCCCTTCTTCCTACAGTCTTCTCTTCCTCCTCCCCTGACTCCGCTGTCTCTGCTCTCAACGCCTCTCTCTCCTCCACACTTGACTCCCATGCCCCTCTCTCTTCCCGCCCTGCCTTCTCCCACAACCCCCGTCCTTGGCTCACCCCTAGTATCCGCCACCTCCGTTCTTGCACTCGTGCTGCTGAACGACTCTGGCGCAAATCCCATTCTCACGCTGACTTCCTTCACTTCAAATTCTGTCTCTCCACCCTTACTTCTGCTATCTCCCTTGCTAGACAACACTACTATGCCTCCCGCATTGAGTCCTGTTCTCGGGACCCTCGCCGCCTGTTCTCTACCTTTGACTCCCTCCTCAAGCCTCCCTGTCCTCCCCCTCCTTCTTCCCTTTCTGCTCAGGATCTTGCCTCCTTCTTCACCTCCAAGATAGACAAGATCCGCCTCGACATCGCTTCCCACTCCTCTCTTCCCACTCCCACCCCTCTCCCTCCTCCCCCTCCTTCTCTCATGTCCTCCTTCTCCCCTGCCTCCCTTAAGGAAATCTCCTCTCTGCTCTCCTCCTCCAACCCTTCCACTTGCCCCCTTGATCCCATTCCTTCCCGCCTCCTCACCTCCATTACTCCCACTGTCGCCCCTTCCTTCCTGCACATCATCAACCTCTCCCTCTCTACTGGCTCTTTCCCTTCTGCCTTCAAACATGCCACAGTCTCTCCTATTCTCAAAAAGTCCACTCTTGACCCCTCTGACCCTTCTAGCTATCGTCCTGTCTCACTCCTTCCTTTTGCTTCCAAGCTGCTTGAACGTGTTGTCTACTCCCGCTGCCTTGACTTCCTATCCTCCAACTCCTCCCTTGACCCCCTCCAATCTGGCTTCCGCCCCCTTCATTCTACTGAAACTGCTCTCGCTAAGATCACCAACGATCTTCTGGTGGCTAAATCTAAACGTCTCTATTCCATTCTTGTCCTCCTTGATCTCTCTGCTGCCTTCGATACTGTTGACCACTCACTCTTGCTGGATTCCCTTCACTCCCTTGGCTTTTGTGGCTCTGTCCATAACTGGTTCTCCTCCTACCTCTCTGACCGCTCCTTTAATGTGTCTCTCTCCAACTCCGCCTCCTCCTCCTTCCCCCTCTCAGTTGGTGTTCCTCAAGGCTCTGTTCTTGGCCCTCTCCTCTTCTCGATCTATACCTCATCCTTAGGCAAACTCATTGCCTCCCATGGCTTCCAATACCACCTCTATGCTGATGACACTCAACTCTATCTCTCTACTCCCTCTCTCTCTCCCTCTGTTCAAGCTCGTCTCATCAACTGTCTCTCTGACATCTCTACCTGGATGTCTCAACGTCAACTCAAACTCAACATGGCTAAAACTGAACTCCTTATCTTCCCCCCTCATCCTTCCTCTCCTTCCTCACTGTCAATAACTATTGATGGAGTCACCATCCTGCCTGTCCCCCAAGCCCGTAGCCTAGGCTTCATCTTTGACTCAGCCCTTTCTTTTAAACCCTACATTGACTCTGTTGCTAAATCCTGTCGCTTCTCCCTCCATAACATTGCTAAGATTCGCCCTTTTCTCTCTGTCTCGTCTGCCAAAACTCTTGTTCATGCTCTGGTCATCTCTCGCCTCAATTACTGTAACCTCCTTCTCACTGGCCTTCCCCGGTCTCACCTTTCTCCCCTCATCTCTGTCCAAAACTCTGCTGCCAGGGTCATCTACCTCGCCAGTCGCTTCGACCATGTGCAGCCCCTCCTCTCTTCGCTTCACTGGCTTCCCCTTCCTGAACGAATCCTGCACAAGCTCCTAGTCTTCACCTATAAAGCTCTTCACAACCTTGCTCCCCCCTACCTCTCTGCACTTATCGCCCTCCATACTCCAGCCCGTGCACTTCGCTCCTCCTCTGTCCCTTCTCTCACCCTTCCACGCCTTCCCTGCTCCCCTAAGCGCCTTCGTCCCTTCTCACTTGCTGCCCCCCATGCCTGGAACTCCCTCCCTGTCCACATCCGCCTTGCCCCCTCCCTTCATACCTTCAAATCTCTCCTTAAAACTCACCTCTTTCGCTCTGCTCTGTCTGACTCTTTATCCTGCTGAGCCACTATTCCTATACCTACGATCGGTTTACCCTTATCCTTGCAACATGGACCTGCCTGCTGTCATTCTCATCGTAACCAAGCCAAGTACGTGCACTTGAGACCTCGCATCTTCATGAATGTTAGACCCCTTGTCTCTCCCTCTGTTCCCCTTCCTAAGTCTCTCCCCCAGCTCCTGTCTCTCAGATTGTAAGCCCTAGGGGCAGGGACCGTGTCTATTTTATTAGTTTGTAAAGTGCCAGGTACACTGCTGGCGCTATATAAATGTTTGATAATAATAATAATAATAATAATAATGCTCACTCCAGGCCCATAAACTGGGTCACATCAGTGGTCCATCAAGCCCAGAATCCTATCTCTGATAGCTGCCTCTCTAGGTCACTTTGGAGAAAAACCCAACAGGTCATATTGGAACGATCCATTTCCCTTCCATCTCCCAACAGAAGTCTCATCCCCTGACTAACTTGTCTAATAGTCATTTATGAACGTATCTACACCTTTTAAAAACCCAATTATGCTGTTGGCCTTTATCCATGCAAGAGAGAGTGTTGCACAACAGGTTGGGGATGCTTGGAGGCGGCAGGGAGTACAGATGTCACAGGCTCCCCCACCTCCTTGTTTTTCTTCTTTTATCTTCTAAAGATAAAAGGTCACAAGGTTGGCTCCACCAAGCAGCAACGGCTCTCCTCTCCCCCTACTGCTGCTGCCAACACCTCCTCCACGCCATCTCTGCTTGTTCTTTTAGCTGGGAGATTGGTTTTCTCCCATACCACTTGCTGGGTGGGGAGATGTCTACAGAAAAAGGGAGACCAAGGGTCTAAAGCAATAATGCTGTACTACAGGGGAAAGCATTAGTGTTCTCCTTAACTCAATTCAGCAATCTCAAGTTAAAAAACAAATGTGCATCCCTTTTCTCCCGGATGTAGATGAGCCCTAGGACATGGGTAAAGGTTTCAAAAGTGCCCTACTTGTACTCCATGGGGACATGGTCTAGAATGTGTGCAGTTGCTGGGCTGGACCCAAATGTAAGAGATGGACACAAAGTAGTCCAATGGTATCTTAATAGATCAACTTCTGTTGGTGTGAGTATGCAAATGTTTGGGCTACACAGGGCTCTGCCTCAGACATATTAAAAAAAAGTTACCCAAGTTGCTATAGAAGTCATTCAAGGGCAGAGATGGGGAACACTCGGACCATGGCTGGTTTCAATTTGACTTCTTTCTAGTTCCTGGTTCTGGTCCCCTCATCTCAAGTGCTGAAGAAGTATGCTCAGGGGGAAGACATCAGAAAGAAGGGTGGATGCTCAAGGACATTAGTTGGATGACGTCCATGTCCATGCCATATCCAGGATTTTGAACTCTTCTTTCCTTTCCCCAACTGGGTGCCCAATCAGCCATGCACTGCCCTGCAAGTCTTTCCATCTCCCTTTGCCACACCCATATCTAGCTGCAGCTCACACCCATTCCCTGCAAGTTTCTCCTCATTGCTGCTTCAGATCATCCTTCTGTTTTGGCACCAAAGTTTCTGTGATTCCTCACCCCTACTCTAGGGCGAGCTACCCATTCTGTGCAATTCCAGCACTCATCTGGCTATGGCCCAAGCCTCCCATGCTGCCCCTATGCCTGGAACTCCAGAAGCTTCTGCTAACTCCCTCCAAATCCCTCCTACAAACCTACCTCTTCTGTCAGGCTTTCCCTAGCTCCTCATCCCCACAGACTGGTCACTGATGCTCCCTCTACTGTCCTGTCATTCTCCTCTGTAACTAAGCTAGTCACCTGCTCCTGCAGTTTCACACATTCATGAGCCAGCGTATCCCCATCTCACCCCGTGTTCCCCTCTCCCTAGTCTCTCCTGCCTTGTCCAGTCTAGATTGTAAACCCTCTCAGGACAGGGACCCATCTCTAATTAATGACTGTTCCGTGCCAGTGCTGGCACTATATTATTATGGGTCACAGCCAAGGGCTTAGCCTGCGGGGAGATGCCTTCGCTGTACTGTGGGGATGGGAAGAGCCAAGGTAGTCACAGAGGCAGGAACAGCTTTATCCCAGCATGGGAAAGAGGCTGGCTAGAATGCAGGGATAGGAGATTGGACTTGGACTGGAGGTACCAGGTGCACCAAAGCACTCCTGCTAAGTTCACCATAGCCCCCCCTCCTCCTTTGGGTGATCCAGCATTCTCCACAGAGATCGTGAGGAAAGTCAGGCCTCTTTTCTTACATTTAGACGGAGCAGATGGTGCAGGCTGCTGATTGCATAACAACTGTTCTACATGCCGCCAGCAATCTGGAAGGACTCTCAGAGCTGTAATGTAATAGCCAGACTTATGTGCCTCTCCCTCTGTTGCCCCAATCCCTTGTCTCCCTCAGACTGTAAGCCCCATCTATTTTTCAACAGTTGTAGAGCACCAGGTACATTGTTGGTGCTATATAAATACTTAATAACAATAATAATAATAATAATAATAATATTAATAATAATAATAAATTAATAATTGTATTTATTTAAACTTGTCCTGCAGCTTCCCCCATGCCTCCCACCCCACCACCAAAACTAATAGTGTCTTGGGTGGGTGGAGGAGACACTTGACTCCTAAGATGCCATTAGGGTTAAGTACCAGATGTACAGGAGCTGGGTGATGTGAAAGCAAATATGTTAGACACTATCCTTGATGAGGTGCCAGCACCTGAGCGATGGGAGGGGAAACTGTGTAGGCCAATGGAGAGATAATCTGCTCTCTATCAAATATTGACAGAGCATCCCAGTCTTTCTGGGCTAAAATCTTAAGATGGTTGCCTGGGAAAGAAGGCTTTTTGTTTGTTTGTTTGTTTGTTTTAAAGTTCTCAGCCTTAGTATAAACTGACACCACTGGGAGCCTCTGCATAGAAGTCTGGGATAGGAACAGCAGATGTTACAGCACGTTAGCAATAGATCTGAGCATTTTAAGGTCAGAACAGAAGGGACAAGGAAGGACGCACTGAAGGCGAACAGAAGGAGCTATGTAGGTCAGGACTACTAGGTAGGTGGAGAACAGTATAAAGTGTTGCACTTCCTTACATTAAGATAAGAGGGAACAGGAGACAGAGCAAGAGACAGAGAGCACTTTCTGAAACGGAGAGGTGCTCAACAGCAGGTCTGAAATAGAGGGATGGGGGGTACAGTTGTACCAGGTCTCCCAAGATCAGAGGTGCTCCCAAAAATAATTTTCTTTCTCAATATACATTAAAATGCGATTAATAAAATAATTGCAAGCACCGTGTAAATAAAACGTCAGTATGATCTCCAGAATTGATTTCAGAATGTACGACAGGGGAATGGGAGATGAAGGTCCCGAGCTCAGGAGGGCCCAGAGAAGGAGCACCTTTTCCTGGCTTCGGGGGTCTGAGTCCTCCCCAAGCCCTTCCTTGCCTGGGCAGCTCAACAGTGGGATGGATCCTCCAGGGTCTGGACTTCCCATGCTTTGAGCTTAGCTCCTTGCCACGGGCCACACAGTCCCGTTTAGCACCGGATTCAGCGAGAGAAGGGGAGCTACTCGAGCACTGGCACTGAGATCACACACACACACACACACACCCCCAGCTCCATTCATTCTGCCAGGCGGGCAAAGGGTGCACGCCGGGCTGAGCTCGTGTGGCGCCCCGGAGCGAGGATGCAGAAGAAGGGCCCGGGAAGGCAGGTACCTGGCGGGCCAGGGTGAGGGTCCCATCCACATCGAAGAGGCAGAGAATTCGTTGCTTCTTCCTGCGCTCCTCGGTGTCAGCCATCGCCGCTACCAGGCTGCCAAGTGCAGGCGGCGGAGGCGGAGCCAGACGCAGGAGGCGTTGTCCCCGGCCGCTCCTATGGGGCGCCGGGGCGGACCCTGAGACTAGGGGAAACAGGACTGGCAACACGTACACGCCAGGCGGGTCCTTCTGCCTGCCCAAGCCTCTGGCTGGCAGCGCAGAGCAGCTTCCTCCTCCTCCTTCCTGCTGTTGCTGCCCGTCAGTGATCCGAGCGGAGCCTGGCGTCACTGATAGGAAATATGACTAGAAAGGGAAAGCAGCCACCACCGTGTGATATCTTAATGGATCCCCCTCCCCTGTAAATTACATGCCAACAATACTCGCCGCCCGGAAGATACCAACGCGGTGTTATTCATATAGCACAAGCAATGTGCCTGGCACTGAAAAGACATGGGTAGAGACGAGATCCTGCCCCGAGGGGTTTACAGAGGACCACATAGCGTGAGACAGGGATACCTTCCTGAAGGTGCCGGGGCACCTGCTTAGGGAGCCTGAAGAATGCGATGGTATAGGGAGAATTAGCAATCTATAGCGCTGAGGAAAAGGGAGAAGCCTGATGGAAGAGGAAGGCTTTTAGTAGGGAGGGAGCAGAGTATGTGCTTGTGGAGGAAGTTTGAGGGGCAAGCAGTGGCATGGGGAAAAGGGCAGAGATGGTTTTAACCCTGCTCTGCTCCCTCCCCAGTTGAGTGCCACTGACTTCAGTGAAATGTCATGAACGGAATGAGTTGTGAGCCCAGAGGAATCAGACCCACAAGACATTTATGGAGTGATCTGTCCCCTTTGTTCAGTCCTGGCTTTCATTTGCAAGGCTGGCCCACCTGTTGGTCAAGTTAGACACTTGCGCCAGGCAACAGCGAGGGGGGGAGGCGGGGGGCACTGTTGCTGGTAGGGGCTATGCAAAAGTATGGGCCTCAGAACAGTAAGGAACCCACACTATCACATTCAATTACATGGGCAGAATCCTGTGTCTCAAAAGTGCATTTTGCACCCCCTACCCATCTTTCCGAGAGGAAGGTCTGTATGATGTTCCCCTGGAGCATCCTACTGCTTGCCTGCCCACAACCAGTATATTATTTGCTACTATGGCCATCCCCTTCCTCCCCCCACATGTAGCATGGTGGGCAGGCAGGTTGAAGCTTGAGTGAGCTGAGTCTCAACCCAGACAGCACAGACTGATCACTGACATTTACCTAATTCCTACACTGCTGACAGTGCCCCAGGTAGGCCTGCGCTGGGTGAATGCATTGATTTCTTTTGGCGAGTGTGGCCTCAGGAAAGGGTCTAGGGTAGGGCTCCTTCTATAGTGTTAGTTGGCAGCTGGGAGATGGAGCAAAATTTTCTCTGAAATTATAAGATTTATACTCCACCTTTCCCCTAAGGTTCAGAACAGCTAAAGTAGGGCCAGCTCTGTCCAGAGGTCAGTGGTTTAAATATACCCTGGACATGAAGTGTCATCCTCTGATCATCTTGGTTAATAGCCATTTATGGAGGCAAAAGAAAAGCTACTGAAAAAATAAGACTGCTTCCAAACACATTATCAGCCCACAACATAAAACTCAAACCATATATTTACATCTCATGCAAAACACAACAAACTGGTTCATATACAGCCTAACCCAATGCATTTCGAGCCAAATCTCTTCATCAGAAGCAAGCTAAAAAATATTTATTATATATATTTTAGCTTGATTCTGATGAAGATATTTGGCTCAAAACGTGTTGGGCTAGGTTGTATATTAACCAGTGTGTTGTGCAAGGAGTCTCTTACGTGTGTGTGCAAGAAACTCCTTGATACAATATTTCTTTTTTTATATAATAATTTTTATTGTTTTACATTTTGCATCCTAATCATCATACTAGATCAAAAAGGACCCGTTTACAGCGTTGGTCCTTCTATTGTCGTACAGATACAAAGCAATTAATTTATTTTTTTGTTAAACATATCGACATTCTTCGTTCTGTATCATCTCTTTCCTGTTGGATAATGTCCCAAACGTTGTTCCAAATAGCGTAAAACGCATCAAGGGGTGATTTCAGACGTGACGAGATCACGCTGAACCACACTGAACCACGGTGAACCCCGCGGCGGGGCGAAAGGCCCCTGCACGTCTGCACAGCGTGCGCCAGATGTTGGCCACGCTGAATCTGTAGACGGGGTCAATTTGAACCACGCTTCCCGGGCTAGCTGGGGGAAGGTCCCGGGAAGCGTGGTCAAATGGACCGCGGGCCGTGGCGAACAAAAAGTAACGTCTGAACGCGTGCCACGGGCCGGGATCCCCGGCGGGATCCCGGGCCGTGGCACGATCGGCCAGACGCGGCGGCCGCATTGGCCCCGCCGCCCGCCCGTCTCCTCGGAGGGCGGGCGGCGGGGTGCGTGGAGGGGGCGGGGCCGTGCGGCCGCACGTTGCGCCGCGCGGCCCCTCCCACTTTCCCCGCCGGGATCCCCCTGGCACGTCTGTTGGGCCGTGCAGGGGTGACCCCGGCGGGGAACGAAGACGTTCGTTACGGTATGGGGCCAAAGGGCCCCGTAACGTCTGAAAGTACCCTAAGTCCATTCGTATCCCAGCTTGAGTTCTTTCTAGTGTGAGGGTAAGCCAAATTAGCCCAAACCACTGTTTGTAAGAAGGTTTCCGTGAGGATTTCCAATTACTAACAATTGTGTGTAATGCCACTAATCTTGACTGCTGGCAAGCTTGTTTTCTTTCCTCTGTGATGCTCAGAGCCGGGAATAGCCCCAACAAAGCAAACTTCGGGTGCATTGGGATTTCTATTTTAGCTACCTTATTTATATATGGCCAGATCTCTTTCCAGAAAGTCAATATGTGAGGACATGTCCACCAACAGTGAAGCCACGTACCAACATCTGCACAACCCTGCCAGCACTCTGGTGGGTATGACTTATTCATTTTGTGGAGTCTGTTCGGGGTAAGATAAATCTGATATTCAATATACAATATTTCTAAACCAACAAATTAAAAAACTTCTACATTTTGAACAAGGTACATTTATGTTTATTAACCAGTGCAAGATTAAATTAATACGTCTAAAAATAAAAGAGAGTGGGTCAAATACATATAATCTTCCATCTCAAATGAAACATGAAGACTAACATTTATACTTTAAAAAAATAAATGACAGTAGCCATATAAAAATCCCAAAATATAAAAGTAGAAGAAAGGGAGTAGAAAAAATCCCTTTACCTAAGGAGGCCTCCTGTACTGCAGTATTCAGTAATGATTCTCATACTCTATCAGATCACATCCGACTCCTATACATACCAGTAGAGGAGCACTCTCATTAACTACAAATTGTTTAATTGTATAATTTACTGCTACCAAAGGAAACTCAAATGCAGATAACAATACTGAAGAAACCTATAAGTTATACGATACCTGTCAGCTTCTACTCAAACCACAATAAAGAAGGACACTGGTTATAAGAAGGGCACAGAATACAACTCTTCATTCAGCCCATAAGAAGTAAGAGTTTAAAGTTTGCAAATCCAAAAAGCAGCTCTTTTCAAAAATATTTCATCCCTATTTACAACATTATAAGTTATACTTTAAATAATCCAAAGGCTTTTAAAGTCAGCTAGGTGTCCCCAAGACTAATGGGGGGACAGCTTAGTTCCTGATACCTCCGCTGGGCCCAGGTGTATACAATGAGAGGCCTGCAGATAGGCAGGCCAGAAGGTGGGGGAAATAGATGTTGCAAGGCCTGCATTGGCATCTTAGGCATCAATGCAGGCCCTGCAACATGTATTTTTCATAAGTGTTCATTAAAATTTTGCATAGGTAGTAACCCTATGCGGGGGTGGGGAATCCCCTGTAACTGAATCCAGTGGCCAAGGGTTTGAAGCCACTGCCAGGTCCTGACAGAAATCAGGCAGAATAGAGGACTTAGTAGTAAGTGAGGGCAGGATTTGGGGTGGGATATATAATAGCACCTATGTAACAGCATGACAGCCATTTTGAGCAATAAATGTAGGTGGAAAATGCTGATCCACATTGCTTGGATATTAAAGGCCTTTTTGTACCTACAAGCGGAACCCCCCAGCAGTGTGGCAAGTTACTACGTGGAGTGGACAGCAGCTGTCCGGTTCTAGCTTGCACAGAGCCTCATTACAATAGAAGCTAGGTTACCTTAAGAGCAACTCATGGAGCAGACTGTTTATCTTGGGCCTGTCTTTACTGTACCTTCAGACATAACTCCAACCAAATAAGCACTAGAGATGGATCAGGGAACAGAAGGGAACGAAGTCTAATCTGACTCCAAAATATTGTGTGTTCAAGTGGTAGACAGCCTTAGGGTTGAAGTTGTTTGACATAATGATCCTCTGGTTATTGCTGAATCGAAAAAATAAATAAATGGGGTAGAGATGATGCATCACTTTCTCAGAATACAATGACACTATAGAGTGTAAGTGTGTGATTGCTTCTGTCTGTCTTGGATGGAGCAAGGAGCCTGATGTCACACCAGTCTTCTTTGGTTGCAAATATCAACATTACTGTGGACAGTAAATCAATTATCATGGTGACAAAAACAAGCCCATCTTAGCTCTACTCATGTCTTATATAATCCCATTACTGGGATACAAAAAGTCCGGAACAAAAAGGTTTTGTTTCCTCTGTTCCAATTCCTCTGGAGCAAAGGAGCATGATTGTGTGAGCATGTCAGTCAGTTTTGTTTTTTTATTTTGTTAGTATTGATTCTGGAGAGGGCTTTAGTGAGACAGTGGGTATTTTCAGACGTTACGAGATCACAGTCAACCACAGTGAACCATGGTCACTCCCGCGGCAGGCCAAAGCGCCCTGAACGTCTGTTTTGTGGGCGTCAGATGTTCATCACAGTCAATCCCCACCGGGGATCAAAAATAACCACGCTTCCGGAGCTCCGGCCCATCTCCGAAAGCGTGGTCAAAGCGATTCCCACTGGGAAACAAAAAAAAGTAACGACTGAATGGCAACCACCAGCCGGAATCAAGCAACATGATTCCCAGCCAGGGACAAAGCACGCAGCGTCGCTGCAAGGCAACGAGCAACAACACAGGCCAGGGAGGGAGATTTAAAGGGCACACAGCAGTGGGGACGTGGCGGGATGGAGCGAGGCGGAAGGGAGAGGAGAATGGAGGGGGAGAGAGCAAGGCAGGAGGAGGAGAAGGAGAAGGAGGTGGTGGAGGCGCAGGCGGAGGAGTCATTGGTCGTGCTGCACATGGAGGCGGTGGAGGAGCAGCAGCAGCAGCAGCAACCGAGACGAGCCGCCCTGGCGCCTTCCAGGTGCTTTGACCACGGCCCGGGATCGGCATAACGTCTGTTGTGCTGCCCCGGGCCGTGGTCTGCCGGTCCGATTCCCTGCCGTGGTCCTGCTCCCATCACGTCTGTTTGGGGCCTCTCTTGCCCACGGGAGGGGGTGGGGTGGGGTGTTAGCCGGTTCGCCACCGCTGGGAATCCACTGTGGTGAATCGGCGCCTGTAACGTCTGAAATCACCCAGTGCTTTTTACACCTTCACACACACTAACAACCAGATAGGCATGTGTGACGGGGCACTCTCCATTACCTGCACTAAAAAAGGGTCCCAGCAGGGTCTGTGAGTGCACTGCCCAGAATCCCTTGTTGGGATGGAATGTCCCCTATAGTTTTTTCTTTGCACCATCCCGGGAATTCCTAAGCACACCTCCACTTGCAGTCAGTTTGATCTCAGAGTGTTGCAGCTGGACTTTGCTTTGGGCACTTCCAGGCTAGTAGCTTTCTGCACATTCACGCACCCCTTTGCTGGGGGAGGCCTGAGGGGAACCTCAAACCCACCCCTCCCACCATCACCTTCTGCGTGGCCAGGATGCAGTGGCAGGGGATGGGAGCAGGCGCCATCACCAAGAGGAAATTGGCTGACGCCAAATACAAGAAACACAGGATGGTTATGGATGAAGACCAGCTGGTTTAGATGTTCCAGTAGCTAGACATGTTCAAGACCAACCTAGAAGAATTTGGTAGCAAACACAAACAGGAGATATGCAAAAACTCCCAGTTCAGAATCCAGTTCCAGGACATGTGTGCAACAATCAGTGTGTGCCCGCTGGCCTCCAGTAAAGGATTCTGGTCTGAGATGCTGGATGTCAGAGACTTTTACTATGAGTTAGAGGTTCAGATCAAAAACACAGAGATGGAGGGATGATAACACTGGAAGAACATCATCACATGCTGAAGGGAAGGGGTAAGTTTGCAGAGGACGTCAGTCAAAGCTATCTTATCTGAGCAATTAAGCAGCTAATAGTTCTGGGCATCAGTTTTGGGAATATTCCTGTTGGGGGAACGTATTTAATCCAGTTGGTACCTGCAGAACTAAATTTGGATCACACAGCAGTTTTGCAGCTAGCAGAGAAAAAGGGCTATGTCATCATCAGTGAAATCAAGTCCAGTTTAAAGTGGGAGACGGAGCGAGCCAAGTACGTGTTGGAATATTTCTAAAGGAAGGTCTGACGTGGCTGGATGTCCAAGCTCCAGTGGGATCCTGGTACTGGCGACCAGCTCTTGTTACCGAGCTTTATTCACAAGAGATCACTGCTGAGGAAGCCAAGGAAGCTGTACCTTGACTGGCAAAAAGAAAGCGCTGAGCTGAGCTGTCCTGCAGTATGTCCATTATTTGTGTAGAAACTGCTAAAGGAATGTTAGGTTGAACGCTTTCAACTGACGTTTTATAAGTGAAGAGTGCTGCAGCTGCAGCCCTTTACTCAACAATGCTCTATTTTCAGTCTCTTGTGCAATTTGGGGTTATCCCTATAGTTAGGCCCTTGTATGGTTCAGTGACGGAAGGATAATTATTTATTTATCAAATCAAATCAAATCAGTTTATTAGACGTGACCAATTAGTCATTGTCAACAACAACACATAACAAATCACGAATAAACAAATAAAACAGACAACACCACCACCCACCCTTGGTTTGGCGACATCACCTTTGCCTAAACCAACCCCTACTTAAAAGAAAACAGGGAAGATATACTACCCCGACACATACCATCGTAAATTATCTATGCATTGCTTTTTTATATATATATATTTCTTTTTATTTTAACTTTAACAATATAATATCACATTCCAATCAAAATATTACATTTATTCCCCCTTCCCCACCTCTCTCCCCTCTCCACCCTGCCTCCCCGTCCCCTCCCTTCCTTCCCCCAGTATACGTTCCCTTTCCCACCCTCTTTCCCCCCTTCTGCCTCCCTTCCCCTCCCTCCCCTTTCAGTATATTTTACTTAGGCAAGTCGAGTGTGTGAACTGTTCCATCTTTATCTTTTTTGTCAGTACTGTCCAGCATTGGTCCCAGTCTTTATAGAATTTATCTAGGTTATCTTCAAGGCTGGCTGTGATCCGTTCCATCGATAAGCAGTGCCATAGTCTCTGCAACCATGCTTGTCGTGTGAGCCCTTTCGCATATTTCCAAGTCCTTGCAATGGTGTGGATTGCCGCCAGAATCAGGTTTGTACATGTCCTCTTCTGTTGTTTGGTTATCTCTTTTTCTGGGTATATTCCCAGCAAGGCAATTTCTGGCTTAAAAGGCAATGGTATATTTAACGACCCCCTAATAACCTTCCATACTTTATTCCAGAATTCGGCCACTTTTGGGCAGCTCCACCATGCGTGTAGGTATGTACCTCTCTCCCCGCATCCCCGCCAGCAAGTTGGGGGGTATGTTGCTTTTATTCTATTGATTTCTACTGGCGTAGTATACCACCTATGCATCAATTTGATTTGGGGTTCTTTAGCCAGTAGAGATCTGGAGCATGTATTGGTATATTGCCACATCTGTTTCATCTTTTTCTCTGTTATTTCTACCATTAATTCGTCTTCCCACTTTGATACGTATCCAGCATCTGCTAAATGATATATATTCTTTACTATCTTATGCAGTATGGAGAAAATTCCCCTTTGTCCTGTTTTATCAAATAAAATTTTTTCTAGCTCTGTGGGAGGCCTACTAAAATTTAATTTATCCCTTGGATTTGTCAGTGCACTGTGCAGTCGGCAATACTGCCAGAACGGTATCTTTTCCTGTGTAGTCTCTTCTATCTCTTCTTTTGTTTTTAGTCTCCCTTGTATGAATAAGTGTGTTGCTCTATATATTCCTTTTTCTCTCCATCTTTTCATTTTTTCTCTCTCTCTGATGTCCCACTTAGGCCCAATTTTATCTAACGGGGTGTATGGGGTTTTCCCTTGTATTATCTCTAACTTCCTTTGGCATTCCCTCCATGTGTTTATTGCAGCCCCTGCAAATGGATGGTCCTTGCATTCCGGGCCCCTTAATTGTATTTTATCTGGGCTGTCAAAGATGTCTTGCCCATTTTCTAACCCTAGTGTTTCTAATTCCAAATTCCTCCATCTGGGTTCCTTACCCTCGTCGTACCATACTTTAACTGTTCTCAGGGCAGAGGCCCTGTGGTACATCCTCATGTCTGGCAAGTTGCATCCCCCCTGTTCTATTTTAGTTTTCAATATTGTTCTTCTTACTCTAGGCCTTTTTTGTCCCCATATTACAAATCTCATAATCTTTTCTATTTTTTGGAAAAATTCCTTGTTTAATGTTATGGGTATGGCCTGTATAGTATATAATATTTTAGGTAATAGCTGCATTTTAATTATATTCATTTTTCCTATCCAGGAGCATCCCAGCCTTCTCCAGGAGTGTTGTTTGTTTTGCAATTCTTGAATGAGGGGTAAGTAATTTTTTTTATATAGGTTGTTTGTGTTTTTAGTGAGCCATACTCCCAGGTATTTCAGTTGTTCCGTTTGCATTTGGAATTGCTTTAGTTCGTCTAGGTCTGCCTGTGTCATTTTTGTTTTATTTAATGCCATAACTTGTGTTTTATTTGTGTTTATCTTATATCCTGATAATGTCCCGAATTCCTTAAGCAGGCTGGTTAATTCCTGCATTGAGGACTGTATATTTGTCATTGTCAAGAGCATATCATCTGCATATACCATTGTTTTATGTTCCTCTTCTCCTGCCTGTATTCCTTTGATTTTTTTATTTTGATTAATAGCTGCTATTAGTGGTTCTATTGCGAGGTCAAATAAGAGGGGAGACAGGGGGCATCCCTGGCGTGTTCCTCTAGTGATTAGAATGTTTGGGGTCACTTCCCCATTAATTGCAATGTTAGCAACCGGTCTTTTATAAATGCTGGCTACCCATTTTAGATATGCTCCCTTAAATCCCATTTCATTTAGTGTTTTCATTAGGAAAAATTTTTCTAATCTGTCAAAGGCCTTGTTCGCATCCAGTGAAATCACAGCCGTGGGTATTTTATCTTTATTAGCTTTATATATTAAGTTTATCGCCCTTCTGACGTTATCCACTCCCATTCTGCCATTAATAAACCCTGTCTGATCTGGTCCTATGAGTGTTCTAATAATCCCTTGCAGTCTAGTAGCGAGAATCTTTGTAAATATTTTGGCATCGGTGTTTAATAACGAGATGGGTCTAAAATCCCCACATTCCTTGCCAATTTTCCCTGGTTTCGGACATAACGTAATGGTGGCTGTGTAGAATGTCTCTGGCATCTCTTGTTTTGCCTGTATCCCATTGTACACTTTCGCTAGCAGTGGGGCCAACTGTTCCCCATATGTTTGATAAAACTCTGGGATAAACCCATCTGGTCCAGGTGTTTTATTCTTAGGCAGGTCTTTTATTGTTTTTTGTACTTCCTGGATAGTTATAGGTTCATTGAGCCATTCTCTCTGTTCTGCTGTTAATTTAGGTAATTTTAATTTATCTAGGAATACATCAATCTCCTCCCCGTTAGGCTCTTCTGTGGTATATAAATTTTTATAGAAATTTTGGAATTGTTCCTTCATTTCTAGTCCTGTAATCCAGCTCTGTCGGTTGGGGTGTAGTACCTGTGTTATTTGAGTTTTTTTCCTTTTCTGTTTTACCATCCATGACAGAATTTTATCTGCCTTATTACTTTTATTATAATAAATTTGTTTTGTATATCTGAGTTTTTTTATCACTCTCTCTGTTTCTATTGTGTCTATTAATCCTCTTAGTTCTCCCCTTTCTCTAATACATTGCTTTGTGGGTTTCTTTTTCATCTTTTCTTCTAGTGTATTTAGTTTAAGATAGAGGTCATTTAACTCTTTTTTGTTTTTCTTTTTATTATAGGCATCTATTTTGATGTATTGGCCTCTCAAGTAGGCTTTTGCAGCTTCCCACACTACTCCCTGGGATACCTCTCCATTATCATTCCACTTCATATAGTCATCAATATGTTGTTTGATTTGTTCTTTGTTTAATGCATTTAATAAAGTACCCTTCTTCAAAACCCAATGAGGTGTCTTGTGTGTTTTTTGTTGCCCTGTACTTATCCTTGCTATAACTGCGCTGTGATCTGTAAACGCTGCAGGGATAATATCGATCTGAGTGCATTTTTCCCAGTTTGTATCCTGCATGAGTAAGTAATCTATTCTGGAATATGTCATGTGTCTATTTGAAAAAAAAGTATACTCTCTGTCTCTTGCATGTTTTAGTCTCCAGACATCCACCAATTGGGCCTGCCTTATTATTTGGGCCATTTTTAGTTGTCCTCTCTTCATTTTTCCTCCCCCTGATCTATCTAGCCTCGTGAGTGGACTATTTAGGTCTCCAAATACCATTAATGTCCCTTGACTTTCTTTTTCTATCAGTTTTGTCATCTTCGTCATGAATGTTGTCTGCCCTGTGTTTGGGGCATATATGTTTAGAAAGGTGTACATTTCTCCCTCTACTTTCCCTGTTACCATTATGTATCTACCTTCTGGGTCTTTTACTATCTTTTCCCTTTTAAATTTCAGTGTTTGTGCAAAGGCCAGTAGGACCCCCGCCTTTTTCTGCCCCGCATTTGCGAAATATATATGCTCAAAGCGTTTGTCTCTCATTCTCACATTATCTTTTTGCAATAAGTGTGTCTCTTGCAGAGCCAATACCTGTGCATTTACCCTTTTTGCATAATACCATGTCTTTTTTCTTTTCGTTGGACAGTTTAGCCCATTTACATTCAGTGAACATATCTTTAAATCAGCCATCATCCCTTTTCTGTGTGGGTTTTGTTACTCGACTCACTTTAGTGCATTCTTTGCCTATATACCATTCCCTTTGTCCCCATTTCCCTTCCCTCCCCCCTGTTTCTTCCCCATTCCCTCCCCTCCCCCACCTTCCCCTTTCCCTTTGGCAACTTATCCAGTTGTCCATTTCTCTCCTTCTCCTCCTCTGGAGGTGCCTCTGGAGCCGCTCGTTCTGTGCAGTCCCTCCAGACAGGCCCTTCCTTTTGTTCATGGTCCCAATTAGTTCTTATCTTTTATTTTCGCTTCTTTCTATTTCTTCTTTTGTCTTTTGATTACGTGGGTTTTTTCATTAACTTGGATTCTAAGTTTTCCGTTCTGTGTCTCTTGCCCCTAGGTTATTCTCTCGCAGGTCTTGGTTCTTCTCTCTGCAACTCTGGCAGCTTTGCTGCAATGAATCTCTCTAGCGCTTTCGTGTCGTAGAAATTCCTTCTGCGATTTTCATGCATGAAGGAGAAGGTAGCCGGGTATCTTATTTGCGTTTTAATTCCCTGTGCTGTGAATTTTTCTTGTAGTTTATACCATCCCCTTCTCCTCGCCACTGTAGCTGCTGCCAGGTCTGGTTGTATGCTGATTCTGTGACTTTGATATTTTAAGTCTTTCAGTTTCCTGGCTTCCCACAGGATTTGTTCTTTATCAGTATATCTAAGGCATCTGAATATTACTGCCCGGGGGGGATCCCCTTCCTTTGGCTTGGGGCGAAGAGTCCTGTGTGCTCTATCAATCTCTATTTCATGGAGTTGGGGACACTTGGGGAGGATTTCTTTCAGGATTTTCCTGATCAAGTCTCTGCCTCCCTGGGCTTCTATGCCCTCTGGGATTCCTTGAATTCTTAAGTTATTCCTCCTTCCCCTGTTTTCCATGTCCTCCATTTTCCTCTGTATTCCCCCTAGGGCTCTTTCCATCTCTTGTACCTTATCTTCCCATCTTTGCTGCTGTATTTCTCTCCTTTCCACTCTTTGTTCTAGGCTTGTAACTCTTTCTGCCATTCCATCAAATTTCTTATTTAAACAGTCTACCACAGAGGTTACTTTCTGTATGTTCTCGTTTAGGAGCCCCCATTGCTTTGTGGAATCAGCGTGATTGGAGTTTATTGCCTCCATTAAGCCTGTAAACTGTGCTGTAAAGTCTTGCTGTTCCCCCTGCTGGGCTGCATGTGCCTCAGCCATGCTGCCTTCCTGGGGTTGCTCCTGATCCCCTCCCCCTCCTCTCTCACTTCTTTGCAGTTTTTCACCGCTTTTTGCCTCACTCTGCCCCTTTCTTTTGGCTCCTTGAGGGGTGGGGGGGTTCTTTTTTATGTTTTTTCCCATTAGGGGCTGCAAGTCCACGTTTTTAACCTTTTTTTTATGCGACGTCTGTCTGGGCTGTCTGGAGTGTTTTGCAGAGGCAGCTACTGCTCACGCATGCCCAGAAGCTCCTCAATTATCTATGCATTGCTAAAAACCTTGCCCAACGGCATTGCTATTCACTCTGCACATCCAATACAATATCACAGTCACAATCCCCCAAACTTTGGGATCTAAGAAATTTGCTCCTTAACTCAAATGCGGCTCGTAGGAAGGCGGCCATGCTCCTTGTAAGTTTGCTGTCCCAGTCAGCCAACAACATGCAAGATAGAAAATGCACTGAGTGCCCAGGAAATTGACCAATAAACTGGGATAAATGCCTCTCCCTTGCCTGATCATAAAGGTGGCATTCCAACAAAATGTGTGCCACTGACTCTACCCCCATCGCATCAAAGGGGCAGAGGCATTCCGCATACGGTATCCCTCTCCTCCGCCCTTCCAACACCATTGATGGCAATGAGTTTAGCCGGGCACATAAGAACAAATACCTCGGTCTTTCAGCTGTAAACTGGAGAATGTAACCAGGCATCACCCCACGTGCCGGCATAAACCTCCCGTAATCTCTTTAAAAAGTAGTATCTCCAATGCGAGCACATGCCTTTTGCCCCTCAATGTCATCAACTCTCCTGACTATTTCTGCCCTAACTTGGGCATATTGCTTTCCCCTAATATATTCCTTAGAGAACCCTAAATGGGCCAAGATGTTGTCCAACTCCTTGCACCACGGGCTAACATAAGCATCCTCCTTAATCGCCCTTAGGCGCTCTTGGGTTGAGAAGTTTATCTTTAACCACAGCATAGCCGCCCTTTTCATCACTATCCCATCCCATGCAAACTGCCCCGCTTCTGCCCTGATGACTTCAGAAGGCAAACCCCTAGGGGCCTTGAGAATCCGTTGCAGAAATTTATTTTGTGGCCCATTAAATTCCTTGCCACATGGAATTGCCCATAGCTCTGCTCCGTACAAACATTTTGAACTCACTTTAGAATTAAAGACTTTCAGAGCCCAATTGGCGTTCGCCCTACCCAATCTGCAAAAAAGATTGACAATTGCCCCTGGAGCCCCCCCCCAATTGCTAATTTGGCCGCTCTATGATGTTCCGACCATCTGCCATTTTGCTGGAACAGAATGCCCAAATATTGAAAGGAGGTCACCTGGAGAATAGAACAACCTCCCACCTCCCACGAGTAAGCTTTCCTTTCCCCAGAAAATACCATCACTGGGTATTTTCAGACGTTACGAGATCACGGTGAACCACGGTGAATACCCACCTGCGGTCACCGTGTCTCGAACGTCTGTTTGGCAGCCGCCAGATGTTCGCCACGGTGAATACCCACATAGGGTCAATTTGAACCACGCTTCCCGGGCTAGCCGGGGGAATGTCCTGGGAAGCGTGGTCAAACGGACCCCGGGCAGGGACCAATGAAATGTAACGTCTGGCCGCTCTCCACGGCCTGGGATCACCAGCGGGATCCCGGGCCGTGGCGCATTCAGCCAGACGCGGCGGCCGCATTGGCCCCGCCGCCCGCCCGTCTCCTCGGAGGGCGGGCGGTGGGGTGCGTGGAGGGGGCGGGGCCGTGCGGCCACACGTTGCGCCGC
>QEPC01010148.1:3130834-3174717 GCA_003113815.1 Sphenodon punctatus
GCCGCCAGATGTTCGCCACGGTGAATACCCACATAGGGTCAATTTGAACCACGCTTCCCGGGCTAGCCGGGGGAATGTCCTGGGAAGCGTGGTCAAACGGACCCCGGGCAGGGACCAATGAAATGTAACGTCTGGCCGCTCTCCACGGCCTGGGATCACCAGCGGGATCCCGGGCCGTGGCGCATTCAGCCAGACGCGGCGGCCGCATTGGCCCCGCCGCCCGCCCGTCTCCTCGGAGGGCGGGCGGTGGGGTGCGTGGAGGGGGCGGGGCCGTGCGGCCACACGTTGCGCCGCGCGGCCCGCCCCCTCCCACATTCCCTGCCGGGATCCCCTCGGCACGTCTGATATGGCGTGACGGGGTGACCCCGGCGGGGAATGAAAGGGTTGTTTTCAGTACGGGGCCAAGCAGCCCCGTAACGTCTGAAAATACCCACTTTTGACTTCTGGTGGTTAATTGTAAGGACATTTTCCTGGCAGTACTGGGCAAAAGCTTCTAATTGCCTCCGGAGCACCACTCTGGTCTGCGAGAGCAGAACCAGGTCATCCGCATATAAGAGGCAGCCAATCTGTCTGGTTGTCAGCCTAGGGGGAAAAAATCTCTCCTTCGTGACACGCTCCACCGCATCATTTATAAAAATATTGAACAGCATTGGGGACAAAAGGCAACCTTGCCTTACCCCCTTGTCTAACCCAATCCCCCTGGACATATGCCTCAACTTATCCAACTTCACCACCATCATGGCATGCCTATAGATATTTTGTATAATGGCTAGCAAACGGAGATCTATATTTAAAGCTCTCAACTTGCCCCATAAGTAATCTCTCCTAATGGAATCAAAAGCTTGCTGAAGATCTATAAATGCGGCAAAAAAACTTTTATTAATATTCCTATATTTGGAGCTCAAATGGTGGAGGACCAGACAATGGTCAATTGTCGCCCTACCACTCTGAAAACCCGCTTGTTCCGGTGCCAGAATCTTTTTATTTGTCACCCAAGTAGCCAACCTGCCCAGCAAGGTCTTAGTATAAACCTTGCGGATTACCGGCAGCAAGCTAATAGGGCGATAATTCATCGTGTCATCCCTGGACCCCTTTTTATACAACGGTATGACTATCGCCTCCCCCCACCCATCCGGGATACAGCCAGTTTGATTTATAGCTGTAAATAATACTGCTAGGAATGGGACCCACCATTCCCTTGTTGCCTTCAACAATTCAATTCTAACCCCATCAGCCCCTGGAGCTTTGTTCTTCTTAAAGGAGCCTATCACCTCCTGAATTTCCTCTTCTGTAACCAGGGGCCAGGGGGAAATTGACTCCAGATCCAACTGCTCCTCCTCCCTCATCATTTGGTTATGATAGATCTTTCTAAAATGTTCTTCCCAGGCATCTTGTGAGATAATACAAACTTTCGGCCCCCTGAAAACTCCCAATGCCCCATTGACCAACCGCCAGAATTTCCTCGTGTCATTACTGTATCCCGCCTCCACCAAATGTTGCCAAACCCCAATGGCATACTCTCTCTTCTTTCTTTTAATGACCGACTTATAGTATTTCTTCAGCTCAAAGTACTGTACTGGTAGCTGTCTCAAATTTGAGTGCCGGTAACCCTGATACACAGTTATGAAAGCTCTTCTAGCTTGGTGACATTCTTTGTCAAACCATCTTTGATTGTATTCATGACACTCCCTTCCATCCACTGGTTCCCTCTGCAACAAATGGAACTTCAGCTCTTTCATCAACTCCTCATAAATAGTTATAGTAGTTAACGAGGGTCCCTGTGTCATACCCTTATCCTTTAACCTTACCAGGGGATTAGTGTACAGCAACTCCCTAAACTGGCACTCATTGTCCCTATTCCATTTCTTAGGTCTGTACCCTCCAATAGCCTCCCCCCCTTCCTTGGAACCCAGACAGGCAAGGGGCCGCTGCTCCCTCAGCCCTGAGTCAACTTGAAGGGTAAGTTGCGCAGGTATGTGATCACTAAGCAAGATGTTCCCAACCTGAAAGCCACTCACTTGTTGTAAAGGCAAGTTGTTCACTAACAGGTAGTCCACTACACTAACTCCCTGTGGACATAAAAAAGTAAATTCCCCACGCCGATCTTGGGGGCAACTCCCATTCAAGATCGTAAGATTTAGTGCCACCACTACCTCCCCAAACCTCAGACCTGCAGAATTAATAATGTGATCTTTTGACCTCCTTTCCTCTAGAACAAACCCCCACAGATTGTTATTTAGCGGGGGCGGATCACGCAGCAGATATTTATATAAGACCTCATCTCCTTCCCCAAGCCGAGCATTAAAATCCCCCAACACCACCAGCAGGGCTTGAGGGCATTCATCTGTCAAATCTGAAATAAAACCCTCAAATACCTCAGGGACCGCCTCGCCCTCCGCGCTCCAGAGCGGCTCCTGCAGTTGGCCGGGGGTGCCTTCCTGGAGGTCCCCCGCGTTAAGCCCTCTCACAATGGAGAGGGCATTCTCGGTGGCCGAGCCGCGTCTCTGGAACTCCCTGCCAGAGGAGGCCCGCCTGGCCCCAAGCCTTTTAGTATTTCGGCGAAGATGCAAGACCTGGTTGTTCGCCCGGGTCTTTGGGGAGTGGGGTGGGTAGTTGGGTTTTATTCCCCCTACCCCTAGTAATTTATGGCCCAGGTCCTGTTTATATGCTGTGTTATATGTTTTAAATTGTTATATATGCCATTTTAGGTATTGCATTGTTTTAATGATATTTTATTATTGTAATCCGCCCCGAGCTGGGTTCAGGATGGGGTGGGGTATAAATTTAATAAAATAAATAAAATAAAATAAATTGCACCCAATAGGTGCTATCATGACAGAGTGCATTTGCTGGCGGGATATAAACTGAGCACAGGATAAGCTTAACTGCCCCTACCTCTAAAATAATCCCCTGCACTATAGGTAACAATTTCAACTCCTTGATTATAGCTCCCTGCATACGACTATCAACTAAACATGCAACCCCCCCACTAGAGCGCCTCTTCTTCTTACGGGAGGCAGCACAAACCAAATAGGATTTATACCCTTCCAATGCTACTTCATTCTCTGCCCAGGTTTCCTGCAGCAAAATCACCTGGAATTGTCTAAGGTAGTTAATCAAAGCATCCTGGGCCCTATGTGAGTTCCACCCCGCGATATTCCAGGAACAAATGGCCAAAAGTGACGGATCATGATGCTGACACCCTCAGGTCACTGCCAGATTTTGCCGCAACGCACCCATCTGAGCTGCCTTGGCCACCAAACATGGGGGGATGGATTCTCCAACCACATTATCCAGCCTCAAACCAGACCCTATATTCCCAGACCTAAACTGGGGGGAAGTTGATCGTGGTGAATGTCCTGCCTCGTCCCGTGCTGGATCTGCCCCCCCCCTCACCAAACTATTAGGGTCAGACACCCTCCCTACTGATGCAGCATAATATCCCTTAGAACAACCCAACCCCTGCTCCCCCACTTTACCCGACTTTAACTGACTAGGCGATAAGGGTGCCAATTTATGAAGAGACTGCTTCACTACTTCTCTTCCTTACCGCCCCTCCTCTCTGGGGGTTCAAGGACACCCTCTCTTCCATTTGCTTTCGCCGCACGGGAGCTTCGGCTCCAACCACCCCCACTCCCACACTATCATTTTGGCAACTCAGCCCCTCCAAAGCACCCCCTACTCCTTGCTTGTCACCCACAAAGATCTCAGCTAACAGGCCTCTCCCTCGTTCAATATCTTGTGCTAGGTTCGATAACCTCTTTTTAATAGAGGAGGAACTTTCCTTTAAGGATTCCCCCGTGACAGCAGCACTCCTCAGCGGGCTTTTGGGCCGGGGTCTATCTAGTTGATCTTGTAATATTTTCGGGGCCACTAACAAACTGGCCCGATCCCTAAAGGTCTCTCCCACGTGCACCCCCCATGCTGACAAAAGATGTGCCTGAGCCAAAACTGTGGAGGCAAAATGGGAAGATTGAAAAAAAACTATAAACTGTTGGGAATGCCTATAAGGAGGCAAAGGCTGGAAGGACTCAATGGCCCCCAGAGGCACCCACCCCAAAATCTAGATAATGTGCAATGGCCAAAACAGAGTTCCACAGCGGGGAAAAAACATCGGGGAGAGGCTGCACTCTAAAGGCAACGGCTCCCAGAATGGGGGCCACCTTGGGTAGGTGCTCAGCCATGGACTCGTACTTGTGGATATGGGGGGAAACCACGACAGCAAGCTGCCCCCCCGCCCCCCTTGAGCCACCGAGGCAGAATAGCCGTTTGGCTCCAACCCCACCCTCCACCTGACCTTCCTGCCCCCCAGTAGTTGTTCCAACAGTCAAAGCCTTGGAAATAGAAAGCAAATGGTCCTGCTGGCCCTTAAGCACAGCTACAATTTCCCCCAATGACTGGTTGAGAACAATGGATAAAGATTCTAATAGCATGCATAGTCTAAGCAGGAGATCGCAGCTGTCCAAACGACTCCTCTCCACACCTACACCATCCCCACTGTTATACATGGGGACGTAATTGGGCAGCTGGGTCTTCAAGTGGGTCAGTTTATCTATAGAGCCAACTTCCTCCAGAGGATAAGGCCCCACCGCCAACCGTGCTGCCAGGCTCTCCGTGCCCAGGGCCTCTTCCCCAGACATCCCCGGTTCCCCCACCACAGATACCCGCCGGGAGCGAAGGAAGGTAAACGCATCCAGGGATTTCTGAGCTGCTGCCCCCTGCGCCGGGCCTGATGTCATCGTCTGGTCCTTTTTCTTCTTTGCACCTGATTTGCCCGCCATACGTTCAGATCGCAATCACAAGGGAGGGGGCACCTATGCACCGCCGGCGCCTAAGGCCACACGCACAGCCCTTAGGCGCGCGGTCCCTGCGCATGCCTCCGGCGTCGCTGGGGATTCAGGTAACCTTTAACCACCCCGGGCTACCTGCTGAGCCAATAGGCTGCCGGGCTGCTGGGCACGCCTCCCTCTGCCGGTAGCGTTCTCCTCGGCGCCTGTTCGGGTCTCCCTGGGCTGCACAGGAACTCCCCCCGAGCCTTCACCCCCACCTGGACAGTTGTAGGTGGCCGCCTACCCTCTGCACTCCACCTATTTATTTATTTATTTATTTATTTATTTTAAATAATCACAAATTTATGATAAAAATATGCCATGATGTAAAAAGCAATATTCTGGTAATGTCAAAATGAGTATGTGAAAATCCAGACCGTATCCATGATGCTTTCCCTCCCCGTGTTGGGTTGGTCTACTGCCAAGCTGGCGTCACTTTTGTTATCACCTACTCAGAGTGCATTTGGCCCAATGCACACTCTTGGCAAGAGTGGGTGGAGAGACCCTTGGTTGTAATTTTAATTAAAGCAGTAGCTTGTAAAGACTACAAGTGAGGAAACTGAGTTATATATGGGTTTAGAGATATAGATGGGTTTCAGCTAAGCTGAACCCTAATTCCCAGCTATAGGTCCCCATCACTGTAATATCAGATCACTTCAAATTCATTAATGATTTCTCAGGATCCCTGCCAAGAAGGCAAGGATTATTATTCCCATTTCATAGATAGGGAACTGAAGCACAAATAAACTTTAGTGTCTTGCCTGAAATCACTAAGAAAATCTGTGGGAGTGCCAGACGTTGAGTCCCCTAGGTGTAAGCTGCCTCGGTTGGAGGCAGTAGTGGTAACTAGGGGACTGGACTCAGCTTTCCCCTACCAATCTTGAAGGAGGTGCCTGAGGGTTCCAGTTACCGTGATATAGCCTCCAAGATAGGAGACCCAGGACAACTGCTGTCTTTGTCCTCCCCCTCTGAAATGCAGCCATGCTTTTTCAAAAAGAAATTGGATAGTGCTGCAATCAACTTAATACACTCAACGTTCCTTTCAAGAGGGGTTTATTGGCTATATTTCCCTCAAAGATTCATAGTGCAATCCTGACTCCATAGAAGTTAATGATTTACAGTAACTTAAATGGGTCATGATTGTGCCCTGTTTCCTTCTGACAGTATATAATAAAGTGGTCGCATTCAGCAGCACCAATAAGAAATTTTTGTTTGTTTGTTTGCCTGTCACATGGCAGGGGTCAATATCCATTTTTGATTGTCACCAAAGCAGAGTGGTCTGTCACTAAAGTGGCTTTGGTCCATTATTTGCTTTCAGTCCACTCAGCTGTCAGGGCTTATTTCTAAACCAAGGTACCAATTCCTAGAGCATCTCCAGTAAAGCATCTTGAGAGCATTAGGCAAAGATTATCTAGTGAGGGCAGGGAAGCACCCCATTGCAACTGCTGAATTTGGTGGGGATGTGACAGGAACATGACAATAACAACAAAAGTTGTTCCTTCATGAAAGAAAACACCTTGGCAATTAGCTGTCACCAATCCCAGGTGCTTAATAGACTTGTTTAGTCATCCTATACAGCAGCCTAATTAGGAATCTAGGGCCCTTGTGCAGCTGGGTAACCAAGGAGCAGGAATCAGACACACCCCTTGTATAGTCTTAGTGCGGCAGCCCCTCAACAGTGCAAGGTATTGTGTGCGTGCTTTTTTCTTTTTACTACACCCTGAGCTGCAGCTGTTGTTCTGGGAGAAGCAGGCGAGGTGGCCAAAATCTGAAGGTGGGCTTGGTTTTTCCTCATTTGAGTTATGCTTGCAATGACAAAGAGTATGGATGAGAAGAGTGGTATTGCCTCAGGCAAAGGTGGAGGCCCTGGGGGCCAATACAGAATGGAGGTAACAAGAGCTGGAAAAGAATCCACCCCAGGTCACTCAGTCATGCGTTCCCCAAAGGGGGGAGTGCAGGTAAAAGGTGGTAGGCTGCAGTACAGGAGAAATCCCCTTATCCAGGCATCTTGGGGAGCATGCTGTTTGCCTGTATTAGATATCTGGATAAGGGGGTTTCTACTGTAACAGCAATATGCTGTGTCTGAGAGCTGACACCCACCGGGATCCAGACTAGGAGGTGTCTGGATAAGAGTTAATGCTGTATATTGTCCCACCATAATGTTTGTTATCTGACCGTAAGCTTTAGCGCTGCCTCAGAGCTAATGTTCCTGGGACTGCAGTGTTTCCCATGTTCTGCTTGTGCATAGCCTAGCTTGTTTGTGGCCGCTATATAATGCTGTACTGGAAATCTGGATGTAGGGCATGCACAGTTCTCCCAGGCAAAATCTCTGTCTTGGTGTGCAGAATAGTAATCATGCAGAATGTGTCTGCCTGTCATTTAGTTGGGTGGCTGACTGTGCTGGTGAAAGAACATGCACTATCAGGCTGACAGCCAAGTCTAAGGGCGCTGAGCCACTGACTTAAATAAATGGAATATTGTGTCCTAAGAAAGGGAAGCTTTGTGAAAGTGATAACATAATGGTTGTCTTGGAGCATTCAGACTCCTAAAAGCCTGTTGCTGTTTACCAGCGTTAATACCCGCATAATATTGAAAGACGATTTGTAAGCAGGAAAACAGTAGTTTTGCTTGCGCTCCTCTTCTTTCTGGTGGCTAAGGAAGTACTTATCTTACCCTCAGCAATTCAGTGTCTCTAAGATGGTTGGAGAACCGGGTAATGGCGACATCTCAAGATTCCAGAGTGAAAGCTGAGTAACAAAGAGGTTTTAAAAATTCTCTGGCTGATATTCTTTATGACTTAATCTAGTTAATGGCCAGGGCTGTGGGTGGAGCAGGAAAGGCATTCATGAAAGCCAAAATAAACCATGTTTTTTAAAAATGAATTTTGATTTGTTTACCATAACATTTTCATCAAAGTATAGAATTTGTTGGATAGAAATGTAACCTCGCACAGCAACACAGTAAGAATCTTCTGCATGTATGTAGAGAACAAGTTCTGTGTAATTCTGCTTATATTTGCATTTCAGCATTGAAAGAGAGAAGTTAATTAGATTTACCCCCCACCCGTTCACTGTGAGAGAAAGGAAAAAAGAATTCCCTATATATATATATATATATAAATAATTCCAGGATATACCACATTACAAACTTTTTTTCATGCAGGTATGCACTTTGCCTTGGGTATAACATTTGTTTTGCAAGAGTTCCCAGACTGGGGACCATTTCTCATAGAAGTCTGAGTATTTGTCAGAGACCTGGTTCACTGAGTCTTCTAATCCATGTTGTTTAATTTAGTCATGTTCTGTTCTTCCAATTACGCATAAAAATGTTGACAGCAGCCACTCGTAATGCGTTGCATGAGTCCTTTATAGTAGTTGAGCAAAGCTATCTCAGGAAATGCACCAAGGAGTGCTATTTCGGGTGAGAATGGAATTCTAAGTCCAGTGATGTCTTTAAGATATCTCTATACCATTGACCAAAAAGTTTGGATTTTAGGACTTTGCCAACTACAATGGAGTAACATTCCACCAGTTAGCTAATCATCCCTTGCTGTACTTGGCGATACTGGAGGGCGTTAAGTAAAAATGCAAAGCCAACTTTGTGGTTCTCGAATTTCAAGTGAGCTGGAACATTTATGCATTCTGTTCAGAATTTGTCCAATTTGTTTATCAGACCATTCTTTATTTAATTCTTTTGCCCAGTTGTCAAAGTATTTCATCTTCCTTATACCAAATCACAATTAAACTTGTTTAGATAAGGGAAATAACCCCTTTCTATGATATGTCCACAATTGCTATTTCAGGTTTAGACAATGGGTGCATTACCGCTTTACATGTTTCAGTTATTAAAAATACCCTTTAGTTGATGATATTCAAGAAAGCTGATTTTGGTTTGCAATAAATGCTCCAGTTCTTCCAGTGTTTTGAATTTTTTATTGGAGAAGAGATGAGAAATTCTCACAATTTGTTTGCCCTATAGTTTATTAATAAAGATTTTTTGTGATGCCCAATTTTGTAATTTGTTCATTGCACGCAGTTTTTTTTCTGGTAGTCTTTGTCCATCCCCGCAAAGACCAATCAGGACCAGCACTACTGCCGCGGGTGGCAAGTAGATGGGGCAGCTCTCCCACTCCTGATACAGCTGCCTTCGCCCCCCCAATAAGCTCTGTGCTGGATGGGATGGAAGAGGCACCCCCTTCAACTTGCTGGCCCTGTCAATAAGCTCTACACTGGATTGGGGGTGGGAGGGGCAGTCCCTAGGTGGCTCCAACCCTATCCTGCTTACACATGCCCCAAATCCTCCTGCTTCCACTTCTCCTGTAAGTTGAAGCCTCTCCTATTCCTGATCCAGCTGCCATTGGCACTGCTGGTAAGCTCTGTGGCTGGATGGGGTGGGCAGCTGAAGGGCTGCCTAAGGCAGCAAAAATCCTTGCACCAGTCCTGAGCCCAATTTTCTTTATTTCACACTTCTGGGTGCATACTCACACTGGGAATATTTCCCAGGGTTCAGCTCCCCTCTTCCATTACCCTAATTCCTGGGTTGAGCCCTGGCGAACCACTGCACAAATTAAGCCCTGTCTAAGAGTTAATTCCTCCTCCTATTGCTGCTCAACATTTGAGATTATCTGTGGTGCTTGAAGTGAAATTATCCATCTTACAATGAATCAAACTTCATGCAGCCACACTTGACATCCAAGTAGGAGCTATGACAACTATAGTGGGGTTCCGCACAGGGATCCATCCAAATGGAAGGATTAGCCCCCAAATCTGAGAACAGGAGGGAATTATTAACAGAGGTCTTTGAGTAGGGAAGAGAATTCATGCCCTCACTTGATCAAACAGAGCATGTATTTAAAGACCTTCAAATAAGCTTGTGAAATTCATCTCAAGTTCTTCCCAAAGGGCTAGGTTATGTAGGGAGTTCTTTTTTTTTTCTTTTTGTCAGAAAAGGGCTAGAGTAGTAGAAGTTAGAATTTTTTGAGTGCTGTCAATGCTGTAACCCAAATACAATCATTTGTATGTATGCATATGTAAATATTTTTAGGATTAGGGTTTGCATCCGTATGGTAGAGGGACAAAATGTAAATGCCCTCAAATTAAAAAAAGAAAAAAAAAACCTAACTCAAACCACAGGCACCTTCTGAGTGTTCTTAATTTCAAACCAAACTACAAAGCAATATCATTCTTTCCAACTCCATGCAATTGTTAGTACTTTTCATAATACCTCAAATCCTAAAATCCATGCAATTTATGAGAATTTCAGCTTTTTATATAAAAATAGTTTTTAGCCCTTCTGGTTGTAGGGAAAGGACTTAGGTTTAATAAAGCAGAACAAACCCAAGAGACAAACCAGCTGGCTACTATTTCCTCCAGCTAGTCAGGGTACACGTGCTGGAGGACAGTGTTGTTTAATGACAAAGCACAGAGCCTGAACTCCTAAATCTAATTGCCTCTACTCCATTCTTGTCCTCCTTGACCTCTCTGCTGCCTTCGATACTGTTGACCACTCACTCTTGCTGGACTCACTTCACTCCCTTGGATTCAATGGCTCAATCCTCAACTGGTTCACCTACTACATCTCTGACCACTCCTTCAATGTGTCTCTTGCCAACTCCACCTCCTCCTCCTTTTCCCCTCTCGGTTGGTGTTCCCCAAGGCTCTGTCCTTGGCTCTCTCTTCTCTATTGACACCCTGTCCCTAGGCAAACTCGTTGCCTCCTATGGCTTCCAATATCACCTATACGCTGACTGTCTCTTATACACATCTAGATGTGTATAAGAGACAGCCATTCTTCCCGTCCCCCAGGCCCGTAGCTTAGGCTTTATCTTTGACTCACCCCTTTCTTTTAAACTCTACATCGACTCTGTTGCCAAATCCTGTTGCTTCTCCCTCCTTAACCTGTCTCTTATACACATCTAGATGTGTATAAGAGACAGCCATTCTTCCCGTCCCCCAGGCCCGTAGCTTAGGCTTTATCTTTGACTCACCCCTTTCTTTTAAACTCTACATCGACTCTGTTGCCAAATCCTGTTGCTTCTCCCTCCATAACATTGCTAAGATTCACCCTTTTCTGTCTCCTCTGCCAAAACCCTTGTTCACGCTCTGGTCATCTCTCGCCTCGACTACTGTAACCTCCTTCTCACTGGCCTCCCCCACTCTGGCCTCCCCTTATCTCTGTCCAAAACTCTGCTACCAGGGTCATCCACCTCATCCGTCTGTTTGACCACGTGCAGCCCCTCCTCTCCTCTCTTCACTGGCTCCCCCTTCTTGAATGAAACCTGCACAAGCTCCTAGTCTTCACCTATAAAGCTCTTCACAACAACCTTGCTTCCCCCCTACCTCTCTGCGCTAGTTTCCCTCCGTACTCCAGTCTGTGAACTCCGCTCCTCCTCGGTCCCCTCCCTTGCCCTCCCCTGCTCCCCATACTGCCTTTTCCCTAGCTGCCCCCCACGCTTGGAACTCCCTCCCTGCTCACATCCACCTCGCCCTTCCCTTCGTACCTTCAAATCCCTCCTCAAGACCCACCTCTTCCGCTCTGCTCTCCCAGACTCCTCGCTCCCCTCACCTAACTCCTGCTGATACCTACCATCCAGTACAATCTGTTACCTGAGGTCTGTGTACTCATCCTCCCCACGTGGACCAGCCAGCTATCATTCTCGATGTAACCAAACCAAGCGCGTGCACCTGAGACCTCGCATCTTCGTGAATGTTACACTCGTCTTGCCCTCTGTTCCCCTTCCTTCGTCTCCACCCCCACCCCCCGTCTCTGACTGTAAGTCCTAGGGCAGGAACCGTGTCTTTTCCATTACTTTGTAAAGCACCAGGTACACTGTGGGCGCTATATAAATGCTTGATGCTGATACTACTAATAATAAACAACTTGGGAAAATTGTTGGGCCATGCCTGTTTCTGGGGTTTCTTGCGCCCTACTCCCCCTGTCCAGGTCACTCCTGATTATGAGAATTGGCAATGGCCAGCAAGTGATGTTTGGAACTAGCCATGTTGAACTTGAAACAAATGCATTTTCACCCACTAAGTACTCCCTTGTGCACAGAGAGGCACATGCTTAAAGCCAGCTATGAGCGAAGATGAGAGGCTGTGGAGATGGTGTTCTTGTGGTCACCTGTCCCCCAAAACACAGTTTTTGAAAACTAATGCTTCCTACACAAGCCACCAAATGGCAACAACTTTAGACAGCAATTCCCACGTGGCAGCAAGAGGCCTAATCAGACAGTGCTTTTCAAAGGAGTTGTAAAAGCATGAGAATAACCAGTGTCACCTAGTGGTAGCTTACTGTAGCAAGCAAATTGTGGTCAAGCCTTCCCCCACCCCCAAAATGAATCCCTGATGTACCTCTTTCCTGTTGCAGAGAGGCTACCAACACAGTACGACTATAAGGAAACCAAATCTCTTTACCTAGTTGTTTAGTAACTGGCTGGCTTAGAAGGATGATGCTTCCATCTCCCTTTCTTTGGACAACAGAGAGTTTGACTTTGGCACCTAATCAATTTAATCACAACCCTATTACACAATCGCATGTGTCATTAAACTAGCAGCACAAAAGATTGTCTTGTTGCTGTCATGAAAGAACGTATACCCTTACTGGGGTAGATGTCCATAGCTGGCATTCCCCTTTAGCATAGGCCCCTAAAGATCTTGCTTTTCCGGAGGCTATTTCTGGTGTTAATATCAAAGATAATTTCTCCCCTGTAGGAATCTATATTAGGTAGCTACATTCTACTCTTCGGCATAACTGCAATCAAGAATAGGAGGGGGACATTCTTCCCCAAGTCATACTAAGAGTGTTGGAATTGCTGCAGAGCACTGAACATCTGGTAGGCCAAACAGCAGGGATTGTGCGGGACATGCAACGGCAAGGAAGCCAGATGCTGACCCACCATCTTCCTTCTAAAGCCAGAAATACTTGGCTAGCTCTTCCAATTCAAACCTTGGAGGTGAGTTCAGGGAGTTTCTAGAATAAACTACCAAGCTGTCAAGAGTAGTGGAAGGCTTCCTCTCTTTTGTATATAAACTAACTAACGTGGAGTGTTGTGAAGGCATCAGCATCAATATTAAGTCCAGAGAGAAGAGGAGTTTGCCCCTCCAGCTACTGTTCAGCAGCATCAACAAGCACTGGAGAGCTGTGTCTAGTGACGGGAAGCTACTCTGAGGCTGAATCATGATGTGTACAGGCTGTAATCGCTAAGCTAAGGACACAAACCTCCATGCACTGAAGGATGTACCCTAAGCTAACTTAGCTAACGACTGTGTCTGTATTCAACAGAGTGAGACAACCACTTCCCCATTAATAATATCATGTAGCACCAGTGGAATCTGCACATCAGCTCCAAACAGAACAGGGCCTCCAGCCAGGTACCTCTGCACAGACACATGAAGAAACACAGTAAATAACATGCTGTAATTGTTTATTGCAATAGAAAAAAAACAGAAAAAATCAGAATAAACCAAACACCACTTCTTCCTGATGACATAATTTATATTTATTTTCATTTTAAAATAGCAAGGGGGAACTCCAGAAACACAAGACAGAACCAAGTGTTGCCCCAAAGAGGCTCTGGCTCCCTTAGGGAGAACAGATCAAATTTCCTGCCAGCTTTTCCATAGTCAGTCAGTTGGCTGAAGTGCTTTCACTTATATACACAGCTATTTATAACTGTGGAATAGAATGCTGGGTATATACATTACAGCTTCTCCCTACCCGCACCCTAGGGCTCATCACCTATACAACATGGGGCATCACCATGCTAACGGATAGGGGAGGGTATGTAAAGCTCTATCTAGTCCATTTGTCATGGAAGGCAGAGTTTGCGCTCATTCACATGTGCGGGAAAGTGTCATTAGGAGGGTGGTAGAAGGGACATGCATGCAAATTAGGTGCAGCTTTGATCGCATCAAAATGCCCAGAGATGAGGGACTGAAGCTTTTATGTGCATTTACAAGGGCAATTGACCGAGCTATGAAATCCAGCTCAGTCAATCATCCTTGTAAATGCGCATAAAAGCTTCAATCACCTGCCTCAGGGCATTCTGAAGTGATCAAAGTTGTGCCTAATTTGCATGCGTGTCCCCTTGCCCGACTGCCTAATGTCACTTGCCTGTATGTGTGAACGAGCTCTTATTTTTGAGCATAAGACAGTTTTTGGGCTCCCCCACAGAGGTTCTCTGTATTATTGCATATGAATGAAATTATGGCTAGTAAGTTAACTCTTTTGTCATGAAGCAGCAACAGAAATATTCTCTCTGTATTGGGAATAGTGTGAAGGAGGAAGGACGGATACCAAAATACTCAAGAGGTGAATCTTTTCTCCTCCTCCCACAGATATCAAAGGTCCTGAAGTCTAGGAAAGAAGAAAGCCAGGGCAGTTAAGAGAACTAGTTTCAGGACCACAGTTGCCCCATGGGGCTAGATGAGCTAGCCAGCAGAAGAATGGTCTTCAGACAGTGTTTATAGAAGGAAGGCTGGGGCAGGAAGATGTACACAGTACAAGGCAGGCAAGGACCATTAGGGTCTTGGAAAAAGGAGCAAAGAAGGGTTTTAAAAGTCAAGTGGTATAGTTTAGGCCCTTTCCACATCACATGTAAGGAATGTGTCTCTGGGTTTTTTTCATTGCTAGGAATGTATGTACAAACCAAGATCTGTTTTCAACAGGTTACTACTCCTGCTGCTTATGTTCTCCCCAGCTGGGAACTCAACCTCATTGCAGCAAAGAGCTAGAGGAGACAGCTGGGATGTTAGGAGCAGAGGATGCCATGAAACATCCAAGGTCAAATTCACCATTGCCCTGCACCTTGCCTCATGCAACGTGGGTGTAGAATGAGGAGATTGGATAGGTCCTATTTTACACCTGCTTTAGCAGTCGTGTAAGTGACTGGCTCACCTTACAGGTCAGGAGAGAATCTCTTTTGTGCAGAAACAAAAATCCTCCCCTCTAGCAAACATGAGCCACTTGCAGTCATGAGAGAGGCAAACAATATTCTGTGCATTCTTTGGGTACAGTTGTTTAGGGGAGTAGCAGCCTGGAAGAAGGAGGACTCTCCTGTTTTAGAGCATGAGAGTTTCGATACTAGCTACAGGATGAGTCTCAACAGCTGATCCTGAATGAGTGGCTTTGTGAGAAGAGCAAAAGGCCATGATTCTGCCTTTCCTTCAAATACACATCTCTCTACCCATCCTCCAGTAACCTTTGGGTCAGGGTTTTGGCAGAGACAGTCCTAGGGCAATGGGGAATCTCCTACATGGCTACTAGCGTTTATGGGAGAGGCCATAGGAATCTGTTGAACACTGGGTGCCAACATCTCCCTCTGCCTACTTCCCACTTCTCCTCACCTCCAGTGACAGATAGGCTTGGGCAGCTCTCTGGAAGAGAGATGTGACATCCTGTGGAAAAGCTGCGTGTTCTACTTAGATACAATCCAAAGGCTGTTTTGCTTATCCCCTAATTGATGAAAACAAGCATAGGAGCCAGATTGTTTTTTAGAGAGATTACTTGCTGCTTACTTCCCTCACCAACATTTCACCAGACTGTATGTAATATCCTACTCCACTGCCAAAGGGGGTCACAGAAGGCAATGTCTTCTAGTGCTTAATATCACAATTTCAACTAGACACCAAGGGCTGAGTTTGCATAGCTCTCATGCTTCTCTTTCCATGCTGGACATGTGATGTCTACTCATCAAGCAGCAGCTATGGATTCTGGGTATATGGCTACGAGCGTGCTGCAGACTTTGAGAAGAAAAGGCTTCATTTTTTCCCCTTGCATAGCGATGGTTTCCCCCTCATTCTGGGGATACTTTGAGTTGTCCTTCCCCACCTCTGCTTCAGCCTCTCACTTGTTCCTAACAACATTGCAGACTATAACTTTGAGGAAAGTGTCATGGACAAGCTAGCAGACATTCTCTTAGGACACACTTTTCCCCTGCAACTATCCCACTGAAAGTGTTCTGACTTGGATAAGTCAGCTTCTCCATTTTTAGAAAACAACACAATATTAACAGGATGTTCAGATGATTTAATACTGGGGAGCTGCACTGATGTGTTACAAAGCTCACATCACTTTTTCTGTTACTGACTGCCACAAATACCCCAAATGAGCAATGAAAAGAGATGCAAGTCTGGCAAGGGGGCTAGAACTACTGTAACCCAGTGCCTCCCACAGGGCACCCCAGGTTGTATTATGAGCTCTCTAGTCCCCCTACAATGGATCTCTATTTCCAGCTTGGGGATGTTTATAAAATGTCAGAAGTGCACTGAGACAAGACAGTCTTAATAAGTTAGTATAATGCTATTGGAATCAATGGCAGTCCTTTCTCGTAGCATCGTCCTACATGCAACCCAATCAAATTCCTTCTCTGGGAAGTTTGAAAAACCATTTGCCATTTCCTTGTAGTTAATTCCGAAATAAAATTATAAAATAGAAATCGGATCTATTTGTGATTAAAAAGGAACAGCCCTGCTGAAGCAGAGCACTTCCCTCCACTCCTGTTAGCTCTGTCCATTATGTCTGCTGAATGTATTCCCACCAGGCGGCTGGATCTGGATGGAGTCCAGGAGAGGCCTAAGAGCTTGTCCAAAGGGTCTGAAACAGCAAAGGAATGGGGGGAGAGGCGGGGGGAGGGGGTGCAGGGAAGGGGAAAAGACATTTTATAGAGCATTTTAAGGACCCAGAATTACTCGCTGCACATACAATTTCCATCCACTACACATTTTACATCCACTAACGAAATGAAACCATCTCTGAAGCAGAACCAAGCAACTAAGTCTGTCTCCATGGAAAGTTGCACTGGTTTAAACAAAGGGACTGCACAAACAAACCAAAGTTCTCTGGGTCACTTATGGGGTACCGTTATGGGGAACCTTTGAATAAGTACAGAGCACTCAGATGGCTCTGCAATTCTGGAGACTGCAATGGGGTAGCTCTACTATGTAGCTACTTCAGGGTAAGCATATCCTATTAACACACCCTAAGTGAGCACAGAATTAGTAGCCCTATTTAATCTAGGGCACTTTGGGGAGAAAAATACTGTAAAAAGTGTGTGTGTATTATCTCACTGTCAGGCTACCTTGGAATAACCTCTATTTCAGAGGTAAAACCGGAGTAGCTGTTTTGTATGAATGAAGCTTGCAGGTGTGATTTGAATCTTTCTTCTAAACTGGTGCAAACTCTGTCAACGTTCTTATTTAGAGTGAAGACAGGGTTATTTCAATTTAGCTCATGTCAATTAAGGCTTAACTGAAAATTTTGAGATGTCTACACAGGAGTTTGCACAAGCGCAATTAAACCAGTGCAAATTTGTGCACAGACCAGATCTTAGTAAGTTCTGTTCCTTAAATGAGCCAGCAGAAAGTCAAATTTTAAATTGTTAAATAGAATTTACTGTAGAGTAACTGAGTGTTTCCTACCTCATGTTTTAATGAGCTAGCTTCCTAAATCTTTAACTAAAGTAGTGCCAGTGTCCAAGAGAATCTATTAATGATTTATTCTGATTTAGGTGTGATCAGAATCTAACTTTGCAAAGCAGCTTTACCTCTAGTGTTTTTAGGACTTCTAAAGTTAGTCAAACTGAGAATACAGTTTCCAGCCACAACCGCTAGGAGATTTTGAGGGACACACACTGGTTGCCAACAAAGCTGAAAATTGACTATCAAGTGACCAATAGCTTTTGTAAAAAGGACATGGGATATTTACTGAACCTAAGGAATCCAAAGCTCAGATCAGCCTAAAATGGCATTTCTTCACAATAAAGCAATCGTCAACACCTTTGTGAGATGCTACTCTATTACCAACCCACAAGTATTTCTACCTGGGCTTTGTGTGATGTTCTCCTAATCAAATGAAGACCAGGCCTGATTTTGCTTAGTTTGCAAGATTGGTGGCACTCTTAGCTTATGGTAAGAGAACCAAATGAGCTTGCACGCCACGGTGTAGTGTGGGGCAGTCTGTGGTCAAAGAACCACTGAGTAATGATGAGACTGGGCTTGTCTCACTGATGTCATGCCCTCTCTCTTTCCCCAACCGCAGCTTTTACAATGTTAATTTCTATATACGTCGACTTGTCAAGTAAGGAGACTTCCCTCAGCCACAAGTGTGCCCGCTACGTGTGGAGTGACGGTCACTATGCAGGAATGCTAAAGAAAAGCAGGTAGCAGCCTCTTACTGTTGTGGCAGCATACAGTTAGAAATTCAGTTGGAGTTAAAGCTCATAGTTTTAGGAGCCCATCTTGTACAGATAGGAACAGACTGTACTCACGTGGCAAGGACTTCAGATGGAAGGTCTGTGATGTAGGAAGGGATCTTCCTCCCTGTCAGGAACTGTGCCACTTCATTGCTGAAGGTGTTGCAGTTATGTTCAAAGAGATTATAAGACTCCCCTCTGTGCCCCAAAAGAGAAGTTCAAACACAGGATAGTGAGCAATAAGTTCAGAAAGAAAAGTTAGAAAATAATGAAAGCAACAGAAACTCCTTGTAGTAGTGTCCCTTTCAACCCAAATGGTTCCAAAGTACTTTAGAAGGCCCAGAGAGGGAGGATAATTGACCCTCCAAAATTCAGCTGTAATGCGGCAGTCATTTTTCATCACTGGCCCTCCCTTTTTACATGGGTCATGGTGTGGGGTGGTGATGGGTGTCTGCCCGTCTACAGACACACACCCCAGCGCACACGGACCATTGTGCACACACACCACCATCTCCACGCACGGAGGCACCTCCGTTTTGTTCAGTGCCTCCGTGTGTGGGGATGCGTGTGTGCAGGAGCGTGCACCCCCACGGGATTTACATGGGTGCTGCCCATGTAAAAGGGGCCACTGACAGTACACAACAGGCTTCCTGGCAGGGTGAGGACCAAATTCAACTGAAATACAGGAGGAACTGTAGGTCAGCAAACTGTAGTTTATGCTGGAATTGGTCCAACATACCATGTGGGACTTATTCCCTACTCTTGTAACACAGATCTCTAATGAACAGAAGTGTTCAGGACCTTGATTTTATATAACATCTGAAAGATGACAGTTCCAGAACAATGCTTCCTAGTACCATGCTGCGCTACGGACTTTCACAGGAAAGTGCCACCCCCTATTGAATCACCATCACTTGGATTTTTCTTTGAGATCTCTCATCCAAGATCATTGCAGATATGACCCTGCTTTGCTGTGAGATCTAAGACTACCTTCTCTGGCTTTCTGGTGGAGTGGCTTCCCAGCCTAGCTAAAGGTGTGGTTCCACAAGTATGTTTAGCTTGAGGATCCAACATTTATTTATTAGTATTTTTACCCTGCCCTTCCCAGAAGGCTTAGGGCGGCTCACAAAAATATAAAATACAATTAAAACACGGAAATACAATTTAACAAAAACACCTGCCCTAACCTACTAATACCTCTCACCTAATCCCTATCCCTGCCCACCAAATGCTTTACTAAAAAGAAAGGTCTTGCACCGCTTCTGAAAAACGCCCAGGCTCGGACCCAAGCTGATCTTCACAAGGAGGGAATTTCACAGTATTGGGGCAGCAGCCAAGAATGCCCCCTTGCGGGCCCCCATCATATGAGCAAGAGGCAGGGGCGGCCCCTTGCTTTGGCGCTGGAGGTGGTGCCCCACAAGCCCCCAGAACCAGTCCAGCACGAAGCAGCTGCTATCCGTCTGACTCCTGCAGCATGCACGTGGGTCAGCGTGAGCCGTGCGGCGCACAGGACCCTTAAAAAATGATCCTCCCAGTCGAGGGTAACTTTTTAAAGGTCTTGTGCTCGGTGCGGCTTGCGCTGACCCGCATGCATGCTGCAGGAGCCACACTCAGCGCCGGTAGAGTCCCCCGTCTCTTCTGCGCATGCGCGTCAGCCTGGGGAGCAAGAATAGCTTTCCCTGTGGCTGAGAGTAGTACGCAGCCACGGCTTCTGGTGGGTCGGCAATGCCGACTGACCTAAGATGACACAGTTTTGGAGGGTGTGGCCAGCCTGGGCATTGGGTTCTAATGGAACCCATTGCCCAGCCATTTTAATTGCCTAGAGGGGCACCTCTGAAGTCGCCTCTCTCAGGCTACGGCTGCGCAAGGCGGTAGCCATTAGCGAGTCCAGACCTGTCTGCGATAAGGTAGGGTTTAAAACATTTTTGCCAGGGGGACTTGGGGACAGTGGGGGAGTGGCGGGTTAACTTGGGGAGTGGGGGCACACTGGGGGCCACAGTATGGGAGTGGGGGCATTTGAGGATGCAGTGGGGGCACTTGGGGACATGGTGGAGTGGGGGCACAGTGGGGAGTGGGGGCCACTTGGGGACACAGTGGGGGAGTCTGCAGCTTTGCTGAAACTGACATTTTAACCTGTGAATATAACCTGCCTAAATTAAGGTGCCTCATTGTAGGTTGGTTTCTGGTTTACGTGTGGCTTTTAATATATCTGTGCATAGGGCCCTGGGAATAAAGTTGCTTGGTTCAAGATCAGTTGGAATGTGGGTTTTGTTCACTTGATGCTGTGAAGTGCTTGTTTTGTTGCTGTATTTGGGGGTCTCTGAATGCCTTTGGGACTTTGAACCTGGGCAGACTTGTGGGAATGGTTTGAGTCTGCAGCTTTGTTGAAACTGACATTTTAACCAGTGCAGATTGGGGGAAAGCTCTGTGTCTCTTCTGTGGATCTTTGCTAAAACTGCTTGTAAGTGAGGTTTAAGGTTGCCTGTCTGCCTTTAAACCTGGCAGACGCAGGAGGTGAATATAACCAAAGCAGCCCCAATTCCTCAGACTTAGAAAAGGGCCTGTTTGTTTGGACAGGCATTGGCTGGTGGGGATACAGTGTAGATAGGATGCTGTTTTGGATGGGCTTCGTTGGATCCATTCCAGGTGACTCACTATTATAATAGCTCACTATTACTATTGTTACTACTTTAACTAAGAAGGTACCTCGTTGTTTTTTTGGGGGGGGCAAGGTCTTTGATGGTATTTCCAATGGCCTGTGTTTGTTTTTTAATTCTTTGTTTATACTGCTGTGTATTTTGTTGCCTTGCTTGCACCATTTTGGTGGTCTGTGCCAACCAATGTGCCATCTTGCTATGTCCTATGCCAAAAAGCGCTTCTGTTCCCAGTCTCTTGGGGGTGGCGGGGAAGAGGGGTTGAAAATCAGGTTTCTGTCTTTTTATGCAGCTTTTTTCCAGGTTTCTTCTTTTGGGGGGATTCCTGTACAGTGCAATAGCAATATGTAATCTGCCATTCTACTTTACTCAGAACTGCATGCTGCAGCTATTTTGTTGTGGCCCTGAGGTTTTGTATGTGTATGTGATCAGTTTTTTTTAATCCTGCTATGGCACTACCACTGTTGGGGGGGGGGGAGAGAGTCATCCTATTGGAGTTCCATCCACTGAATGGATGAGATGCTAGTAGAAGGGTTCTCTCTGTCTCCAAGTGGCAGGGTTTTACTCAGCAGCAAGGAGTTCCCAGTGTCAACTGATGTTCTGTCCATCAGATATTAAGGCTAACTCCTAGTTGCTGGATTTTGTAGGCGGAGCCTCCAAATGGACAAGCCCCACCCTAGAGTTCTGCCAGCCATAAGGTTCCGCCAGCCTTACTGCCCCACCAACCTCAAAACCCACCAGCCGCCACTGGCAAGAGGTGGAACCCACAGGAGAGCATCCCTGGCGGGCTAACCACAGGGGCTGCAATAGAGCATGGTAGGACAAGTGGTCTTTCAGATAAGTGAGGCCCAGGCCATTTAGGGCTTTAAAGGTCAAAACCGGCACCTTGAATTGTGCCTGGAAAGCTATAGGTAGCTAATGCAGACTCTGGAGCACAGGTGTAATGTGCTCCCAAGTGACTTATCCCCAAAAGGAGTCAGGCTGCCACCTTCTGCACCAGCTGCAGTTTCCGAACAGTCATCAATGGCAGCCCCACATAGAGTGCATTGCAGCAATCTAGCCTCAAAATGATGAACGCATGGATGACTGTGGCCAAGTCTGAATTGGAAAGAAAAGGCCAAAGTCTCCTCACCAGATGGAGTTGATGAAAAGTACTCCTGGCCACTGCTGTACCTGAAGATCTAGGCACAGTAAGGGGTTCGGAAGCACTCCAAAGCTATGGACTTGAACGACCAAAGGGGTTTGGACCCCATCAGTGCCAGCAGGTCAGCCTCATCTTGAATATGACTACTTCTGTGGATAGCATCAGATAGTTACTAAGAGAATTGTCTTGTTGGGCACCAAGATGCCCATCCATTTCTTTTTCTACACAGAGATGTTAAAGACCCTTTTCACACACACTCGAACACCGATAAAATGGGTGTTACATTTTATTATACATGTTGCAGGGCTACAGGTGTGCTCTGGGTGCCCTGCAACATGTATTATAAAATGTAACATTTTTATCAGTGTTAGAGTATCTGTGTGAAAAGTAGCGGTGGGACCCCGGGCCCATTACCGGCTACCGGATTTACCGGTTACCGGTTCTGCGAAAACCGGATTCCCGGATTAAATCCGGTATGCCGGTACCGGATTTATTTCATTGGTTTCAATGGGGCGCTGTGTCCCCATTGAAACCAATGAAATAAATTNCGCCAGGCTGTCAACTGCAGAGTCTGGACGTCTGGGCAGGATATCGGACCCTGACGAAGAAGGTCTGACAGTAGAGGAAGTTTTCTGTACTGGCTGTGACTCAGTTGGATGAGCTCCGAGAACCAGGGCCTCCTGGGCCACCAGGGAGCGATCAGAACTAGGAGTGCCCTTTCCCTGCGTGCTTTCGCGATGGTCCTTAGAAGTAGTGGAAACGGAGGGAACGCATAGAGCAGCCCCTTGGGCCACGGCTGGTTCAGGGCGTCGATTGCCTCCGCCTCCTGGCATGTTTCCCGTGTCATGAAGCGGGGAAGCTGGGCGTTGGTCCTCGAGGCAAACAGGTCGATGGCAGGAAGCCCAAACCAACTCACAATGCTCTGGAACACTATCTCGTTGAGCAGCCACTCGTGAGGCTGTAGTACCTGGCGGCTGAGCCAGTCCGCTGTCGTGTTGTCTTGGCCTCTGATATGGAGCACTTTCAGAGAAAGCACATGGGATTGGGCCCACCTGAATAGTCGCGTTGCTTCCCGATGTAGTTGGAGCGACCGGGATCCGCCCTGATGGTTGATATATGCCTTTGCTGTGGTATTGTCGGTGTAAATGAGCAGGTGGCGATTGGTCCTGGAGGGAAAGATGTGTTGAAGGGCCAGACGAATGGCCTTCAGCTCCAAGAAGTTGATTTGTAGTTTCGAGTCCTGGGGAGACCATACTCCTTGTACCGATCGTGTCGTAGTGTGCGCCCCCCAGCCTGTTAAACTGGCATCTGTTGTGATTATGTCCCTTGGGGGGTCTGTGAGAGGAACCCCTTGTAAGAAGTGTGTGGGATCTAACCACCAGGACATGGAGATCTTTAGATGTCCTGGTATGAGCACCCAGGGATTCAGCCCGCCTGTGAGCTCTCGCTGAAAAGGAGCTAGCAGTTTCTGCAAGTGACCAATGTGGAACCTGCCCCATGTCACCTGGGCTGTGCAGGAGACTAGCAGCCCCAGGAGCGAAGCGAGTGTCTTGAGTCTGAGGCGATGTGACGATCTGAGGGCTCCTACCAGCTTCCTTATCTTCCATGCCCTGTCCGGTGGTACGAACGCGCGGTCGGAGCTGGTATAGATGACTATACGCAGATGCTGTAGTGTCCTTGTCGGAGTCAGATGGCTTTTCTCCATATTGACGAGAAAACCGTGTTGTTTCAGATAGAAAATAGTTCTGTGGAGGTCTTCTATGGTCTTCTCCGGAGACTGGGCCCGGATCAACAGATCATCGAGATAAGGATGAATATGAATGCCCTCCATCCTGAGGTTCACCACCAGGGGAATCAAGACCTTGGTGAAAGTCCTGGGGGCTGATGATAGTCCGAACGGAAGGGCTCGGAACTGCCAATGGTGGTGGTTGTACGCGAAGCGTAGCCACTTCCTGTAAGTTGCTCTGATTGGAATGTGGAGGTAAGCATCCTGTAAATCCAGGGACACCATCCAGTCGAGTCTGTGAATGCTGTGACAAATGGAGGACACTGTCTCCATCTTGAATCTTTTCTTTGTCACGTGACGATTCAGGGCCTTCAGATCGAATACTGCTCTCCATTTCCCTGTCTTCTTTGCCACCAGGAAAAGAATGGAGTATAGTCCTGAAAATTGTTGAGTGAGTGGCACCTTTTCTATGGCCCTGGTGTCGTGTAGTCTCTTGATTTCGTCCCTCATTGCGCGATGTTTTTCTGGATCCCTTGAGGTGGGGGAGATCAAAAATCTGCTTGGGGGGGCGCTGTCTAATTCGATGGAATATCCCTGTTCTACGCAGGATAGGACCCAGGCGTCGGAGACAGAGCGGGCCCACACCTCGCGGAACAGCTGGATCCTGCCCCCGACCTGCTGGGCGGAGTAGTCAGGCGTCCTGCCTGGGTTGAGTGGCAGGGGGGCCTCTTGATCTGCGCCTGTCATACCTTCCTGAGCGGAAGCCCCTGCCTCTGCCCCTGAAGGCAAAGTTGGTAGTATACGCCCTCTGTGCCGGTGCCTGGAATTTTCTGTATGGGGCTGAGAAGCCCCTGAAGCGAAAGGGCTGCTGTCTAAAGGAGCCTCTTTTATTGGATAGCTGTTGGAGGGTCTTGGTTTTGTCCTTGCTGGACGCCTCCTCCAAGACCTTCTCCAGGCACACGCCAAATAATTTAGAGCCTTTGTATGGGGAGGCAGTAAGCAAGTTCTTTGCGGTGACATCCCCGTCCCATGAGCGTAGCCATAGCCTACGCCTAGCGGCAACATTGTTGGCTACAGATCTGGCTGACCAAGTTAAATTATCGGTGGTCGCGTCTGCTAAAAAGGCGGCCGCCATGTGGACTCTGGAATTTAACCTTTGAGCCTTTCCCTCTGATATCTCTGGATCTTGGAGCTCTTGGAGCCAAGCGAGCATGGCTCTGGAAACGTAAGAGGACGCTATCCCTATCTTTAGGGCCGCCGATGTAGTTTCTGAGGCCTTCTTAAGAGCAGTATCAACCGCTCTATCCGTAGCGTCCCTAGGATGGCAATCCCCCTCAGTGGGGAATACCGTGTGTCTAGCTAGGGAAGCAGCTCCTGCGTCTACTTTAGGTGATCGGAACAAGGGGTCCTTCCTCCTGGAGAAGGAGTAAAGGGTATCCTGAGCCCTATTCATTTTAAAACTCTTATCAGGCTGCTTCCACTCTTGCAGTACCAGCCTCTCGAACGCCTTGTCTAAGGGGAGGCCCTGGTCTCTGCCATGAACTGATGGAATATATTGGCGGGTTTCCTCCTCCTGGGAGTCAGAGGAGTCCCGTTTAGGTGGTTTTTCCTGCAACTGCAGAGTTTTAATGACATGAGTAATAAGTTCATTCCTGTACTGAACAGGAAATTGCCTCTCCCCATCGGTGGTATCCGAGGTTTGTTCGACCCATTCGCCCTCCTCCAAATCGGAGTGAGTTTGCTCAGATTCTGAGGAAGGTACAGACTCGGTCTGCCTATGCTCAGCTAGTGTCTGGTTCAGATCAATATGTTGGCCCTCTTGGTCACTTTCAGCTGAGGACTGAATGGCGTGACGAGTGTCACCTGAGGGGCGCCTAGGTCGCTTCTTGGGGGTACCAGAAGTCCCTGCCTTGGACTTAGCCAGAGACTTAGTATGCCTCTTTCTGCTTGGTCTAGGTAACTTCCCCAGGGTAGCCAGAATCTCTCCTATAGATTTCTCTATGGAGGCTAGGCGTACCTGCGTGTCTTGCTCCTGCGAGGGGGCTGCCACTGCCGGGGGGGTAGCCCCGAGGGGGGGCTGTCCCGTACTCATGGCTGTCTAAGGGGAGACAAGAGGAAGTAGTCACATAAGGAAAATTATAAGTCAGGCACTTAAAGGTTAACTTGCCTCCTGAGGGAGCCCAGACGAGCTGTCTCCACTCTGGGAGAGGAGGGGCCACATGGAGGCTGTTACTAGGGAGAAGAGACAAGCAGCGCTGCCTCTGCCCTATAGGGGCCATCACGTGCTGTTACTAGGGAGAAGTGAACAGCGTGTAGGGGCCCTGCGTGAAAATACTGGCTGAGGGAGACTCTGAGGCCCAGCCGCGCTGTCCCCGAGTTCCCTGCCTAGGGCTTATTTTATTTTAGACCATTTAGCCCCCCATATGCTCTCGGGCACGGCCGCGCCGCCCCGGACCTTATTTTCCTCTTATTAGCTTGCGAGGGTCCTCCATTTGCCCTCAGGGTTTTCGCGGGTGCGGCCGTGCCGCCCCGGAGTTACCCTTTCTTATTTATCTTCTTTAATTTATTTAATTTATTTGATTTATTTGGCCCCAATGCTCTCGGGCGCGGCCGCGCCGCCCCGGAGCTGAACTGTCGGCAGGAGAAGGGGGGGGGGGGAGAAGAGGCATGCGGCCACGCCGTTTCTCTGCCTGTTTCTTTCTTTTTTTTTTTACTTCTTGTTCCTTCACAATTTCCCTCACCTGCCAAGAAGCTAAACTGAACTGCTTCTATTCTTCAAAGAATTTGTTTTTTTTTTGTAGAGAGAATCGAGCTTCCGCGGAACGCGTCCTACCGGCCGAGGCAGATGATAAGACTGAGGGACCGGGTAGCTCCTGGCGCGCATGCGCACAAAGAAATGTCATCTGCCTCCTATCGGCCAGCACTAGAGCTACCCAGTGGAGGAGGAGAAGGAGGTAAGAGGAGAATGGAGATTCTTGAAGTCTAGAATGCTGCTCATATTGACCAACCAGGCACCCAGGGGAAGGCGCTTACAGTGTGCAAGTCTTGGAAGAACCATTCTGTTCCTTTTCCTAGTTGAAAGGAAACAGATGTTTCACTATGACTTGCTACACTATGTTCTCTACATCTCATGCAAAATACATGGCAAAGCTAAATTATAAGGAGTTTTAGGAAAGTGATCCCTGTGCTCAAGCTCCTCTAAACTGGGCAGAGTGGTTGAGAAAGCCAGCAATTCTGGTATCACCAAAGTGTGAATGCAGAACCAGCCAAGGGGTGGCTGAGCTCTTGGAAGGCATGTTGAGAAAATCTCACTATTTTAAGCCAACCATAATGTTTGAAAACATGATTTTCAAAGCCTTGGGTTTGGTGGTGCTGGACTAAATAGTCTATGCTTCCTTTTTTTCTGAGGGGCAGAAATGCAAGGCTCCTGATTAGAGGAATTTATCATTAGGAAACTATATGGGAGGAGAAAAAAAGGCAGGCTTGGAAACAAGTCCCAGGAAAGCTATACTTACAGGTGGACAGCTGGAAATCCCACTACTACCATAGAAGAACTCATCTCTATGAACAATGATAGAGGTGTGCCTGTCAAGAGGGCAGGAACATAAGTAAAACAAAAATAGGAGAGGAAACTTAATACAGCATATAAATCACCTATAGAACTTGTTGCTTAAGGCTATTGAAGCAAACATTTTAGAAAAACTCAAGGAGAGAATTCTCTCATGACTAAATATCTGCAAAAACACTACATAGAACACAAATGGTCATGAGTTATTGATTCTCATGCTACACAGTATAAACACATCACCCATTGCCATCAGGAAAATGTCCCTCCTGCCCATGCTGCAGGATCACACAATTAAATGTATGGTGAAGCTGAAGCATCTGGTATTTGACACTGCCAGATATTGGTCCCAGAACTACACAGGATACTGAGAGCCAATGCTGAGGTACATTTCTAGAACTACATGAGATCCTAGGATGAGTAGCAGCAAGGGATACTACACATGGGCAGAAATAAGCAGCCTAACAATGGCCACTATCTTCTCTGTCCACCAGAACAAATAGAGGGAGAATGATGACCTCCACCTCCCAGGAGGGGGAGGGGGGGACAAGAATTCTAGCAGCCCTGCTCCTCTAACATTATGAACTGATGGCAGAAACTTGCCTCAAAGTCCAAGGGCACAAGCCTCCATCATTAAATTCAATGGGAAGTCAGCCATTGGCTTCAATGGACATACAAAGTACCTACGGGATGCTTAAATCAGTCCTATGGGAATCTGAATCAAAGGAGTTCTCTGCACTAACTATCCAGGGTTGTTTTATGAAGTGGGTGAGAAGAATGACTAGAGGGTAAAGATGGGGACAAAGATGGTCTGTTAAAGGGGCATTTTGACTTGGAAGGGAATTTTAATAAATTAAGAAGGCATATTTTGTAGAAGGATGTATATGAAACTAACAATGTGTGACCTTTACCTGACATCCTCCTACCTTCCTCACCTACTGGTGTCAAACTTACTTGCTAAAACATGTCTAACTATAATTAAGCTGTTGACGCAGAAGAGTGTTTTTCTATGTCTGAAAAGTAACCATCATATTGGGGGTGGTAATACTGCAATATAAATAATAGTCAGTAGTGAGGGTTATTGACAATTGCTGGAAGGAGGACCTGATTGCACTTCCTTCAGTGCTGCTCTTCCACGTCTCAACATTCAAGAACCACCCCAAATCCCTGTTCACCACTAACATGCTAGTTTCTGAATTCAGCATCCTATTGGATATGCTTTCCACATTACCCACTCACACTAGTGATTTTTAAGTGTGGTTACTTACCAAATGCCATCCAGCTGTTTCCCTGTAAGCAAAGAAAAGGAGAGAATCAGCAGCAGCTTTACACACTGCAACCTATTTACTGTTGCAACCTACCCACACATCATGCCTTAATTTCAAAGTGGCTTCTTTTGAGGAAAAAAGAGAAATAAGCTTTCCTGGAAAAGAAGTTGGAATGCTAGTGAAAGGTGTCTTATCAAAACACTAGTAACTTGCTTGGCTTAGCTACACAAGGAATTGGCAATACAAGCATTTCCTGCAAGTTACATTCTCCCCATTCTGGAGGAACTCCTTCTAGGAATCAGGAAAGAACGCCACATCAATAATGCAGCCAGTCCTTTGGCCTCTAAACCTATGCGGATGGAAGGAGGGGCACCTCCCACCCACCCTGGATTTAATTATTATTATTTTTTTACCCTAAGTCTCTGCTACTAGTGTGGGCTCCGGGCCACCGCCAGCAACCCGGAGCCTGCACCAGCAGGTACTAGGGTGATCCCTGGGGTGGGGGGTGGTTTAACCCCACCCACGGATCGCCTACCTTTGGCGCCCCGGGCGGCGGCGGCAGCACGGCGGTCCGGCAGCTTCAGCACTGGCTGGTGGCTTCAGCGCTTTCTAGGCCTTCCAGGGAAACACTGGAAGTTCCCCGGAAGGCCTAGTAAGTGCTGAAGCCACCAGCCAGCACTGAAGCCGCTGTACTGCTGCCGCCGCCGCCTCCCGGAGCGCCAAAGGTAGGCAATCCTTGGGTGGGGGGGATAGGGTGATCCCTGGGGTGGGGTGTGTGTTAAACCACCCCCCACCCCAGGGGTCACCCTAGTACCACTACCTACCTGCTGGTGCAGGCTCTGGGTCGCCGGTGGCAGCCTGGAGCCCGCACTAGCAGGGACTTTGGGGAAATTTTAAAAAAAAAAAAAATTCAGGCTGGGCAGGGTGGGTGTCCCCCCTTCCACCCTCGCAGCCTGGACTGGGGAGGGAAAGTGGTTGGGTTTTTTTGTTTCTTTTTTTACATTGCGGCCATTCATTTCAATGGCCACAATGTAAAAAAATCCAGCACGGGGAACCGGTACCGGTGCCCCCAAATACCGGAGTAATCCAATACTGCTGGTACAGCAAACTACCGGCAGTATCAGATACTGGATGTACCAAACTTCCCACCCCTAGCAGCTACCCTCTCAGCTAGTACTAGAAAACTAGGGGACCCTTCATGAAACTCACTGAGTTTAAAACAAATAAAAGAAAATATTTTTTCACCCAGCGTATACTTGGGTTGTGGAATCTACTGCCAGAGGCTGTGGTAAGGGCCAGTACTATAGCTGAGTTTAAAAGCGGTTTGGACAAGTTTCTGGAAGATAGGTCCACTAGCAGCTATTAGCCAAACAGGGTCAGGGAACATGATGGGAACTGGGGGGAAACAACAAGGAATGGATCCCCCATTGTGACCTGTTGGGTGCTTCTCCCAAGCCACTGTAATTGGCCACTGTTGGAGACAGGATGCTGGGCTAGATGGACCATTGGTCTGACCCAGTATGGCACTTATGTTCGTCTTATAGTATTGAGTGATTTTTAAAGGCATAACACAATTAGGAGCCGATTCCCATTAAAAGAATGGGAACTCTCTTTACCCCCCCTCCCACCTGCTACCTTGTCCTATCCACCCACACGCATTCCATGCCCCCTCATATATACCTGCCCTACATTTGCTTATTTTATATATTTCTACTGACTACGCTACATGCCCAAGGAAGGACCCTGTGTGGCCTGAAAGCTTGCTTATTTCCAACAGTTGGTTCAATAAAAGATATCATTCGAACGACTTTATCTCTCTAGAAAATATATGCAAACTCTGCCACATTGGGACCTCTACAGGTGTTACTAGAGTATTTATATGGTTGTCTGGTCTTAGGAATATAGGAACCTCTGTTATTGATGGGGTCTGGCCTCCTTTGATCACTCACGTTTGTAGCCTTGGGATGCTCTTGGATCCATTGCTCCACCTGGATGGCCAGGTTGTGATGGTGGCCAGGAGTGCTTTTCACCAACTTCATCTGGTGAGAAGGATGTGACCCTTTTAAAATCAGATTTGGCCACAGTTCATCCATGCCTTCATAACCTCAAGGCTAGACTACTGCAATTTGCTCTAGTCTGTAATGACTTTTTAGAAGCTGCAGCTGGTACACAACATGGCAGCCTTCCTTCTGTTGGGGGCGGGTTGTTGGGAGCACATTACACCAGTACTCCAGAGTCTGCACTGGCTATCAATAGCTTTCCGGGCATGATTCAAGGTGCTGGGCTTTGACCTATAAAACCCTAAATGGCTTGGGCACCAGGTATCCAAAAGACTGCCTCTCTTCCCTTGCGTTCTGTTGTGGCCTCCAAGGTTGGTCAGAAGCACCCTCTTGCAGTTTTCACAACCAGGCCATGCAGGGAGTCATTGTGCTTCAATCGTGCCCCACAATTATGAACTCCCTCACTTTGGCGGTCTGCCTAAGCCCAAGCCTACTCTTCTTCTGGAAGAAATAGAAGACCTTTTGTTTGGCCCGGTGTTTGATAAGGAGGGATAAGGAATCTTTTAGCTGTTTTAAATTTGTAAGTCGCCCTGAGCCTATTTAAGAAAGGCAGGGTAAAACGTGATAGATAAAGTACAGTGCCTTTTATAGCATAAGTTTAATGGCTCAATGTGTTGCATCATAAATAGATGTACATGTACAAAATATCCTTGGGATAACCTGATGTTACCATCATGCAGCCAAGGATCACACCCACATGCAAGATAAGTGAAGGAAGAAAATTTCTTTCAAGGAACAGATTTAGGTAACAGGTGATGACAATGCTACACTTCAAAGGTGAAGTAAATTTAATCTATAAATAAGGGGAGACACAACCATGGATCACATGGTGGCAGGAGAATCAAGAAACCAGTTTTCCAAGCTATGCTTTCCTTTGGTTTACATCTAAACCATTTCTGTTAAATAAAAGCTGTCAAGATAAACTGATGTTAAAACACTGTTTACCTAGGTCAATATTACTTAGTATTGCCATGTGGGAATGTTTTAAAAATTAAGACCAAAGTAGTAGACTCAATAATGGTGTCTGTTTGAATGATGAACCTATAGTGGATACTTCCGCTTAAAGCCAGTCATATGGCTGGAAAAGACCTTAGGGGTCATCTAGTCCAGCCCCCTGATCATCAGACCCAAACTGGCTGAACAGAATTAAAAAAATAAAATAATCCACCAACACGGAACAAGTCCTTTTTAATAAAACTCTGCCACAAGTAGAGAGATTGGGAGTCACCACAGTACACCAAGCCTGAAACAACTGATTATCATTTACAAGCTACTCTTAAATTTAATTTCAATAGTCTTAGGATGTTTTCAAATGAGATGTTAGTCCGCTAGAGTTGGTGTTTGGTCTGTGCAGCCACCACTCACCTCCACTCAGTTTTTATTGTGTAGCGCTAAGACAGGCAAACCTGTACGTGTAGGTAAATTCCAGACGGCAATCTACTCTCAACCCCCACTTACAGGTTTAGCCCGTGAATCCTAACAGATTGGCATGCTTGTACATACACCATGCTCTGTCCATTTCCCTCCTCCCATTACTCACACCCGTGGTGAACCATGGGAACAAGCATAGGATTCCTTCAGGCCATTTCCAGTCTACTTGGTCATGTGGTTTCCCTAGCCAACCCTGGGTAGGCAGTTGTGGACACGCAACGATGGACACGTTTGCCAAGAGCCTGTCCTCTATCTTTCTATGCATCCAGGCCTTCACGGCAGTCAATGGGCAGAACTTGAGAGTGGTCCACTGGATCCAAGAATCTTGCTGCTGTTGGAGCACTGAGATTTCTAGGTGCAGAGGGGCACTAGCTTAGTCTGTGGCTGCAGCACTAGGATGCACAACAAGGAGGCAGCGCTCCTGCTTAAGCACCAGGCAGATGCCTTCCTCTAGGATAGCGAACCTTGCTGAGGAGGATCAAAGCTGTGCAACTGCAGCTTATCTGCACCAAGAGCACCCTGTCAAGAAAAGCAAGCTTCGCTTCTGAACACCCTGCGTGTGGCTGTACTGATGGAGAGGATTGCCTCGGTGCACAAAAACCCCACCAACTGGTGGGAGGAAATGCTGGCGTCGTGGGAAGATGAGAAGTGGGTCAAAAATTTCTGGATGCCCCATCAAATCCTCCTGAGGATAGTGACGACCCGATGGGAGAAACAGAGCATGGTCATGTGCACCCCCATTCCTGTTGATAACAAGTTGCCGGCACCATATGGAAGCTCACCACTCTGGACTCTTGCTGCTCTGTTGCCCATCAATTTGGGGTAGGAACCTCCATAGTGGCCACGATATTCTTGGAGGTTTGCACAGCAGTTGTCGAGGAGCTGCTAGACGGGGTGGTGCAGTTGGCTGACCCTGCAGAGGTAATGGAGGGTTTTCAGCAGGAGGGCTTCCCCAACTGTATAGGGGTGATTGATAGCAGCCGTATTGCCATCATCTGTCTGCCAAATTGCAAGGACAACTACCTCAGCCACAAGGAGTAGTTCTCCATCATTCTGCAGGCGGTAGTGGATTACCATCACCGCTTCATGGATGTTTTTGCATTGTAGTCCAGGAGAAACCATGATGCCTGCCCTGTGTACCACTCCCCTGTGTACATGCGCCCAATCTTGGGCGCATGTACACTGGGGACTTTGGACCCAAACACCAAAACCTGTATTGAGATGGTGCTAATGCAGCCTGTTCATGGAAACCTTGCCTACCCCCTGAAAATCTGGCTCATGAATTTATTTATTTTATTTACTTATTTATTTAATAATCCTGATACCCCACCCCTCCTGACACAGCAGCTCAGGGCAGCTTATAACAAATAAAACTTTAAAAACCTATAAAGACAGCACACAAGGAAGATTAAAAATCCGTCTCCCCTACTAAATGCCTGATGGAAGAGTCAGGTCTTACAGCTACGTTGAAAGGAGGGGAGATTTGGAACCAATTGGGTTTCCAGTGGAAGGGAGTTCCACAGCATGCCACAGAGAATGCCCTTGCCATTGTGGCCCACCCGGAAGACTTGGGGGACCTCAAGAAGGGCACCCCCTGATGGCCGCAGGGGTCGAACCAGAATCCAGGGGGTGAGGCGGTCCTGCAGATAGGTAGGGCCTAGGCTGTTTAGGGCTTTATAGGCAAGCACCAACACCCTGAAGCAGGCCCAGAAGACTATAAGCAGCAGCCAGTTAAGAGATCAGAGAACCGGTGTAATATGCTTTCGGCAGTCCAATCCCACCAGGAGATGGGCTGCCACATTCTGCACCAGCTGCAGTCTCCAAACCCTCACCATGGGTAGCCCCATGTAGAGCATGTTACAGTAGTCCAGCCTAGAGGTGATGAAAGCATGGATGATAGTGGCCAGGTCAGAGTGAGACATATGGCTGAAGCCATTGCACCAGATGTAATTGGTGAAAAGCACTCCTTGCCACAGCCTCCACCGGAACATCTATGCAGTTACGAATCAAGGAACAACCCGACTCTGCACCTGGGATACCAGCAGAGGACAAATCCTATCAATGATGGGAGCAGTCATTTCTACTGCCTTATCCACCCACATCATCTGTCTTGTCAGAATTCAGCCTCAGTCTATTAGCCTTCATCCAGTTCCCCACACGTGCCGGATACCGAGTAAGGCCTACAGTGTTGACCTTACGCTACAGCAAAGATATTTCAACAGGAAGCTCAGCGCCACCTGGTCTGTTGTGGAGAGGGCTTTCAGGATCTTGAAGCAGCGTTGGAGATCGATTGCCTCAAGGCCCGATTTCCAGCTTGACACCGCTCTACTGCTTACAACTGCAGCCTGTGTGCTGAACATATGCAAGACTGAGGGTGCAACCTTGGCTACCGCCCACGCCCCCCCAATCTGGCTCTCACGATCTGGTGTCCCTTCTCGGAGACCATATGAACAGAGCGGAGGGATCGCATGGCATGGGAGATACTGGACATCTTGTGCAAACACTTATACAGAAATGCTAACACAAACCTGTGACTGACCGTATAAATGACATTTGCAGTATGAGTTGTAATGTTACTGAACTTTAAAATGTTCATACAGCTGTTGTAAATTTGGGCCTTACCTAGAATTAACAACCCCATTGAATCATACAGTAAAGGCATATGTTGACAGAAAATAGAACAATCATTTATAACAGTACAAAACTGTTAACTTCAAAACAGTGCCGGGGGGGGGGAGGGGAGAACAAAGGGTGAGGAGGGGAACTACTTACTGGGATCTATAAAACTTACGCACAAGTATCTAGTATTGTCGTTAACTATTTACAAGACTTCCTCCAGCAGGCACTTTGAACCTGATAGTGCGTTGAGCCAGTGGTGTATGTATAGAATCTTTGAGTTGGAAGTGACCTCAGAGGTCATCTAGTCCAACCTTCTGCTCAATGCAGGAAATCCACAGCTACAGCATTCCTGACAAATGGCCGTCTAGCCTCTGTTTGAAAACCTCTAGTGAAAGAGAGCCCACCACTGCCCTAGGCAGTCTGTTCCACTGTCGAACAGCTCTTACCATTAGGAAGTTCTCCCTAATGTTTAGCAAAAATCTTTCTTGTAATTTCAGCCCACTGGTTCTAGTCCTGCCCTCAGGTACAACAGAGAACAAGTCTGCTGCATCTGCTATGTGACGGCCCTTCAGACCTGTTCCAATTAGTCAATGTCCTTCTTAAAATGCAGTGTCCAGAACTGGACACAGTACTCCAGATGAGGTCTGACCAGTGCAGAATAGAGTGAAACTATTTCTCGTGACCTGGACACTATACTTCTGTTAATGCAGCCTAAAACTGCATTAGCCTTTTAGCAGCTGCATCACACTGCTGGCTCGTGTTCAGCTTGTGATCAACTACAGACCCAAGATCCTTTCCCCATGTATTGCTGCCAAGCCAGGTATCGCCCATCCTATACTTGTGCATTTGACTTTTCTTACCTAAATGCAGAACTTTACACTTATCCCTGTTGAATTTCATTTTGTTAGTTACGGCCCAGCTTTCCATCCTGTCAAGATCACTTTGAATTTTGTTTCTATCTTCTAAGATGTTAGCTATCCCTCGCAGTTTTGTGTCATCTGCAAACTTGATAAGCATCCCCTCTACTCCTTCATCCAAGTCATTAATAAAGATGAACCATACAGGACCGAGTCACCCCACTCAATACCTACCCTCAGACTAATGGGAGCCATTTATGAGCACTATCCAGAACTATGTCCCTGATCTCCTGCTGCTCCTCCTCGCACTCCAGCTCAAGCTCTTGCACTGTAAAAGGGGAGTGGTGGTGGTGGTGGGTGATGGGAGGCTTATGGGCGCCCTGCTTGTTGTTGCTTCAAGTGCCCTTGTGGCATCTGCTAGGTCCCACACCACCTCACAAAGCAGCAGCAGGTGGCTTCCCACCTCTGGGCAGGAAAAGAGAAACCATCAAAAATCATAGGGGTTGGTGAACATAGTTGGCCGCAACTGAGGGCCACATTCCTCCCCGCCCACCCTCCTTAGTTATTTGCCGTTGCCACACCTGTACCTGTCCAGAAGGTGGACCGCAATCGGCAATGAACAGGTTCCCAGGGAGGGGCAGGACCCCCGCCACAGATGGGATGCAAAAGAGCAGCAGCACCCCATAAGCCATCTATGTACCAGACTACCTTCTGCCATTGCCACTCTCTACCATTTTGGACATGGTGCTCCTGTGTGCAGTGGCAAACAGAAGGCTGGGCATGTCCAAGACCACATGGAGCCTGCTACAGCAGCTGGGGGCAGTGAACTGGGCCCTGAGGCATGAAGTCTTAAAGTAAATGCAGGGTGGATGGGGGGCACAATGGCCTCCCCCATCCCAAAGTAATGACCCTACAGCAAAAGCTAGGGAAGCATCAGATGGTTGCAAGGGGAGAGGGAATGGGGCAAGGTGTGTGTGACCTAAAGTAGATGCATGGTAAGGGGGGCAAAGGCCTCTCCGGGTCCCTAAATAGTGACCCTAGTGAGACAGAGTGAGAGGCACCACAGCGGTTTGAGGGATGAACGAGAGGTAGGACAAGAGGTGGTGGGGGCAACTGTAAGAATCTGAATATCTGTCCCACTCCCCGTACCTCTGGGTCTCTCTCCCCCCCTGCCCCCCCATACCAAAGTGCACACGGATAAGAAAGGAAGAGAGACAGCTTAAACTGTATTGAAATAAAATAAACTTTATTACAACATACTTTGAAAAAGCATGAAATTAACTAACTTTCTCATAACTTTAATAAAGTGCATCTCAAATCCACGGAAATGGCATAAAAACCCATTATCTCCTTAATCTTCCTTTTCTTGTTACAGCTTGGCGTGCATGCTTCCGTGGCTGGGGGACATTCTCTTGGTCTTCTAGATGAGGATCCGTGGGTAGGGCAATGCAAGTCTTCTCCCAGTTGGCGACTTCCTGGGGTGGGATGATGGAGGGTGAGGCACCCCGGAGCAGGGAGGGTTCAGAAGGGCACTGCTGGTGGGGGAGGCTTGGCTGAACCAAGCTGGATTCAGCTGGCTGTGTGTGGTGAGCCTTGCTAGGGGTGTGGGGGTGTGTGTGGACCGCTTCCCACCCAGTTAATGGCTGTCTGGCCCATTGTGTTCCTGCCTATTTTAACAATGAAATTACACTCCATTCCCCATCCTCCTTGCTGCCTTTCCTGCCTTGTGTTTTGGCTTTGTCAGCCCCCAGAGCCTTCCAGAAAGGAGTACCTGTCCTGTGCTGCTGACTTGCTATAGGGGAATAGCACTGTCCGAGGATCCTCCCTCCGCAATCGCTGCAGATGAAGAGAGGTCATTGAGGAACCCCCTGCAGTCTTCCTTCCCCCTGCACCAATCTTTCTGGGCAGTCACGTTCCTGCCAGTGGTATAGTGGGAATTTTAAAAGTGCATGAATTCCTCATGAGAGGAATTCCACATGAATTGCTCATGAAAATTCCTCCAAGGCTGCTGAGGGGGCTGCAGGGAAAGTAGCACAACTCTGTTCCCCTGCATTCCTGCTCCAATAAAGTACTGTTTCCCGCTTATTTCAACGGCTGCCTTTTCCACCCCCTTCCTCCAGCTGTTCCCTGCAGACCCCTTTTTTTTGCACACAGGATATGAGTACCTGGTCTTGGTTGATACTACTGCTGGGGTTGCTGTAGCGGGTCCCCAAGGGCCCGTGCTTCTCCTTCCCGGAGAACTGAAGAAGAAAAAAGGAAATTGAAAAATAAGGTCTCCCATTACCTCCCCTACATTACTGGGATTTTCCACCTCCAACATGCACTTGACATCATGACATCCAAACCACCTGCTCTCCCCCCACAATTCCATGGCCATCAATGTTGCCATACATGCTGTTCTTCCCGTGCTTACCATTCACAGCAGGTGTCCCTGTGTCTGGGGGATTTGCAGGCACAACTGCTGTGCTTTCTCTGTCCCAGCCACCTGCAACACTTAAATAACAAGCAGCAATTAGAAACAGAGAATTTCCTTTCATGCACCCATAAGACTACCCACCCCCAACCTGTGTCATCTCTTACCATTCTCATTCTCTGCCTCCTCCACAAAGGTTGCATCTGGGTCCTGCACCAAAACCTTGAGTTGCTCGCTCCATGAACAAATCTTGGCTCTCGAACAAGAGGGAGTGAAGTTCCAGAGTTAAGGTGGTGTCCTGTAGAACTGGTGTTTCCTTGGTTGCAATCATGGCCTCCGGGGGGGGAGGGGAGGGGAGCAGGAGTGGCTTCTGTGCAGAGCTTGGGAGCGACTTCCATAGGGGTGGCAAGATCTCCTGTGGCTGCAGAGGGCAGTGGTGGAAGGTTATCAGCCCACTTCTGTTCCCTGGCAAATGCACAACTATGATGCCACTATGGTTGTCAACGCACAGGGACTGATCAAGGAGTTCAAAGTACAGCGAGGTTTGCTGCCTGCGACCGGAGGTAAAGTTATTGTCACAGATCTCCTTTAGTCTCTCTGCAAGGGGCTGCACTGGCTCATGTCCCTTGTGTACATCAGGGCAGCCATTTTTCAGAGATCTCCTGGAAGACCACCTCGTTATGGTACCACTTAACCAGGCTGAACTGGACCTTCTGCTTCCCTCAGAGAGTGATAAAGGCCTTTGTCTCCTCCATGGTCCAGGGAATCACTTGCTTTTGAATGGTCAGGGGGTGTTCAGTAGTGTTTGTGGAGGTGGCGGTGCTAGTAGATGCCTGTGAAAACAGTAAGAGTTTAGAGAAATAAACGGGAGCTGTTAACCTTTTTAACCCACCCCAAGGTACATCCACATACCATAATCAACTGGGTGCTGGATTTATCCACTGGAACTTGGCAAAGACTGCTGCTATGGAGTGTCCTGCTCCCTCTGAACAGACCACTGCAAGAGGCGTGGGTTATGCACTTAGACATTTGAATTTGGTGGGCATCTTTTTTTTTGGGGGGGGGGGAAGGCGCCAAGAGCATTCGAGGCAAGTGGTGGAACCGATGCAGTCAATAGGTATGCATGCAGGAGGTCATGTGATGGGGAATGGCCCATAGGTGTCAGTGGGTGGTGATGTGCACGCCACTGTCAGTCCCAGGAATTACTGGGGCCAGTCCCATGATCAGAGATGACCAATGACAGCTGAAATACACCACTCTCCATGCACTCCTGCCACCCCCTTTCCTTGTCTCCATGTATCCTACCTCCTGACTTCACATATAGTCTCAGTTTTTTCCCTCCATAAACCTCCTTTCAGTACATCACTAGTTACTCTTCTGATGTCCCATGAACAAGAGGGAAATGTATGGATTAAGTTTTAAGCCATATTAATGTTTAACATATTGCTCATTAATTGAGTAATTAAACAGGTGTACAATTTTATTTCAATTTAATAAACTTTAATGCAACTGGTGTGTCATGGGATTGCTGTTCTCTCTCGTTTTAGTGTTTCAAGTTACAGCTGCATCCTCATTTGCTCTGAGCTCATGCTCCATTTTAATTCTGGCCAGCTCAATTTCTGTGCTTGAGCCATTCCCCTGTCTGGCTCCAGGTCCTCCATCTCCTGCTTGCTGGGCAGTTGGAGTGGGGCTTTGAGGGGGGAATCTCGCTCTCCTTCTCCGTTCTGAGCTTGCTCCATCCCCTCAAAGTCTATTATAAGCTGCTTTAACAGCTGCTTAGTTTTCCCTTCTGTTTGGAGGGGTCTGTCCTGTGCCTCCTTTATCAATTCTGCCTTTAGGAGCTTAGAGAAACCCTTTGGCAGCCCTATTTTGATAACTGGCCCTGACACCTGAAATAAAAAACAAAACACACAGCACTCTGGTATAATCTCTTGCCTGCTTCTCTTAGTTCCAATCTAAGATTCGAGTTCCAGTAACAGCTGGCAACTCTTTGTAGGTCCTACATATTGGAACACAGTTCTGGGATTTATTCTCTTTGGTTGGGTGCCACTCATGGGATTGGGGTCTCACCTCCCTGCTCTAGGCTGTTGTGACTCTGTTTCCCTGGCTTACAGCTCTCATTGGACCAGCTGAGCTCTCTAGGGGCGGATTCAGACGTGTCTTTAAATCGCACAGCTGCCTCGGCGGCATCGTGCAATTTAAAAAACCCCGCACTTCCGGGCTGGTGTGAATGCGCTGAGCGCGCACATTTCCACCTAGCCCGAATGTTTGGAGTGCGGTTTGAAAAGCTGCTCGGAGCAACTTTTCAATCCGCACTCCAAACATTCGGGCTAGGTGGAAATGTGCACGCTCAGCGCATTCACACCAGCCCGGAAGTGCGGTTTTTTAAAAACCGCACGATGCCGCCGAGGCAGCTGTGCGATTTAAAGACACGTGTGAATCCCCTCTCAAACTGATTCAGCCTGAACACTTGTTGTCACATTTTGAGCCTTAGAGTTTCCCAAGCAGACTCTCTCTCTCTAGGTTCGCCTGTGTTTCTAAACACAGAATTAACCTAAACTGTGACCAGTTAGAAGAAATGTAATAAATAAATCATGAACATGCAGTGCAAGATTATACTCAAAAGTACAATAAATCGAAACATAACCAAACCACGCATTCCTTTCTGTACTTGAATTCTCCTAACTTAGGCTTGCCCTAATCAAAGTCCAAGGATATTTCAGTTCATTTCACAGCCAGCGATGGAAAGCTTGGCTGGGTACAAGTCTTAGAGTTTCCAAGAGATCAGTCTTCACTTCATAGTTTGTTTGATGCAGCCCTTCTCTGGCTGGTTCAGTTGCTCCCTCTCTAGATGGCTCTTTAAGTACCCTGCCAGAGTTCTTTGTCTCCTTTTCTTGCTTAGGTGAGCTGTAGGTCCAGTCACGTCTGCAGGCTGAGATCCATTTGCACGTACATGGTTGTTAACTAGTGTCTGCAGAAGGTGTCAGGAATTTCCTGGTTGCACAATGTCATTCCTGCAATGACTTAGCAGTTCTCAGTTTACACTGCCTATGAAACGAGTTTTCAGTTCTCAGCATAGATCGTATCCATGTTGTCTTAACGTTTTCCTTTATGTATTTGTTATACACATGGGCTACATGTATCCCAGTACCTCTTCGTGACATGGTGTAATTTAACGTTGGTTTTGAAAATGTACAGAGGTCACAAGCGATGTGCAATCCTGGGCTATGGCCCAATTTACAATCCATCTCTTATCAGCTCACATCAGGGTCTCCCAAAGCAGTTCCCTTTAAAAAATGATCCCTGCTTCCAGCAGCTAATCACCGTCCTTTATGTAAGCTGTGAAACCAAAGGTGCAGGACATGACTCATGACAATGGAAGAGTGCAGAGGGTCAGGAAGCGGTCACTGTTTGGGGATCTCTAGTCTAGTCTCCCACCAGGTGATTCTACTATGGTGCCGGCGGACATGGGTGAGGGTGAGGACGAGGGCGAACCTAACAGATGGGTGGCAGATGCATGGGCGTGTGTTAGTACACACTAGTATGGACTCACCTGCATGGTGGGCCTGCGATATCCTTCAACCCTGCCATGAGTGGTGAGTGCGTGAGGGGCGATACCTAATAGATGGGCAGGAGAACAGGTGAGTGCTAATACGGGCTAATGTCTCATTTCAAAACACTCTTAGACTAAAAAAAAAAAAAAAAAAAAAGGCAGAGAAAAGTTTACATTGAGAACATGAAGATATTCAAGTTACCGTTTACAAAATTTTGAGATTGACCATTAGTGATTCTAACGTTATATGAAAGCAATCATTTTGGAGGGAGCTGTTAGGAAAGAGTCATTAGCGTTTAAATACAATGGGGGGACACAATAAACAAAATAAATTTCCACTTTAACATTTCTTATGTGTGTTGCAGGGCTGCATAGGGCACCAATACAGCCCTGCGGCATGCATAAGAAATGTTAAAGTGGAGTTTACATGCATGTCTGTTTTCACCCTTTGTCTCTTTCTTGCATATCACACACGCGGTCTAGATTTACTTGATAGTGCTACTGTTCAGGTTTTGCTTCAGCAAAACGCTTAAGCACATGCATAGGATGTCTATAGTAGCGGGCGATTCGATCATTAGGAATATAGATGTGAGGACTGCATGGTCAATTGCTTGCTGGGTGCAAGGGTTGCAGATCTCCCGCAACGTCTAGACAGGATTTTAGCGAGTGCTGCGGAGGAGCTGGCTGTTGTGGTCCATATAACAACCAACGACCAGGGAAAGGCCCCCTCTTTCTTTTGGACACCTGCTCGCTTTTGGCCTGCCCCCGGCGCGTACCGCCCAGTGGAGAAGGGTGAGGCGGTGTTTGCGGCCGCTGGCTTCCAATAGGCCTAGCGTGCTGTCTTGCCCTCCTTGTCTGCGGCGGAGCTCTGCTTGGGATACACGCAGTGGAGACCTGGCAGCCCTGAAAAGGGGGTCCACAAGCGGGGCTGAGGAACTGGATTCCCAGCAAGCGGAGTGCCTTCGTGGAGGAAATATCCCTGGCACCCAGCCTTTTGTGTGCGGTTTTAGACGTTGGCGGGGCCAGCGTTTGGTGCTTCGCCTGCTTTCTGGTTTTCCTTGCGGGATTTGCCAGTCTGCTTCGACCAGAACACGCGGAGACACTTTGAAGGTCTGTGCTTCCTTCTCCCATGGATTGTTGGATCTCCTTGAGACCTGTTTAAGTATTTGCTAGCTATGGGGCTTTTGGCGGCTTCTTTGGAACTCTTTTTGGGACTATTTACTCAGTTTATTATGTCTTTTGTATTTGTGGGGCAAAGGGTAGAAATCCAGGTTTAAGTTTTATTTGCCTACTTCTGCTGGACAGTTGGATCTCTCCAGTGAAGAGGCCTCCTTCTGTAGTTCCAGATATTCATACTCCATTATTTCTATCAGTCCTTGACAGACCCCACCGTGGGAGGCGAGGTTCTAGTTGAAAATGGAATTAAGGTCGGGAGCGATTCATAATTCTGCATCTTTAGCAGAAGAATTAGCACAAGCCGAGCATGTTATGGGGGTGAGCCGGCCTCCAGCATTTAGCCAATCCAAGCTCACTCATTTCTTTCAGGCGAATAGAAGTAAAGTAATTCCTGCGGAGCCTCTATTTGAAGATAACATCCATATTCAGGAGGCTCCTATGGTGCCTCAAAGACACGTGCAGGGTGGGCTAGAGTTGGTAACTCTAGCAACTAATCTGGATAGATATTTTAATTTGCTAAACCATAAATTGGAGGATTTAAACATCAGACTTGAAATAGACTTGGACACCAATTTAAAGAACTTGAAGAGAAATTAAAGCCAACCACTGACCTCTCTTCAATGAAGGTTTTGGTGGGTGGGCTATGGCTTGAGTTTGACTCATGGACAGGCAAATTGGGCACCCAGGAGATATCAGGACTTGCCCAAAGGGATGTAGCCACACAGACCCAGCCCAGCTGTTGCCTGGATAAGAGCACCCCTGCCCCTGAGCCCAGACAGATAGAGGTGAAGACTCAAGAGGGGAGATCGGATGCATTTGCCTCCGATAGTAACATCCAATCCCACAGGAGTAATAGTGCGCGGGATAATTCTGCTACCCCTCAGTCCTCTGATAAGGGTCTGCACTGCTGGGCTATTACCAATAGGCAGGAGGCTTCAAACGCTGTGACGAAGTTTTCCTTGCTAAAAGTATGGCTGCAAGATACAAATATAAGGTGGGCTCCAGCAATGGTTTTCCATTTTAACAAAAAGAGGAATTTGGTTTTTTAGGCAAAGAGGGCTGGACACTGGCTGCTTTTTGGATTTTCTACAGGGGAAAATGGCAGTGGAAGCCCCTGAGGAGGAAGTTGTTGAGATTAAACCGCTGTTGACTAGAGGACGTTTTTACAGGTGGGAAGTGGAACTTTCTACGGGGCAAACTCCGGACAGGATTTGGAAGTGTAGGTCTAATAAAGCCCAAGGGACAGCGGCTTTTTGGGGCACTTTGGGGGGCTTCAGGGGAGTTATTGTTTGGTTTTCTGTGTGGGCTTCTGTTTATTTTCAGGGCTAGGGTGGTAGGGTGGGGGTTGTAAGTAAGGGGGGGGTAAAAAAAGGGGGGTGGACCCAGGGACTTCCCC
>QEPC01010148.1:3204230-3217493 GCA_003113815.1 Sphenodon punctatus
GCTAAGGCTGCCTTTCGCCAGCTATATCTGGTGCGTAGGCTGCGTCCGTTTGTCTCCAGCCCAGACCTGGCCTCCCTCATCCATGCCTTCATCACCTCGAGGCTGGACTACTGCAACGTGCTCTGCGTGGGGCTTCCCTTGTTCCTGGTTCGGAGGCTTCAGCTAGTGCAGAATGCGGCGGCTCGTCTCCTTATGGGGACGGGTCGTCGGGAGCACATTACACCTGTGCTCCGGACTCTGCACTGGTTGCCAATAGTGTGCCGAGCCAGGTTCAAGGTTTTGGTGTTGATTTATAAAGCCCTTCATGGTCTGGGCCCCTCATACCTCAGGGATCTCCTCGCCCTCCGCACCCCAGAGCGGCTCCTGCGGTCGGCCGGGGGTGCCTTCCAGGAGGTCCCCCGCGTAAAGCGGGGGGCCACAATGGAGAGGGCGTTCTCGGTGGCCGGGTTGCGCCTTTGGAATTCCCTTCCGGAGGAAGTGCGCCTGGCCCCAAGCCTGTTGTCATTCCAGCGGTGTTGTAAAACCTGGCTATTCACCCAGGCCTTTTGGGGGGGGCGGGGAGGGGGGGGATAGGGGTTTTGTCATCGCCTCTACCTTACTTTGTATATTGTTTTAATGTTTTTAAGTTGCTCTCGGGGCCCTGTTAAAATATTTAAATTGTTGATGTTTTAAAATTGTTTTATATTTTATAATTGTTTTTATCATGTTGGAAGCAGCCCCGAGCTGTTCTCAGGAGGGGCGGGATATAAATGTCAAAAATAAATAAAAGATATAATTAGTTTCTTTTTCACAGGTGAATACAACTATTCAGGTCGGGATAGCTTGATATTCCTAGTTGATGCCTCCAAACCCATGTTTGAATTCTATGATAACAATGACTGGACTCCTTTTGATATGACAATCCAGGTAAGATAATCTGTTAAAGATGAATGATGATAATTGATGATCTACTTTGCATTATAAAAGACCTGAAAGTGTGTTACAAGCTGCCCATATGCTGATTACTCTGCCACTGCAGCCATGTAGTTAGTTCATCACTCTGATATCTTGACTGTGTGAAAACCAGCAGTCCAGTATGCTAGTTGGGAGTTACAAAGATTTAATTGCTGCTAGTCAAACTTCATGCAGAGCCCAGAGAATTAAGTGATGGATGCGTGTGTTAAAATGAAGAATAAATTTAGACATAGATTAGCAGCCTCAAGAAACCTGTTTCTCTCACTGAAACAGAAGGAAAGAATAATGAAAAATGTATAATGCTAAAAGGTAGTCATAAATATTCTGTAAAACTAGCTGGTGGGGAAATGTCTTAAAGTCTCATGATAGCCCTTGACAGTGGGAACTACTGATAGCCAAAATTACAATTGTAGCATCATTTCTGCAGTTGCTGTTTCCCTTCCTTTCTTTCTAGTGACCTCTGTGATTTCTTTTCAGTGCATCCGGAGTGTGTATACCAACAAGATTATCAGCCGTGACAGGGACCTGCTGGGCATTGTGTTTTGTGGCACTGACAAACACAAAAACTCTGTGGATTTTAAGCATATTTATGTTCTTCAGGAGTTGGACAATCCAGGTAAAAGAGAATGCCATGAGGCTGAGTAAAGGAGAAGTGTGGCAGATTCTGCCACTGCTTGAGTTATGGGGAAAAAAGATAAGAGGGCTCCTACTGAAAACCGCAAGCTGCTTTTGTTCCCATCAGAAGCCATGTTACCTTGCTTTATCCCGGGTATATCCTACCTGAGATGGGTAATAAAAGAAATGTATATGGGACTAGAGGCCCTTGCAGATACATCACCAAATTATGGGAATGAATAAATAAATAAACGCACATAATCATATCCTCATTGCATTTTCACTTTATGTATACATTTCTTTCCTGCTCCCCTTTGTAGAGTAGCTTGAAATAGTTGAAACAATGATAAATAGCAACATTGATACTTGAGCTGGGTTAAGGTGATTTTAAAGTGAGCATCCTATTGATATGAACAAGTGAAGTACACACATCATTGAAACAAATGCTGTACCGTCTTATCCAAATCTCAAGTGAAATGATGTTGCACAAATCAGTGTGGGGCCTAGGTTAGCTAGGCAAAGAGTTGGCAAGAGAAGTAAGACCCTTGAGAGAGCTGGGGGTGAGGAACCTGTGCCCCTACAAAAATCAAAGGTAGGGTGCCTTCACTAGTGCAAATACCTTTTCTCCCCCCNAGGTGTAGTCCAGTAATTGAATGGGGGAGGTGTGTAGAAGAGCTGAGGGTAAGTCAGAAGTTCCCAAGGCATGGGTTGGACCCCAAGTAGGTTCATGCTGTCCATGGATGAGGTCATGATGATGATTGATATTTGATACCCTTGGTGTGGCTTTGTTGCTGTCTGGGGTTACAGGATTATATTTGTATCAAAATGGGGTGTCACAGACAGAGTTTGGGAATCAGTAGTGTGTTCTGGAGAAGAAGGGATTATTTTAGTACAATATTTTGGCTGTCGTGCTCAAACTACTTACTCTTTAGTACTCTTGTTGGTTGCAGTGAGACTGCTCTGGAGTAAACGGTTTGAGGATTGCACTTTAAGATAACGGATTATCCCTGAACATTACTAATTTTAAATAGCACCCAAAGGAGATGGCAATTGAGTGATAAAGGAAAATAGTTGAGAGATGGAAAACTCATTGATGGAGCAAGATGTTGGAGGGATCAATCTGTAGAGACGGGGCCGATGGGGGAGGCATACAGAAGTCCAGGGAGCAACAGTACATAGAGACAGAGGTTAATTAAAGGAAAGAGTAAAAATTCAGGATGAGGCCTGGGGTAGCTACAAAAGAGTCAGCCTGGAGACCTGAAGGAAGGGAAAGCCCTGTGGGGTCGTAGAGACTAAGGTTCAGAGGAGTTCTTATAGGGAAGAATCTGAGTCAAGATGATGGGCACAGCTGGAGTATAAAAACATCGTATCCAGTCACTTGGTAATTTCTGCCAACGCATTAAGTTCCATGTCTACATAACAGGATCATTTGTTTTTACACATAATTACAAACAAAAGGTTTTCCTCCCATACACATTTCAGATGAATACTACAAACACTTTAGCCTGTGCTGGAAGGGCCTTAGTGCTAGCTAGAAAGTGATACCCTTATCTTGGATTACTTGGAGACTCTTTGCCTCCAGGTCCTATCTAGTTCATTTGGCCTTGAAGCTGAGTTAGATCTAAACAGATCCTCAAGCTGTAACAAATTCTCACAGGCTTGGCTGCATGAATGTCTTGGTCCCCAATCCTTACTATCCTACACAATGACTGGGAAGGGACTGGTGAAGAGGGGAGAACCACTATCTTATACAAGGTACTAAAGATTTGTTTGAATAGCAGCTAAACAGAAAAATGTTCTGCCACTAGTGGCATAGTAAAGTTGGTACTAAATAAGAAGAGAAATCAGGACCTGGAATTGTTGATCAAGTTTAAGGAAGTCCATTAGAGGGTTTGAAAAATGAGGGCAGCTATTTATCTCTGGCCTGTATCTCTGAGATGCTGAATGCTTTTTTTAACGTACCTGTCTTGACAATTTGTATGTGCTGTGCATCATTTCCCAAACATCCGCTCTAGTGCGTGGAACGTGTCTCTAGATAGGAGTAGCCAGCAGGTTTTTTTGTATGTTCTCTTTTGAGTGAGATGGGAACACTAATCAGTATTCTGTCCTTGTCTTTAACTTCAGGTGCAAAGAGAGTGCTAGAGCTGGATCAGTACAGGGGAGCTAAGGGAAAAGCACACTTCCAGGAGTCATTTGGCCATAGTGCTGACTACTCGCTGGGTGAGGCATTCTGGGTCTGTTCCAATCTCTTCAGTGATGTCCGTCTCAAGATGAGCCACAAGAGGATCATGCTGTTCACCAATGAAGACAACCCTCATGGACATGATGGCACTAAGGCCAAGCTGGCCAGGACCAAAGCTGCTGATCTCAGAGAGACAGGTTAGCACTTTACCTCAAGTTAAAGGTGGATCTTAACAAAAAGTAAATTGCTTCTCTATCATTTGATGCCTGCAATAACTGCTCTAAAGGACTCTGATGAAACATAATGTGGATAGGACTGGGAATGAGTTGGTGTTAACTAGGGCTTAGGTTACTTGCTCTCATTTGAATAAAAAATGACAACTCTATTTAAATTAGGGTTCTTGGTTCAGTCCCTAGTGGATCAGTGACCGCAATTTGTATGTGCTGAAGAGAAGCAATGTCTGTTTTGAAGGTGAGGATATTTCAGTAGTGGTAGTGGAATGTGGAGATGACCTAGCCCTCCAGATTTTAGTTGATGTGCAAGAGCTAGATAGTTGGACGTCCCCAAACCCCATGACTAGGGAGAAATGAGAGAGGGTGGCTTTTTGTTTTTGGCAGGCATGGTGGTGTATGGGGAAGAGAGAGAGCTTCAGGAATCTCTTATTTTCTTCCCCTGGCTTGGATGGGAAAGGGGTGAATTAAACACTGGATAGACTGGATTAAAATATACATTCTCCCTTCAGTGCACTGCTTGACCGATTGCACAGGATGAGCAGATGAGCGTTCATATTTTATTTTTTTCCCTTTCAAACAACCCCCACAAAAAAAACCTGAACCAAATGTTGTATTTAGAATGTTGTTGTGGGACTGGGATTTGGGGGGCTTTCACTTCTGCTAAAAGTAATGTGCTAACATAAATAGAAATTGATTTCCTCTGATTCTTCTCTGAGAATATTTCCTCTGATCCCAGGTATCTTCCTTGACTTAATGCACCTGAAGAAGCCTGGGGGGTTCGATATCTCCTTGTTCTACAGGGACATCATTAACACAGCAGAGGATGAGGATCTAGGGGTCCAGTTTGAGGAGTCAGGCAAGCTAGAGGACCTCATGAAAAAAGTGCGAGCAAAGGAGACAAGGAAGCGGGCTTTGGCCAGGTGGGTATTGGGAACCAACATTTTAAATAGCATCCGCAGCCTCTGTAGGAGATATATCCCACCTTCCTCATCTAGGAAGATTGTTTGTATAATAGATGATAACATATATAATCTATAAACTTGAGTAACACTTTCACTTCCGAGTCTTAACTCCTAAGATGTAAAACTGACAATTCTTCAATTCTTAATGAGTTTTTGTTCCTTGAGGACAATAGTAGTGGGGATTAGAATCTGAATCAAGGCCAATCCTGGCAGTTGCATGTCAGAGCGACTGCTTGGAAACAGGACAGTTTAAAAAGACAACACCCCCCCGCCCCCGGTGTATCTGATGCTGTGCAGGTCAGTTCTGCTCCCCAAAGCCCTGATTAGTTAGGAAGGGGCAGATGGGCATAGCTGGCCTTTCCTGCCTCTGCCTTAATTGTCCAGAGAATTAGGAGGAAGTTTAGTGTGTCCTGGCATGAAAAGAAAGGAGGGCCAATGAAAGAGAGAGAGAACATGTAGGATTGTGGCTGAGGGAGCCAGTCCAGATGTGGACCAGCAAAACTGGTCACAGACTGGTGGTTTGGAACCACTGATCTATTCAGTAAATTTGGCAGTGCCTTTAACATCTAATGAGCTATGCAAAAGCAGAGTTCTATTGTGCTTTTCAAGCTTATGCCCGTGCCCTCCAGAGTAAAAAAACCTGAGGTGCTGTGGATGATCTGCTAATTGGGAGATATTAAGAAACTGACTCTGAAGTGAGATCTGGAAAGATTATACCTTCAGAGAAAAAGAATTGCAAGGCAAGTAGTCTTGTTGTTTTTAGAGATGTAGGTGGTATGGTAGAGGGGATAAAGGCAAATGTAATGGAGACTAGGATGTCAAAGGAGGGAACTTCCCTGCAGAAGTTTTAAGTCTGTGTCTGACACTTCCACATAGGTTAAATTTCTACTTGGGGAAGGATGCGGCCCTTACCGTTGGTGTTTACAACCTGGTCCAGAAAGCTTTCAAGCCGCCTCCAGTGAAGCTTTACCGGGAAACCAATGAGCCAGTGAAAACCAAAACCCGTACATTTAACCGAGAGACAGGCAGTTTGCTTCTGCCTAGTGACACCAAGAGGGCTCAGGTAATATGCTTTGAGACATTCCCTAGACACTTGCTCCACTTCTCAGTAGGAGACCTGCAGGGGTATTAAATCTTTAATCAAATCCATTGCTTATTTTTGTGTGAATCCTTTTTAGTTGAGCTGCAGATATGCAAAGTACCAATTGTTTGTACTGTGGGCATATATTGATATGCACGTAGGCTGTGGTGTCATAGCATCTCATAAACTAAGCAGGGTTGGAATTAGGTCAGTGCATGATTGAAAAATGTGGTGGCTGGTGGAAGTGAGGTTGGGAATTGGTGGACTGGTTCAGTTCTAATTAAAAAGGAAGAACGCTTACAGTACGTGGGAACAGGTAGTTCTGTGCTGTTTATAGTGCTCTCAGGAGGGTCTTGTTTTAGAGGTTTTGACCACTTATGTTCCTTAAAGCTTCCATGGTGGGAGTGTTAGTTTTATCTACCTTACTAAATTCGGACCTTGGGTGGGAGAGTACATCTGTACTCTGCCTCCCAAAAATTCCTTCTAGATGTTCTTTCATTCTCCTCCTGCAACATAGTGTTGCTGGTGCAGAGTGACTGAAACACTCATTTTCAGGCCTGGGTGAATGATTTTCACATGGAGAGTCTGTAAAGCTGCTTCATTTGGCATAGAAGGTGCTATAAGGTTATAAGCCAATTCTGTTGTCACTCTTCCTTTAAGTGAAATGCTGTTTTTCACTAGATACCAGTTATTCAGAATAGAAGGTGTCTGGGTGAATCCTAGCTGCAGTGATCCAAAAATCTCTTTGCAGACTGCTTGTTAATATAAATAGACCAGTGTCATTTAACCCTCAGGTTGCTAGGAGCTGTCTAAGGGTAGCAGGTGAGCACACCTTGTAACTGGGTTACTGCTGAAGCAGATTTTCTTAGGGTTCAATCTCCTTCCATTTAAATTCAATAGGAGCTGAACCATTGACTTCTGTGGATTGAGGATTTTATACCTTTTTTAGTTTGTTCATAGCCATACTTCCCCATATTTGAGGAATACCTCCTACGCCATCATAGCAGTTCTGACAGTGAATCCTGTAGAGTACCTTGGAAACTAATGCAGAGGGCTCTGAAGTAAAGTAAACCTGTAGGAGGCTGATGAGGAAAAGCTGAAGGTAAAATTGTATGTTGATCTGACAAATCCTAGATTATAGAAATCTAAGGATCATCCAAGCTGCTCTATTTTGGCCTGGTATAAAAAGTTGAATGGTAGCATTATTGCTGTTTACAAACACTGGCCTTGGAGTGTTTAAAGCTGCTGTGCTTCTACCGCTGAATAGTCTCTGTGTAAAGCCAGTTTAGGTTTGGTCTAATTAGCAGCATTCTGGTATTTTTCTTCACAGAAGATGGAAACATTTTATATAGGTTTCTTCTGAGCTGGAAAATATTTTTGGTGGATAAACTAGTTATTCTATTACCTCTTCACAACCAGGACTAGCTTGAGGTATTTTGATGCCCTGGACAAAATTCCTCGGGCACCTACTCCCATGCTAGCTCTATCCTGGGGCTTACAGTGCAGGCTGTGGGCACTGTGGTTCCCCACCAATCAGCTGATTGGGCAGGGAACAGGCGTGCTGCACCACACCTGCTCTGCGGGTCTCAGTCTGTGGATTTTAGCACAGAGGGGTGTGTGCTCCTGCTCCCTACTGAGAAAAGCAGGGAGCAGAAGCCCCATAGGTTCAACCTGGTCTCTTGGCAGTCTTCTCCATAAGTCACCACCCCCAGCCAACTAGCCATGCACATTGGATTATAGCAGGATTGATTTTATTGCCTCATAAACCTTTGAGTGAGTGACATCATTCTCAGAACTAGCTTTTTCTCTCCCCCCCCCCCCCAAATAGACCTATGGAAACCGTCAAATTGTGCTGGAGAAAGAGGAGACAGAAGAAGTGAAAAGGTTTGATTCAGCAGGTCTGGTTTTGATTGGCTTCAAGCCTTTAACGATGTTGAAACAGTACCATCACATCAAGCCTGCCCAATTCATTTATCCTGAGGAGTCTTTGATTAGCGGTAAGCAAAAGTGGTGTGGGCGGGGGGTGGGGGCTACCCAGCAGGGACTGTTCTTTTTGCAGTGTAAATGAATTCTGAGGAGTTGAGCAGAGATGACATTTGATGGGCACATGGGTCAGCTTTTCAGAACGGATGAGTTTGCGCCTTTGCTCAGCACAAAATGTTTCTGCTACTGGCTGCATGCCTCCTTTAGCGACAATCTCTCCTCTCCACCTCAGATTTCAGACCGTTTGATTTTTCCATCTGTGCTCAAGTATGTGCCTCAAACCTTTATTCTTGTCATTCATAGCAGACTGTTTGAAATTGAGTTGCACTGGCACCCAGACAGGAAGGCAGTAAACTACTAGAACATAGCTCTGGACACATGGGTAGGATGCCTAGATTCAGATGGGGGCAGTTATATCAGCTAGCAGAGCACAGGTGGGGTGTGTGTTTTAGTAGCATTTGTGGGTGCAGGTGGAAGTGGAGGGAATGATAATAGGGGATTAGGAAAGATTATCCGATGGGACAGTTGGAGCAATGTGGCTTATCCTTAAGTGGGTTTCAATCACAGTTTGTTTTCATCACGATCCCCTGCTTCCCAGATTCATCACATTTTGCACCCTGGGGTTCCCATTCTCCTTCTCATTGAAGCAGGGGCGGGGATAGTATTGTAAATGTAAGGATGTTTTAGCAAATGGCACTGTAATGCTGTGGATCTGTGTGCATGTGTGTGTGTGTGTGTGTTGCATTCACCCATGTGGTATGAGTGCCAAACCTAGTAAATGGCCCGCAGTTTGCATTTGCAAATGTGGCCAGAGTGCAGAGGAGGGAAGGAAATGCCCTGAGGTGCAACAGGGAGGCAGGGGAACCAGGCTCTGCCGCTTTCCTCTGCTTCCCCTCGGACACTTTAGCAACTAAGGAAGCTGGGGTTCCCTCTCTCATGAGCCCTGTGCAATCACTTCAAGGCAGAGAGGGGAAGGTGGGTGGGTGGGGTGGAGAGAATCCTGCACAGAGAGAGAGAGAGAGCTCCTGAGCACAAACACAATTTGAGCGGAGTTGCCAATCAATTCATGCACACGCCAACCCTGACCCCTACCCTTTACCTGCCCATTTTCTATCATAGCAGTAGCTTCTACTCCCTGCTGCTTATCTCTCCTGCAACCTGGCTGACAGCATGACAACATATGGGCACGCATTAGCCCATCCTCTTAACCAATGCTGTGGGTGGTAAGCCAGTGACTGTTGCATGGGGGCCATGAGTTGGGTGATCCTGACCACCTAGTAAACGACAATGAAAACATCCACTTGTGGGGGGATTATTCTGTTTAACACTCTAAATGTTAATGGCAAAAGCAGTTGTAGTTCAGTATAACTGACATGCTGCCATAGAATAAATTCTTTGTTGGGGCCAGGTGGCTCTGCTTTCTCAAATCTAAGACATCACCCCAGTTTGGAGTTGTAAACATGTGCAGTATAACAGTTGAGAGGTGAGTGTGAGTACTCTGTTATAAAAGTCCTTCAAGTGGAATCCTGCACCCAAGGAACTTGCCTCAACTCATCTCCCTGCTGGCAGGACAGGACCAAAAAGGGTTTGCTGCTGGTGAGATTGGATTGATAAAAGTTTCATCCCATGGGAATTTGCAGACTGAAACAATGTCCAGCCTGCAGCAACCTTCTCCCACCTTTTCCCCCTCCCTTCTCCCTTGTCTCTGTCTCTTTATATCTCTGGTGCATTGCAAGTATCTTCAGAGAGTACCAAGTGCTAAATTCTATACGGCTCTAGGACACATGCCTTAAATCCCCCAAGGAAGGCTTTTAGAGTCTGACAAATATGGTCTTTGCCCACAGGGAGCACGACCCTCTTTAATGCATTACTGACCAAGTGTTTGGAAAAAGAGGTGATGGCACTGTGCAGATACACACCCCGTCGGAACACCCCTCCTCGTTTTGTGGCACTGGTCCCACAGGCGGAAGAGCTGGATGAACAGAATGTGCAGACAGCCCCCCCAGGTATGTGCAGCAGCTTGGCATTCTACACTGCGGCAGCTGGCAAGAGACCATCCCTCTCCCCCTGCCAGATGTTTCTTGCTGCCTGGCTTATAAACTGGGGATGAAAAATAACTGCCCCATCTGCTGTTTCAACAACTCTTTCTCATCTGACGCAGAGCTAGATGCTGATTTGACTCTGGTCGCCGCTGGGCCATAGCAATTCTAAAGCAGGAGCCAGGGAGCTTAAATAACAGATTCAGGCAACTGACATCAGAACAGGGGAAAAGCTTCCTTTGTTGGATAGCTAGAGCTCTTGGCTTCCCTTAGATTTTGTTCTGTCCCGGGGAACTCAATGAAGTAGTGAGTAATTGGTGTAATTTGTTGATCAATCCAATTTATCAGAGTGGGTGGTTAACATTGGAAAAAGTAGACTATTTTCCTTCTGCTCTCCCTTCAGAATCTGGAAGTTTTGGGGTAGACAATCTACCCCCCTGCGAGGTAGATGTTACCCCTAATTTAGAGATTAAAGGTTAAAACAGCTTTTCCATAGCCCTGTAATACCATGCAACACTGATCCTAGCTTAGGAGTTTCTGGCTCCTAGTTGTATGCTCAAACCATGCCTTTCATGGGTGGTTGTTTTTTTTGAGGGGGGGTTACAATGGTGATATTTAGAGGCCTTATTCATGATCAGGGTCCATTGTTGACATGCCTATGAAGACATAATCTTTATTCTGAAGGTTTTACTATGTAATAAATACCTGAGAATGGGAGCAAAGCTTGATGATTGTGCACAGAGCTATAAACATTGCATAGTAATGTGTGGATAGATTATTTTTGTCACCTTGGCCCTGAGCCTTTTGGGCTTGGTCTGACATGCAGGCTTTTAAGTAACTACTCTTCTCTTGCTCTTTTCCTCCTGAATAGGTTTCCACCTAGTTTTCCTTCCCTATGCAGACGATAAACGGAAAAATGACTTTGCAGAGAAGGTCACAGCCAATGAAGAACAGGTGGCTAAGATGAAAGAAATAATCCAGAAGTTGCGGTTCAAGTACAGGTAAATGAAGAGCAGGAGGCATGGGGCGTGAAAGTGCAGAGCTATTGCTTCCTGTGTTGAATACTGTGATATACCCATAAGATCATGGACATCTTTGTACTAAATTGCTGGAAATGTGTCATCTGCAATATTCTGGGGTACTTATTATTAACACTGGATAAGTCTACGATAGGCCCTTTTGGGATCCTGAGCATTGTATGAGTTAGACCATTTGCTAAAATTCTCTGCTTATGTAATACTCCAGCAGTACCTCATGTCCATGCTCAACGTTTGTGCCATTGGATATAATGCTGGCTGCAAAACATGAGAACAGGTCAGGGTCTGGTGAAAAATGTGTAGTCTGCGGTGCAATTTCTATCCCTCAACACATCAGTCTAGGCCCTCGCCCCCCCACCCCCCCCGTACCATACGCTGTGCTCTGCTTGGGCTGAAAGTTTTGACCTGATATGTGGCCCTGCCCCCATGGAATGCCAGATCATCATGGCACGTTGTGGGCTGGAATTACATTGGAAAGAGATGAGGGAACATGTTAACTCCACTCCTTTTTTGACGTGTCCCTGCCCTCCATGGAGTACCATGATGCAGGCCTCTAATATAGTTTCCTGTGTTTGGGGATTAACCAAACCCCCTTCTCATAGGGAGCATGACTAGGATTATAATGGAAAACTAGCATTAATCTTAATTATGGAGCAAAAGAAGGTGTTTTCAGATGTGCAAGAAACACAGCCGCTGATGGTAACCTGGTTGGTTGTGGTGGGTAGTGTTATAACGTGGTTGTGGTGTCTGAGTTGCTGTACCATTTGGGAACCTGGTGGTAAAGTAAGATAGGATGCCTTTGGAACCCAGCAAAGACCCCTGTGCTGCTGTGATTGGTTTGGCTAGGATTGCTTGTGCCACAAACTCCTATAAGCAGCCTGTCCCATAGTGGAAGGCAACACGGGCTATGCTCTATGATCTTTCCCACACTGAAAGAGAGGAGTGAATGGACCTATAAACTCATGCTGCAGAGTCTTTCCTGCTCTGTATAAGTCTCCTGATTGTGTTCAGCTCTGCCATCTGCACTCTACAAAAAAGCTGTCTTGGGGATGTTGCATTAACTTGTTGACATTGCTTGTTCCTGGCAGAGCTTAGTGTATCCACAGCACTGCTTGCTGGCAGGCACATTCTGGCATCTCCATGCGCAGCATGCCTCCTAACAGTTTGCACTAGTACATCTTGGGGGGTGGGGTCTCCTGTAAGTACCTGCCTTATAGATCATGGTCATTACACCTCACTCCAAAACCAGCTACATTTCAGAGGCTAATCCATGTCTGAACTATCTTTTTAGGATTTTTAAATAAAAACCCCTGTTAAAATATTAGCAATTGATGGGAGTTATGGACCTGCTTCATGGGAAGGTTAAGCTTTATTCTGCTCATTTTAAAGGGAGGTGTACTCAGAAGTGAGGTGAGAGAAAAGGGGAAAAGCTGGTATCAAACGTCTTCCTCCTTTCTCCTGCTTTTATACATTCCACCCTTGGTAGAGCTAGAGCCATAGCAGCTCAATCAACAGGAAAGCTTCACACACACACCCCAGTAATCTTTGTGGAAAAGCCACAGAAGTTTAACTTTCCAGGAAAGGTTGCAGAGTTGATCTTTGGACAGGGTATCAGCAGCTGTCTGAAGCTTCCTCCTTGGCATGTATGTTGAAGTACTCTGGGCTTCATTGGCAGGAGTGACAGCTTTGAGAACCCAGTTCTGAAGCAGCATTTTTTGAACCTGGAGGCCTTGGCACTGGACTTGATGGAGCCTGAACAAGCTGAGGATCTAACAAGTGAGAACTATTTTGTGGGTGATGGCTTTTGTTCTGTCAATGGTGTCTTTCAGCTCTGTCCTTGTTCAATAAACAGTCAAAACCAGCCCTTTTATTCCTAATACTTTGTTTGTTTAAAACCTGGAATTTTATTGGATGCACAAATACCCATTTGGGCTAAATGAAGACCAAACTCTTGTCACTTGTATATGGAGCTAAATCTGCCCTTAGAACATCTTGAGTCATCAGGAATTGCTGCTGTTTATCTGAAACTAGAAATTGGCCCATATGCTGGCTATTGTACTTAAATTTTCAGATTTGAACTGGGACTTGTCATCTTCCTCCACCACTGCACAGCCCCATGATGCCGGAATTGCATAGCTAATGAAACAACCTTCCCCCCCCCCCCCCCCCCCCCCCCC